>VZRV01007585.1:1570916-2147844 GCA_013398115.1 Falcunculus frontatus
CTTTGCCTCCGCCCCTCCCTGCCCGTCCCCTCCCCGGCAGGAGCGCGCCCGCCGGGGCCGAGCAGCCGGCGCTGGGGGGGAGAGAGGGGGGCCGGCGGCCCCGCTACCGATGAGGCGCCGCCGCCTGTGCCGGGCGGGGCTGAGGTAGGGCCGGGCCGAGCCCCCCAGCCTCGCCGCAGAGGGGCGCGTCCCCGTGTTCCCCCAGACCCCCGGGGCCGGGGGGGTTCTGATTTACTGGGGAAGGGGGAGGCAGGGCGGAGGGAGCAGGTGTGGGAGCGCACCCTGGGGCGGGGGTTGTCGGTGGGGAGCAGCCTCTCGGCAGTGACCGCGGCTCCTGCTGTCACGGGTTGGGAACTTGAGATCTGCCAGCCAAAACGGTGACAGCAGCAGGGAAGTAAGAGCTCGTTCCCTGGCTCATGTCTATCTCGGGTCTCTGTTCCGATGCTTGGGAAACCTAGGTGGGAATCCTACCATGTTTTCAGAAGTCTTCTTGCGAGCAAATAGGGTAAGGAATATGGAAGTCATGTTTTACTCCTGTGCACGCTTAACCCTTCGTTGAGAAACTTGTGTGGAACGCAATTGCAGCACTCACCTGAAAGTTGCCACTCCACGGCTCCTTTCAACTCGCCGCTCGGAGTTTTGGTACCTGAACAAAACCACCAATTTTTTGGGGTTGTTGCCCGGGGTAACCGCTGCTAATTCACGCTCGCAGCGGGCTGAGCATCAGCGCGGCACTGGGGTGAGGCACAGGCGCGGCTGAGGCGCCCGGGCAGCGCCTACAGCCGGTCATTTGTTGCCCGACCCCGCGGTGCCAGCACCTGCCCCGCAGGGAGAGACCAGCGTGTCCCCGGGCACAAGGGGCGGCCAGGCCGGCCGCTCCCGCGGGACACGGTGCTCCCATCCATCCTCCCCGCGCCCCTCCAGCCCCGCACCGCCGGGCTGGATAAGTCACGACGGGCCCCGCAGCGGGCTCGGCAGCGGTACCTGCCGCCGGGCTGAGCCGAGGCGGCAGCGGTGCGGGCCGACTGCCGCCACCGGGCTGCACGGCGACTCGCTGCTGCCACCTCTCGCTTGGCGTTCTTGCAGCTTCCCCTAACTCCTGCGAGCAAGAGCTTCACCCGGCTGAAGTTTCATTTCTCCTCATCGACGGATGATTGCGTTGGCTACCCCTCCCTTAGTCTCACGGGAGGCCCGGAGGCTACGTCCTCCCAGGGCCAGAAGGCCTTGTTTTCTGCCTGAGGTCACTTTTTGGGGGAAGAGAGTTATTTCCGTATTTATTGGACCATATAGATGACTAGTACACGTCCTTTCCCTAGGTTAGGTGAAGGCGGCCCATTCACCTGTGACAAAATCGGTAAGTTACAGCTGAGGGTGATTCAGCCTGGCAGCATCCCTCAATGCCAATCCAGACTTTGCCCAACTACTAGGACTTGAGGCAAGAGCACCTCTGGGCTCAAATCTAGAGGAAGCCCAAAACCTCATTGTCGGGTTGTGGTATGGCATGTCTTGATGCCTACTAGGTGGGAGCTTGCTGGTGGCAGAACACAGTGGCCAATCCAGTCTTGACTTGAGCAGAGAAGGGACCAACTAGCCCATTGCCCATACTTTTGGTTGGACCAAAAGTTTGTTTTGTCTGCTAAATGCGAGACCCTGGCTTTGTGATTTCCAGCCCGAGAGGGGGATCTAATTACGAACTGAAAGTAGTGTACCCAGTAATTACCTGGAGTCACTATCTTACAGTTAAACTTCAAGGTGTACTTGATAATAAAACTACTGGGTATCACAGTATCACAGATACACCTTAGCATCATGGGATCTACCTTCTGCAGCCCAGCCTCCTTTACAGAGCTGAAAGGTCTTTCTGTCAATAAAAGTAAAGGAGATTGAATGACTAGAAATAGGCTGTGTCCTCCTTCCATTCCCCCTCAAATATTCCCATGCAATAGGGACATTTCATGGCCCTGGGGATTGTACACATCTGACCTAATTGTAGGATGAGCAGTGTGTGCTAGTGAAGAATGCACCTAAGACATCTGATTCTCCCCACCCATCAGAGATTACCCAGCTGGCTGTACTGATCTGAGTGGTTAGTATGGAAGCTGTTAGCCTGGAAGTTAAACTCAGTAGCAATAAAGGTCCATAATAATGTAGAACCTCTGTAGGGAAAGTGAGGCATGGAGGAAGAAGGGTTTTGGAGGAACCTGGGAGGAGTCTGAAATCTGTTTTTCTCTCACAAGGTTTCCTCCTTTCACATCACAATTTTATATGGCAGGGATTTCGTCTTAAGATGCCGTAAGATTCAAAAAGCTTCTCCTTTTCCTGTCCCTTTCCTCCCCTGATTCTCCCTGCATCACCTTTTCAAAGTTCCCTTATACCAGGTGAGGTCAGAGAAGGGGCCGGGACCAAGCCCTGCTTATGGATATGGTGAAACAAAACAAGGGAATTGAATCAGAGTTTCAGCATGGCCTTTTAAAGCTGTTCCTGCTGTCACAGAGAAAGGGTAAAAGAGAACAGTGAGGGGTAAGAATGTGAAAAGCAGTGGGATCTACTTCTGGAAGATGGAGCCCCATCTACAGCAGGTATAGCCTGCCAACTTCATTCTCGGTGACTAAACCTCTTCTTTTGACAGGCCAAAAGCACATGTAGGTGGAAGCTGTTCACTTTTTTGGACAGTCCCAGACTTCTCAGATATAGATAGTCTGTTTTCTCAGGCTTCTCAGGTCAAGTACCTAGGAATGGTGTATCTGTCTGAATGTTTGGTTAACTTCCCTGAGGGTTTTTTCGAGTTGGGTTTTTAAAATTTTTTCCTTGAAAAAGATGGAAAAAGAAAAGGAAATTATCATATTGAGGCAAATATTTCCTAGCACAGGAACTGTAAAGGCATCTTTGCCATTTATATTTGTATGTTAGATTTACAAAGGTTTTTGAGGCCTCCAATTTCTATTTCGTCAAAGTAATGACAAGTAAAAATTTTAGAAAACAGTAAAAAAGAAATAGTAACATGAATAAAGTTAAACTCAGTGATAGAATTTTCAGATAATTAGTCCTCCAAACGACCATATTTTAAAAAAATAATAGTAGTAACAAATTGTTCAAGCTTAGGCTCAAGGGTTACATCTTGCAATAGCTGGTTGCCAGCAATACTTTTCCCATTCTGCTAACTAAATATATATCTTTTTCTTTGTGAAGAATTTCATCACGAGGTAAAGGACGAAGCTAGCATTGGAGGTACGCAAGGAAAAGTCCATTAGTCAACAGTTAGATGAATTATCTAAAATATGGGATACCTAAACACTAGTTGTGTCTGCGTATTCTGTCTCAACATAAACCATATTTAATTTTTGTTTGATCCTTCTTGGAACAAAGTTTGGAAACTTGAATTTTTGGACAGAAAAGAAAACATTTATTTGCTGTTTTGACCTTCTTTAAGATTACGTTTACATTTAAGTGTGTACTTCATATGAAGATTGCTGAGATCCTCTGTCATGGTCCAGGTCCAGCAACTTCCTTTGTCATACTGAAGTCAGTGGGAACTTTCCATACTAAAAACGTAACTGAAGTAAAACTAGGTATATGTAATATTTTCATGTTTCAGACAATCTTAACAATGAAATTGGGAAAACTTGGTTTTGCCCTTTTTAATAAACTGAAAAATCAGCCAAGCATGACTAGTTTTTCAAGTTTAGAGCAATATTTCAAAGAAGTTATTGTGATTACTGTCTTATCCCTTTCTAAGAATTATTTCAGGGTGAAATTATTAAAAGCAATTGACAACATCCATTGAAATACATTTCAGATAAGAAATTTCAGATAAGGCACAGTATGGTGTCTTAATGAAACTAAGCTGGTAATGAATTTAAATAATTGGTCCAAATTTCTTCTCTCTTATTTGACTTGGATGTTATCTTTGAAGAGTCAAGTCATCATTGAATTTTAGTAATATTATATGTATTTCCCATTTCTCCTAAATTGTTGCACAATATTATAAAACAACAAAGTACCTGTAAATCCTGGGGTGAGGATGATTTTCTATGCCACAATGATGACATGACAAGAGAAGGTTTGCATGATTCTATTTGCATAAGCTTGTGTTCTGATCTCATGAAAATATTTTTTTAGCAGAAGTCTCCTAAAGAAATAGAGGATATTTTCTATTCTGAGGCACAGCTGGCTTCGACTCGTCTGATTATGAGTAAATTATTGTTGAAGTGCTAAGCTTGACTGGCAATAGGAAGATACAATTGAGTTTGTAGTACCTGCAGATTTTGTAAATGAATCTATATTTGCATTGGGAGAGCTGTTTTGTTATGTAGTGAAGACAGCTCTCAGATCCCTAGGACCTGACTGAGATTTTCTTATTCCCAGCTTCATCCACTGTTGACCAGATAGGCAGTTATGAAAAAAAACCTCTCTGAAACAGCTGGATTAAAATATTATTTGGACCTACTTTGCTTTTAAAAATCATTGTAAGAATTATTATTTAGCTAATAGCTGCCATTATTTTCCTAAGCAATTTGGCATTTTGAGCATGTCAGATTTTCACATGAAGTTATACAAAAGGCTAAAAATTCAATTGAATTCAATTGTCTGTGTCAGTCACAAACAATCAGAACTCCTGTTCAAGGTATAGTAAAGGAACTGCATTTTTCAATAATAAAACTTTATCTAAGGGTTCCTGATTAATGAGCTAGTTGGAGTTTTACTTAACTTCAAGGAAAAGCAGTGAAAACACTAAGAGAGAAACAGAGAATGTAGCTTCTTGTTCCCATCAATTAAACACATCTGATTTAAAGAGGGATTGGGGTTTTTAGTTTGTGGGCTTTTTGTTGTGTTTTTGGGATATTGTCATTTGGATGATGGAAGGCCAGAAGTTGAAAGGAAAATTAATATAGTGTAAAAATTGTTCTTTTCTGCATCCAGTAAAACAAAGTTTGCTGTTATAAATTCATATATCCTGTACATGCATAGGCTATACAAAGAGCTGAATGTTCTGAAATAATTTGTAAACCCTAACCGCATGAAAGAAAGTAATTTCACTCTGTCTTCACATCACCCAGTATTACTAGCAGTACAGTGTCAACTCAGCTGCAAATTACAATCTATGGATTGGATATCTATGGATGTTCAAAGCATTTTTATCCTTATTATTGTCAACTGAAATGCCAAGCCATTCTCAGGATGCATCCCTTAATACATTTACAGCTATAAAGGCATTTAGGATTAAGGTATAACATTTACAAAACTATTGTACCTTTTGGATTCTTTTTCCTCTTCACTGTACTTGTATATTGAATAAATCCATCTCAATGAAAAAGACCATCCTGCAAAAAGCCAAGTAGAAATCTTGCCATGGATTCAAAAAATGATGCTGTTTGAATAAAAGTTAGTGAAACCTCGTTGAACTGATTATCCTTTAATGTAATCCAGTTATGTCTGAGTTTTGCTTTGTATCTTTCAACAGTGTAAAAGACTGTCAGAGTTCAAGGAACCAGTAGATTAATTATCTAGTTAGACCTCGTATTGCATAAGACTCAGATATTACCTTCCCTGAAGGCAAAATTAATGACTTGGCATTATGGAATTATGGAATGCTGGGTCATTTTCTAATCTATGCTCTATTATATTTAGTCAGTATCAGGAAAGATGAAGCTAGTTTTACTTGGCTGTTATACTCCATGAACATCAAGCTCCAAAAGTCACACACTTTTACCTTTTCCAACCAGAGAGGTTTTAATTTTCTGGAGAGTCTTGGTGTGTTTTTCCAGTGCTCAGAAGAGCTTCTCATCTGACAGCTTTTCAGAACCTTACTCTCAGTTTCATTTGATCCACTAACAAGTCTTGTGGAAACACAAACCTCTGCAGCTCCATGGATATACAACAGTTAGCAAGGAAAACTTGCAAGAATTCTCTTCTTATGTGGCACGTGCACGGATTTCTTAGTGTACAGGAAGACACATTATAATATTCCCCATACCTGGAGTTTCTTGGATGTGCTTCTGGTGCATTCAAAGCATTTCCCCCACAAGTGGCAACAAGGCTGAAGTCACAGATGGGGGCTGTCTGGAGAGCACTGTTGGCAATGTGGACACAAATTCCTCCAGCATATCCTGTACATACTGAGGCCCAAAATACTTCATTTCCTTTCATTTTTCAGCTGAATTCTTCTGCACTTCATAGTTGTGAAGCAGACTACCTCATACTTTGACGTGATAATTCCCTCTGCCAGGCCTCAGTTCATCTCAAAAAAGGTTGGACTGTGTCAGATCATCTGATTCATGCCTACTAGCCAGTTTTACCAATTTTTGCTACAGGCTATCTTGCATAATTGGCTATCTCTGGTCCTATACATGATTTATACTAGAAAGAGGTGCATTTGTCGTCATCCCATAGAGTTTTCAGTAGCGAGCTCACGTCTACAAACTAATTGTCTAGAAAGAATATTTTTCAGCAACGAAGGAGGACCACTTGCTGCAGTTTAAATGGCCATTCACCTAAGAGTTGAAAGGCTGACTGTGCAATGGATGAGTACAATACTGAATTTTTCCTCTGAAAGTTTACAACATCACGGTTTTCTATCTGGGAAATTAGATTTTCACAATGATGTTTTAAAAAACGAAATAGCGAAAAAATCTGTGAGACAACATTTAAACAATTATTAATTGTTCAGCTTGGCGCCTTTCTTAAAGGCTGTTGCTGTCCCATGCTCTTTGTGATAGTTTTCAACACACCTTTTAAATACATCAAGAAAATATGCGGTGCACAAGGGGCAGGGTGTGTTTTCCCCTCATTTCCTGTTCTACTCCTGCTCTTTCAATTTCAGGGTAACAGATTTTGAAGGAAAACTTGAGTTTCTTATCCTATACTTTTTCAGCAGAAAAACTAACTGCTTATTTTCATGTAATCCTGTTATGTAAATCTCTGTATTACTGCATACCTGACCTCTCTTGTGATATTTTTAACTTAATGGAAAACAGAAAGATATGTTTTATCAGCACCACCTGCTAAAATTAAAAGGGAAAAGATAACTGTGTTTAGTATTCTCTTACCTTTTATGAAAGAAGAAAAAAATGGAAGTAATAAGCTGTGAAGTAATACTAAATTCTAAGAGGGAAATAAGATGTCTCTAAATCCTAATGTCAAGTTTTTATTATTACTATTATTATTTATCAAGTACCTATTAAAAATGCATTTATATATATTTATGTAGTCAGTCATTTTTGCTGAATTTTGGAAGTTCCACAACTTCTAATGTGTCCATACTCTATCAAAACAACTGCAGCTGTTCAAAAGTAGCATAGTCAGTCCCAGCATCAGTCCTTTTGAAGAGACATTGGAAGTATGCTATGACAGCTCTGATGAACTCAACAGCAAGAATTCTTTTAAAGGGGTAAAGCCTTTTAACTGAGTTACAAAAAAATCTTTGACATTTCCCATGTCAACTCTGTCCCTAAAGTAAGTTACTATTGTCATATACAGAGTTCAGATGGCACATCTTCTCCTTTTTCACTCTAGGATATCAATTTAGAAATTTGTATTAGATTCAGTGACCTTTGGTTATGTTTATGTTATTTTGTGATGCCTGTGAGATTTTTCAGCTGTTATAAAGCAGCAGAGCATGGTACTGTGGTTTTGGAAGTTTGAACATATTCTGTAGAAAAATAGAGGTGAGCAACAAGCAAGAATCTTTGGATTCTTTTCTCTTGTTGCTTATTCCAGTGAGTGATTGACAATTAAAATTATCCAACTGTCAATTTAACCTAATACTGTATCAAACAATTGCATGACACAGAGTGGGCTTTGATCTTCATACCTTTAGCATGAATTTTATGGCTAGACTGTACTTTCACTTTGCCAAGGTAGCTGTTTCTTGTGAAAAACTATTAAGCCACGAAACAAAATGTAAGGGATGTCAATATGCAGCCATGTTATTTTAGTTGTACATAGTGGCTAACCCCCTACTTTTCAAAAGCTACAGCTACAGCTTTTGTTTTCATATACAGAGCTCAAAAGAAAGAAGAATCATAGAATCACAGGATGTTAAGGGTTGGAAGGTACCTTAAAGATCATCTAGTCCCAACCCCTCTGCCATGGGCAGGGACACCTCCCGGTAGACCAGGTTGTTCAAGGCCTTATCCAGCCTGGCCTTGAACACTTCCAGGGATGGTGCATTCACAGCTTCTCTGGCCAACATGTTCCAGTACCTCACCCTCACAGAAAAGAATTTCTTCCTAATATCTAGCCTAAATTTCCCCTTTCAGTTTGTACTCATTACTCCATGCCTCTTTATAGGATGTGTTGTGTGTTTATCATGGCAAGCATTGATTTCAACAGTATATAAATTTTATCCTTCACTTAGGTTTCACATCTGGAAGTCAGGTATTACAGCGAAGGAAAATCCTTTGATCCGTAAAGTATATTTCATCACGGGTTGTTTAGCGACTTGTTCTTCAGATATAATATTGCGTTAGTCTGTGTAAGAAATGTGATCTGGAATTTTTACATATCTAATAACAATCTCAGGATTGTCACAGTGATAGGGATAGCAGATCATTAGTGTATTTAATATATATATGAGGTGGTCATTAGAGCAGATGACTGAGGGTCAGGATAGTCTGTTACAGATAGTTGTATGGAAGCTACAGACATATCCTGTCACTGAGGGTATGTCTGTAGCTTCCATACAACTGGTTTCTACTGTTTCACTTATTGAATGGGGATATCAAACTTGTTAGACTAGACTGGTGTTTTGAGATGAGCAACAACGTATAAGCAAGATAGAAAAACTCCCCGAATATAGGCAGTGTACTCCAGAATGGGCAAGTAGAAAGAACCACCACAACACAAACTGCTGTGAAAGGCAGACTGCCCTGACTATGGCTTTTTGACAGTCTTGTCTTCTACCACCAGTTTGTCAGGTGGTCTCAGTTTTCCCTCTTATGAGTAATTGGCAAGTAAATTTGATGTTACTGGAAGAGGTGAAGTTGCCCATCAGATGCTTCAGATTAATATGAAGAATGACCCAAACTAGGTACTCCTGACCATTATAGTAACAGTCCTGACTACTCTTTCAGACAGGTAGTGGGTGTTCATCAGGCTTCCAGAGCAAGGGGGAAGGCTTTTCCACTTATTATATCAGAGGTGCCTCCTTTGCTCTTGGTTTCTTGTCTCTGCAGATCTATGATCACCTGATTTCACCTCAACGTTGTTGTCTACCTCAGCCAACTGTGTCAACCTTTGTTTTTGATCCCCTAACATCCTATAGTAAGTTTCATCCATTACCTTAATGCCCCTTAGAGATTCTGAGAATGTTTGCTTTTTTCTGGGAGACCTGTGGTACTCCTTTTCTCCCTCCACACCTCTTCTTATCAGTTACAAAAAACTGATGGAACTTCTCCAAGGCCTTGAGTCATTTGTTCAGTTATGTTCCCTCATTCTGTGAGCTGGGAGATCTCTTCATAGATATTGTCTCTGTTACCTGTTTTTCCTGAGGATCTGTGTATCTAGGTGGGGTTTATTACTTTTTTTGTGTCTTCTCTTTGTTTTTTTAACAATATGCTGAAGAAATGTCCTTACGTTACAAATGTCATATATCCTTTATATTTCACACAGCTTTTACCTTCCAACTATGGTTACAGTACTTATCAATATTAACACAATATTGATTTGAGCAACGAGAGCTCATCTTCTTAGGAGAACTGATCTAGACGAAAAAGTTAAGCCAGTTCTTTTTGTTCGAGTCATTTATTAAGAAGATTCTGAAAGTAACGTCACCTGGTGCTCTTCCAAGCAATAAAATATACTTTTTGCAGACTCTGAAGAGAGCAACAGCTATATAAAATTACTTTGATTTTTACAAAGTATTTTACTGGTAGAAGAAATGCACTGTTATTAAAAGAAAAACACCCCTGGTAACAACAAATAACTAGCCAGTTGGATTATATAATAATTTAACATGAAGACTCAAAAACAACTCCAGTCCCGTGGGCTTTTAAAATACCCAATAATCTTCAGATATTATAGCGCTGCTTTGACAGCTTTTTTGCAACAGCAGCCGTGACAGTGTGCATATTCTGTACAGAACTCCCAGTATTCAGCAAAAAACTGGTAAGCCAAAATATTTCAGCTGCAGCACTCTAGTTTTCCCGCAGTATCTTCCTGAGCTCTTTCTGGGTAATTTCCCTGCTGTAGTATCTTATGTGAGAACTTGCTCATGCGACTTCATTTCACATGATATTCTTTAACTGTGAAGCAGAAATTATTGAAAAAGCTCAGTTTTCAATAATTGTTTTCTCCTACAGAAAGAGAATACTTGAAGAACACAAACCATTATGTGAAGGAAAAAAACCCAAAGAAACTGGACAAATTTGTCTCAATTTTGATTGATTAAAAAATTTTGACCTGTTGTAGACAGCTTGTCAAGATATTCCATGTACCTCAACCGCTTTCCTGAGGCAGCTTACTCTTTTTTGTTGTGTCTCCAAGTGACACAAGCCAGACCTGTACTCACCTTAAGGTGTTCAGATTTTTGAATGAGCCATGAGTTTGATGGACTTCTTTAATCTAGAGCTCTAGGCAGTAAAAGAGTGGGGAGGTGGGATTTAAAGCCATTTTTGCCTTCCCAAGAATTACATCAGGAAATCGTCCTACATCCTACATGTAGGAAAATATATGGATGAATAAAAATGGTTTCTGAATGACATGGCATAGGCTGTTCCAGCCTACAAACCTTCAAAACTAAGAATTCCTAAGAATTCACAGATTGAGGTAATTTCCCTCTGAATTCCATCCCCACATGCTGAAACAGCCAGCTAATCTAGAGGTCAAATATCCACCAGGTCTACTGCAGATACACTTTGAAAAACTTGGGGAAGGAATGGTTGCTTCTGCCGACAATAGCAAAGAAGAATTATTGTCTAGGTAACTATTGTTTTCTGGCATTGTTTACCTATAGAGTGGATCTCATCCTTTTCTGAAGTGTATCTGTGACCATTAAATACTCCAAATAAGATCCTACCTTGCCTAAAATATTCAGTGTACGTGGTCGATAATAAATTTTCTCCTTTGTTCTTGGTATATGGAGAACAGTACTAGGTAACAGGTGCACAGTGTGGACACATGGATGGCTTAAAACTGCTGTCTTTCAAAAATGATCCTCTGAGAGTAACCATTTTATGCTTACATAGTTTATTTCTTCCCATAGGACTGACTTCTAATAGGTTGCTTTTCACCTTTTACTTGCACAACTGCACACTGCATTTCTCGCTGTTTAAATTTTTTTTTTTGAATTGTGGTATCATTTCTGTAATTTATCAAAGTCATTTTGAATTCTGATTTTATGTCTCAACATTCTTGCAGTCTCACCTGATTTTCCATCATCTGTGCATTTAATAAGCTTGTTTTTACTTTAGTATCAAATTCATTAATGACAAGATTTAAGTAAAAACAGATTTTGAGTAGACCTCTTCTACTGTGGGAGGGAATTCATTGATAGATACCCTTCTGATTACAGGTTTCCAACAAGATTTACAGCCATGCTGTAGCAGATTTTATTCAGATCGTCGTGTAATAAATTTTCTCTACATCATGTCTCCTGAACCTGCTTATAGACTATCATGTAGGACACCATTAAAAGTTTTTATTATTCTTGTGATATGTAACATATTTCTATGTTCCTGTGTTTTCATTCTATCCACAAGTTTCATCACCCCACTGTAGGATAAAATTATATTGGTTTGACACATTTAAATTTTTTGCAAATCCACATTAGCTACTATTAATCCTGTAGTCTTTCAGTCTCTTCTCTACTTGGAAAATGGCTTAGTTTCTTGTATTGAGGTTACTCAGGGTCCACAATGAAGCTGAAAAATCTGCAAAATCCCCATGAAATCGTCCGGCTTACTTCTTTTTACAGTTCTTAGAGTCAGCCTGCATTTAGGCCACCTCTTGTCCCTGTAAATTTTCAAAAATAACTGCTAATGAATGTGTTTATTTCAGCCATTTTGATAAATATTTTAGAATTGAATTTATCAGGGCCAGCTGATTTTCAAACAGTTATCTTACCCAAACGTATTCACACCCCTTTTCCCCTTTTTCTAGACTGAGATCTTATCCCATTGGTGTGAAGTAATCAACTGTGAAAGCCAGTGATAATCGATTGAGAATTTTGGAAAGGCAAGTATCAAAAAGGGCCCGAAATGCATGAGTTTTCTTCACTGTTGGGTAATGAGCAAGGATTTTTCCCTTACTCTTCTGCTAGCAAGCTGTGCAAATGTTATGGGGATATGTCTTGTCAGTTTCATGGGGTTTATCCTTAGGTCTTTAGTTTCCCTATGCTCACCTATGTCATTTTGTGTTAATCTTTAGCAACTGGATTTTGTTTTCACTTCCTGGGTTCTTCTTCTGCCTGAAGTAAGTGAAGAAGTCATTAGTTACATCGATCACTTCTTATCCTTCCTCTTCACTGCACTACAAGATTGTGTGAAAATATGACTATGGCTTAAAAGTCATGTGTAACATGACATTCTCCAGAAGAGGTGATGCCTACACAGAAGTGAATCTGATGGATACAAATTTAACAGAGGGAGAAATATAGCTAATACAGAGCGAATTAGCTTTTTCTAAATCAGATGTACATTTAAGTTACATAGCATGCAGAGGCGTTGGAATTGTTATAGTTTATCAATTAAATATTTTAAGATTAATGTAATAACCTTTTCTGGGAGAGTATTAATGCCTTTTTTGTTTCTCACCTGTTTTTATAAAGCCTGTTTTATAACCCTACAAGTCTGTTTTGCAAACAGTGCTAATACCAGTCAATTATACTAGCTGGCATTTGACAAGACCTACAAACACCTAACAAATTACCAACTGAGTCACTACATGAGCAGGAATTTGCAGCTATGAACAATGCTACCATTTCTATTTATAAGTGTTTCTGACTGTTTTTGTTTTGATTACTTACACACACATGCACATAAGCAGGACTCATCAGCTCATTGCAGCCTCACGGTTGACTCAGTCTGGCAGCTGATGCATCTACAGCAGATCAGCTGTTCCTTTGTTAAAAGCTGTCACTACAGCCTGTAAGAGTTATGATAATTAACATTGCAGAATTCAGTATTTCTGGACAAGGGTGGATCCCCTTATACTGAAAGCATTAAATAACATCACCGTTTTCCTAATAAATGACATCTGACAAGGCACAGTGTCTTAGTCCTTCTTAATTAATAATATTAATTATACATATAATTCATTGTATATTATTTAATATTAATAATATTTTCTGTTAATTCTGGAGAAAATATGACCTCTCTCTCTACAAAAAGAAATGGTCTAACAAATAATATGAAAATAAATAAAAGATCTTATGTTTGTGCTGTCATACATGCGATCAGTGATGAACAAAGGAATGTCTGCATTACATGCCCCAGGCTGTGAAATATTGCCACTTTTTTTTTTGAGAAGAAGGGCTTTTAGGGTGCGTTTGACCTCCCATTCTTCTTTTGTGATATCATCAGAAGAGAGTACTCAAACTTCCATGTCCTGGGATCCACAGAGAAACTTCCATAGCACTATAGCACCTGCTTGCAGCCAACAATTTCTTTTACTGTATCTTTAGACTCAAGACTTTTTACAGCTTTCTTTTTCTATTGGATTCACCTCTGATGTGCTTGATTCAAGAGGTGCAGTTGCTCTTATGCAGAGAAATTTTTTACCAGTTCAGGAGAACATGCCATTGCAGAAAACAGCTCTCTATCTCACTCCAGCTCCCACTTCATGAAGATTTTCCCATGCCGAGAAGAACATAAAGAACCATTATAATACTGAACGTTGAATATGTATTTCAAAATCACAGACCTTAGCTTCATAGAGTGCAATACTCCCACAGCCATTGACTGAGAGGAAAATGAGCCAGGCTTAACTTCTAGTCTTTCTTGCTTATACACTCAATATGCAGGGGAAGCTAGTTGCTAGCTAGTCACTGCTCTGCTTTTGGGAGGCAGAGCAGAGGCGGTGCTCCAGCATGCTGCTTGTAGCACCTACATTGCCTGCTACTGTCAGAAGTTATTGCTATCACAAGGCAGAGGAAAAGGGTGAGCCAAGGAAGGCTGGAAATAGTTATCAGTAGACCTCTTCCGTCCTGCGGGTGATGAAGGAAGTCATGGGAAGGGCTCAAAAAGGCAACACTGAGCAGCCCAGGAAAACCGGGGAATGCCCGGCACTTCAAACGACCCCCACCTCCAGGAGACCCCGACCAAACATGTCACATGAGTGCTCTGGCTGTAACTGGAAGAAGGTAAATGACCTACGAGTGGGCACCAGAAGGGCTGGGATGGAAATATTGGCAACACATGCTTTGGACATAGATGGTGAGGAGTATGTAGCCAGCACAAGAGCTGCTCTCACCCTTTCTGTAAGGCCTTTTCCCCTCTTGTCTGCATAATTTTTGATGTAGTGGCAAGACTTGGCTCTGATTACATTAGAACAGACATATTTTGTGTTGCAAGATGCACTCAAGTATAATTTTGGACACCATTTGGCAGCTCCTAGAAAACAAATAAAGGTTTTCAACCTAGACACAAAAATGAAGCTAGCATTATTTTCAAAGGTGAAAAATGCTGAAAGGTTTTTCATTTTATGTTTGAAAACCATCTTATCAGAATGTGCCAGCGGTTAATTTTCCTAACATTTTATGTGTGTAACATGAAGGGACAATAAAACATTGGGAAAGGTAAAAACAATCAGAGATTGTAGACCATATGGTGAGGGCAGATCTTGAAGAACAATAAAGTCATCATCCTCTGGCCTTTAATGTTCATTTGTTTTCCTGGTTGTTTGCTGCCCTGTGGCAGCATCATAAATCTTTTTCCTGTGTAATAACTCTTACTACTTCTTTTCTTGCAATTACAAAAGGTGTTTTATTTTTATCAGCCATTCCAGACAACACAGACCCTATCTAATGTATATCTGGAGCAGTAAAAAGATTGAGTGTATAAGTGTCTCATATAGTGTGATACATAAGATCAAACATTAATAAAGGCTTTTGACAACCTCCATCTGTTTGATCTTCACACTTCTCCCTCTGCTTTTTTAAGAGATAAAGTCTTGAAGTATTTCAGCATTTCTTCTAACTCATCTAGTCTGCCAATTTTTTGCAGCAACTTCTCAGTTGCTTGGTCCTATGACCATATCAGAGAACAGTGTTTTTGTTGGGGTCGTAGGTGCTACTTTTGTGTCTCTGGAAAACACACAGAAAATATCTTGGAGCGCTTCTAAATCCGAGGATGAGTTGCTGCAAAGTGTTGACTGTAGGGTCATGGAAAGTGTGACTATATGTACTGAGATGTAGGAGTAAAAGAGACGGAGAAACTCTTGAATAGAATATCCAGTTCTAAAGACCCACTTGAGCTGAAAATAGAATTACCATTTGTCTGTTGCAAGCATAAAGTACCAGAGCAAGTTTTCTTGATGCAATTTGTTGAATGTCCATGTCAGTAGCTAAAGCATGGGAACTGCAGATCTTGATCACAAGAATTCTCTTATCACCAGAGCAAACTTCTTTTACACAGATCCAGAAAATTAAAAGTAAGTACCTAAATTGGTAGTTCTGTCTCTATACTTAGACCCTCTGACACTGCAACTATATATTATAATGCTGTCCTGGAGTTCAAGTTAAATCAAAATTTCCCAGGTTTCAAAAAAACCCACCTCCAGCAATAAAAAACCAAACAACAACATCCCCCCAAAACCAGGAAGTATGACCCCATAGGCTGAAAATGAGCAGGCTCTTGCTTGTCTTCCACATATGACTTGCTGCTTTCCTGTAAGAGCAAACATTAGGCTACAGTTTCATGCTCTTAGTTTAATGTAGGTGAAATAGATTTAAGATTCATACATAAGAAAAAGAATTAAAACTATATATTTTGATGTGTGAGGAAATAGTCTTACAATTAAACACATCTCAAGAATTTTCATATGAACCAGTGAAATCCTGGAAAAAATTCAACTCTTACCTTACATTAATTTTGTTTAGTACACGTAATTATTTCCTTTCATTGGATAAAAATTGTATTAATCTCTGATTTTGAAAGATGATAAAAAAAGAAAAAACTGATAATTGAAATTTGTACATATCGTGCTATGAGAAACCATTTAGTGATATTATAATGGCCTTAGCCTAATTCAAACTTTTATTCTACATGAAGATGTATTCTCAAGTCCCATAGAGATGAAAAATCACTTAAATGATTGTTCTTTGCTGTGCTTTCATAGGTGGTGCCATACATGTCACAAAGAAAATTTTCTTACCAATTTTAATTTTTCATAGGTCTTAATTCTAACATATACAAACAAGGAGAAACATGTTTTAGGAAGAAATAACAGAAGACAATATGATATAAGAAATTATTCTATCTGTAGAATAAATGTATTATGAATTCCTTTTCATATAATCAAATTATTTCCTATATTTTCACAATGTAGCACAGAACTTCTTAAGACCATCAAAACCAAGTAGGACCAAAACAAATATTTGTCTGCTATTTATGAATAAAGATCAAGCAGACAGTCTTATATTTTTTCATTTCGTTATGAAAGAATTGTTTCACTAAAACTTTAGCCTATGGTTGTGCCAACAACTTAACAAAATACTTACCAGCGGACTATGAGTTGATGTCAGTGCAGGAATCACATTTTACTAAAATAGAAGCTATGAGTATGTCTGTAATTTCAAAAAGCAGCCACACTAAAGACTCTAGCAATCAAAAAAAAAAAAAAAAAAAAAAAAAAAAGTAGGCATCTAACAGGATTTCTCCCACCGTACCAATGAGCTTAACACTGATTCAAAACCAAACATAGACAGTAGAACCAGTTAACCTATTCTCATTTCCTAGACTGAGAAAATGTCATTGAAGTTCTGTTACAATTATATCCTTTAGAAAATTCCCAAGGAACTTTCTTGCTGAGGTATCTCTGAGGTAATCTTCTTCTGAATCAATCCAGAAGGAAATGGCCAAGGAATTCTCACAGGACTTTTGCTACATCACAGATGTCTCAAAGAGCATTAAGGAGATTTTTGAGAGCTGGTTGGACAAAGCCCAAAGCAGCCTGGTCTCTACTGAATGCTGACCATGCTTTAAGAATGGAGTTGGGAATAAGTGATCTCCCAAGGTCCTTTACTAACTGCAAAAACCTGTCAGGGACCTCAGTGTGATTTTTGAAATGTCTATTTATGACAAAAAACCTAAGCTAAAGTGTGATAATTATTCCACTTCTTATGAATCAAAATTACTTCTAGGAGCCTGCAGCATTATCCACTTTTATCAGCATAGTTTAAAAAGTGACTTCTGGACCAGATGTGATGTTGTGACTGATTGCTGAACACCTGGAGAAGAGTGAGTAACAATGGTTCAAAGAAATCAGCGTCACCTAAACATCCAAATACCTCCCTATGTATTCAATCTATCCTTCCTCTGTATAGCAGACTGTCTCTTTTTTTTCTTATTTGATGTTCTCAAATGTCTTTTGTTCTCAGGTGATGTTGCCATGTATTCTGCTAGGTCGAATTTCATTTTCGTGTTGAAATGAATTTCATTCCAATGTTCATATTACGATCCTTGAAAATCTTTAATTTTTTAATGACAGTAAAGAAATTGGATTATTGTCTTTCTACCTTAGGGACTGCATTACATTACTTTCCTATAAATTCTAGATATGCATATCTTTTATATCTGCTAGGACAAAAATTTTACAGTAAAATGATTTAAAAAAAAGTGGAACCGTATGTTCTCATAATGCAGACAAAAATATTGTTCAAACTCAGATTTTTCTTCTTTTCATCCACAATTTTAATTGAAATGTAGAAAATTCAGGTTCTGGGGGGGCAGGGTGGAGAAAGGGGGAACTTAAAATTCAGGGGTATTTAATGAGGTAATGTGCTAAACCACCAGATAATATTCTTCTGTTGAAGCTCTCATCCTTTTTCCATACATAGACTGGTGTTGATCAAACTGTGTTTTTCTTGTGGAATAACTGATGTGTGCTATCACTTATATTAAGCCACAAAGAATTCTCACGGATCATAACAAGATGATTTCTCCACAAGACAATGAAACTTCATATGCACTTTGTCCATCATCCACTTGGATATTTCTCCCTAATAAAAAGAGGTAGAGAAAGACCATTTTTCATGGTTTGGATGGGCTCTTCAGTGAGAGTAAATGCATGTGACAGCACACCAAAGGGTCTATACTTCTATCATCCCTGACACTTTTACCATCATGCTTTAGTGTAGGGCTCACAAATGGACTTGACTGTCCAAAACATCATTACTGTTATTTATTTCCCTCTCGTCTCTGTGAATCTCATATTCCATGACTCTCAAGAAAGAATTCGTGCCCATATTCTTCCTCTCAGACCTTTCCCAACAGATGGCACAAGATAACTCTGGTTGTTTTCTTTAGCCTTTTTCAGACTAAGCAAAGAGCCTCTCCAATCCTTTCCTCCCATTTTCCTGTAATCCCTAATTCCAGGATTTTTCAGAGGGTCTCGTTTGTGCTACCATTCTCAAGAGTGCTTAGAATATGAGTACTCCTGACTTACCCGAAATCCATCTGGAATTATTCTTAAGGGGACCAGCACGAACAGATGTGTGAGTGTTTGTTTGTGCATACATATGTCTGTGTGTTAGAGGTATAAAGAATGGGGAGTTCCCATTCTTATGGGACCAGCAGCGCTTCAGAGTTCTTGAAAATTGAGAAAACAGAAACATCAATTTTCCTGAGCAAAAATAAAAAGGTCCCCTTTTATTTTTTAATGAATGCTACTTTTTGCGTAGAATCCCTATCTGCAAAAAAATAATAATCTCCTGCTAATTGCTAATCTCTTTCTTGTTTTTAAAACTAAAACAAAGACTAAGAATAAAAGCAGTAACTATCACAGAAGAGTTTTTCTATGTGCATGGTTTCTTTCTGCTCCCTCTGTACTTTTTTTTTCAGATTCAGATGGCCTTTGTAGCACAATCTGAATCGTGTTACAAAAAACTAAATCCCCTCTGCGTAAATCCCCTCTGTGTTTAAGCAGTTGGTTGCTGCTTCACTTTTTTTCTTGCACATGATATTTTGTCCATTATAATATCCATTTCAGCCAGATGGATAGAAGTCTGAGGATCCCTATCCACGAATGAGTGTTTAGCTACAGCACCATCATGTGAGTGCACAGCTGAATCAATGATCAGAATTCTTATGGAGAATCAATATGTTGTTTCATTTGATCTGAGATACCACCTTAGCTTCCATTTGTGTAAACCTCAAAGGTCTCGGGAGATTACTTTGCACAGCTATTTTTTTCAGAACATAATGAAAAATTAATTTAAATTGGCAAGCATTGTTGGGAACAAAAATCTGTAGAATTTTATATATAGAAGATAAACCTGTCAACAAACTTCAGGTATGAGTGTGGCTGGTCATTGTAAAAGAATGATTTTTTCTTATTTTAACTCTACTTAATTCATTTGACTCCACCATAACTTGCAAGTGTAGTGTGCAGAAGAAAAATACGTTTAAAATTAAAAAGTCAGAACTAATATAAAGCATTTAGTAAGGAAGATCATCTTTAAAGAAGATCATACATTTTGAGCATTAGAGGCTAAAAAGAAATATGGAATAATTTCAGTGGCAAACTTTCACAATGATTTAAAAACATTAAGAAATGAACAATTGATGACCGGCTAGTACTTGCCTTTTACGGTAATAGATGCTTTCAGAAAAATGAAACAAAATCACCTTAGTTTCAGAATACGAATGTACTAATAACTAAATATATTTTAGTTCCAGTTGGTAAGGAAATAATTTATATCCAGATTGGGGAAGGTTCAATAATCAGTAAATATCAGTGCTGTTTCACTGTCATGAACAATGAGCAATGGAACTCCCTTCAACCATACAGCAAGCTATCACAAAGCGGATATCTTTATTTAAATACTTGTTAACTCAGGATTTAAATAGCTGTGTCATCTAAGGAGGAGATAAGCCATATAGTCCTACATTAAAGAGAACCCTGTATTAACATAAACCAGTATATGGTATTATAGTGGGTGATGTAAAAATTACCAAGTGATGCATCTGACTCAAAACACTCAAACTCTACCTGCTGAAATATAATTAAAGTCTTGAGTTGAGTCATAAGCCCTGGAATGAATTCTGTCTAAAATGAAACATAATAAATGTTTGAATGAGGTAAGAAATAGGACTGTGGCAAGACTGTGGGAAGTGCACGATTGTGCAAAAGGAAGGTGAAATAACCTAAATCATGTAGGCAGTAGGGAACATGTCTAAGTAACAGCAAGTTGTAAATAATTCATGGAGAAATTGCCTAAGTGTTAACAAGATCATATGATTTCAGAACAATTTCATCTTGGGTTGTGTTGGTGCTGCAGTCCCACTATGTATGAAAAAAAAGAGGCATTTTTCATATTCTGTAATAACTTTTCACACTGAAAAATTGGACATCTCCTTTAACCCATAGAAATTATTGTTCAGACGTGATCAGGAAGACCCTTAGTGTTTTGCACTAATCATACAAAAGTAGATATACGACAAATAGTTCTCCAGAAGCCTCCCCACCTCTTCATCAAATTAAACTAATTGAACTATAAATATTATATTTATATTTTAAGCTATCATAGGGCTATTTAAAGAGAGCTTGTATTTCAATTACATTCTCCATCAGTAGTCATGGGGGAAGCATAGTGTCCATGGTTCACTGGCAGAAAAATGTGGCTGTTCTGAGCAGCATTCATTAGTCAGCAGCAGCTGTATTCTGGCAAGGAAAGCAAGGGCAAAAACTTTTCCAGGAATGGATGAATGTAGATTGGACAACAGCTGCTGCAGTGTGAAGAGTGTTCTTTTTGTTTCTGCGGTCTGATGTCCTCTTATTCCTCAAGCCAAGTCTCAGCTCCTCAGACCTTCTGCTACAGCCCACAAAAGGCAGTTTGGTGGTGTGTTCGAGCAGATCTGGAGTCACTCTGGGTTGCTCAATTATACTTGAGCTTCAGCTCAACTGCCTTTATTCAGATGGGATAAATAAGCATAGTGAACTATCAATATTCATATGGCAACTCTATTGTGACGGTGTGTCAGATGGTAAATAGCTTTTAAGTAGAGGTACTTGTACTTTTTTACTGTTTCACAGAATCTAGAAAATAGGTGTTAAAATAAGAAATAATAATTTAAAAAAAAATCTGATTACAAAACTGAAAACTATGGCCAAAGATCCCTAAAGACCTTTTTAACACAAGAATCTAGCAGTTAAAGTCTGATTTGTGGTTGTAGGTACATATTCCATAGGGAAAACAAGGTTATTTCTGATTTTCAGTTCTTTGAAAGATGGCAGTTTCCCTATTATGTTTTTAAAGAAAACAAACACAAAATGGGGAAAGTGATATCTGGTAACAGAGGAGAACTATGATTTCCTTTTCTTCTTTTTTTCCTTAGTGTTTTTTAGCATCCGAGGCTGGAGCTCAATCACTGTAAGCTCTATCACCAAATTCGTTCCCCTGAATCCTGGGGAGATAACAAAGAAGGAAGGGTTCACATTAATCAGAAAGGGGATTTTGCTAACTTTATAATGAGCTAATCTGGAAACACCCTTAGGGAGATGAGTTCAGGGATCAGAATCAAAGGCTGAAGTCTCTGGAGTGAAAAAACCAGTTATTTGCCTTCCTGATGGTTGGATTTTATGTCCACCTGTTCCTTTCAAATTGCCTCTTTAAAGACCACTAAAAAGGCAGTGATTAAGGGCAGATGTTGAACAGACTGTGTTTCCAACACACCAGTTTGGGTTCATTCATTTCTACACTGCTTTTTTTCTGGCTAAAGATGGTTTCAGTGCAGTCCTTTTAGCATAGACAGATATAATTTGTTCTTGGATAATTTTTTTCTCTGTTTTCTCTCTCTTCGGTAACTTTTAGCCCTCAGTTTATGATATTAACAGCTATCAAAACATTTTATAAACTTTCATTGACTTTGCAACCCTTCAGCTCACAGCCAGAATAGACCTCATGAACTGCAGTTATTACAGTCGGCAGAAATAGATCCATTATTTTCTCAGTGTAAAGCTGACTCAAAACTACAGTTAACAAAATTGAAAAAAATGAAAGTACTCGCTGCTACATCACTGGGCTTGACATTTCTAAATAATCTTAGTGTTTCCCTTGTCATTTCCACCGTCGCTCAAAGATCCAGGCTCTGGGAAGTTTTTCATGAAATTGCTCCATTATGCAGGAGGCTACATAGAGTGAATAAGGGTCAAACCTGGACTGAAAGAAGCTTCTAATATAAAGTAAATATTGATGGTTATCTTTGTGATATTGCATAAATATAAAACTAAATATTATATCTCATGAACGCAAGCTGTGTTTGCTGATGACTAAACTCTTGAGTTAGAAATAAGACTTCGATGAAACTCTGGAGTAGTGCCTGACACTGGACTTCTGCTGAGGCTTAGCAAAGTAATGCCCTCATCCCTTTTTGAAACAGAAGCGATCCGGTAATGTAGTCATCGTGTTGCTTCTGTAAGGAACCCTAGAGAATTAAGAAGTTGTTTAAGAATGCTTATTGCAGATGATGTGGGAATCAGTCCAGATACAAAAGAGAGGAAACTCAGCTATTGATTCTCTTGTACTTGATCTTGAACTCTAGAAAGGAAAAACTTGTAGAAAAGTCACTTTGAAAACTCAGCAGGAGGCTTGCCTGAGTAAAGCCTGCACTCTTAGGCCTGTAATTGCATAAATGTTAATTAAATAAGAGAACTAATGAGAACTGACTGACAGGAGGTAAGCAGAAGTAAAGAGCAGCTGCTTTTTGGGACTCTGCCACATGTAGTCTTCATGCCATTCCAGCAGCAACTTCCCGTATTTCCCTCTCTTCTCTACTGAATGCTGGCTCAAACCAATAGTTCACAATTCCTCCCTGTCTGGCTTGGCTAATTCCCAAGATAAACAAGTCTTTTTGTTCCCTGAGGAGCAAGCTTAGCTGTGCTGGAGAAGTAAAAAGGGAATCAGGTAAGAGACAGGTTGACAAGGACAAGGAGAAAGAAGATTTTTTCCATCAGAGCAGATGAAGAAGAAAATGGGAGCGGATAGGGGCAGTAATGGCCCCAAAAGGGAAATGATGCCAAAGAGACTGTAACAGAAAACTGAAAGTGAGGTACTTGGGAAATACAAGGGCCTTCTACAAATATCACAAGTCTGTTCGAGTTTCTGCTAGTAGGGACTGCTGTTAAAGAACTTACAGTCCTAAATCCAAAGCCTAATTAGAGAATGGAAAAAGGAATTGCCTGTCATACAGAATAGGAAAGGTGGATGTAAGGTGAAAAAAAGGGATTCTGACGGAAACAAAGAAAAATACACAAATTGCTGTTGTTGAGGTCAAATATTCCAAGCACATTCCAACCATAACTGAGCTACATGTTAAAGGGAGCAGAGGCACTGAAATAGTATACTAGTCAATTTTGGGAAAGGATTGAAAAAAATTAGTACCACTGCAACAACAGTGCAATATTCTATAGATTTCAAGAATTTAAATCTGTGGTTCTTTATATTATAAATACTACAAGTATTTATATTTCTGTACTTACCAGATTCTTAATTTCCTGGATATGGATAACACAAAAAATTATTGCGAAGAATAACATCATTTCTGTTTGCAAAAGCTAAAAGATTTTGTCATTCAGGAGTGATATAATGCCAAGAAATAAAGCTATTCTGGAAAGCTGATAAGTGCTAAGTACGCAAACCAGTATCTTGGACTTGTTCACCTTAAAGCAGAAGGAAGTATAAAAACCCAGGCTACTAAATAATGCTTTCTAGTTCAAAATAGTGGATTTGAGTTTTTCAGAGGAATTCAGAGATCAAACTGAGAGGATTCATGTGTCCAAGGCTCTGGAAGGATGTGAGGGAAACATTTACGGTACTTGGAATTTGCTGCCAAGCACAAGGGAAATTCTGTAAGGGAGAGCTTTCGATTTAATTAAATACCTAGGCAGCTGAAACAGGAGGCTAATAAAAAAATGGAAACTGGAAGTATTGATCATCAAAGAATCTTATCAGGAAGATCAGAAAGTTAAGAAAGAGGATTTTTAAGCAAAGTTGAGCTCATCCTGATCAGTAATGAAGCGGTCAAAGTAACTACAGGAGTGGCAAAGTTAAATCAGCGTTCTGCTTCTCTTTTCAGAAAATGGGACGTCATTGTTGAATATGTAGCAAGAGTAAGATGGCTATGAGAAGGATGGTATGGAAGTGGAAACCGAGACATAGGAAACGCCAGGAGAAATTAAGGAGGTCAGATCCTCCTCATGGGTACCTTCTCAGTGTATGGAGTGGCCTACCTGGTAGGATAGCTTACCTCCAATTTTAGATTTCCAAGTACAGAAACATAGGAAAATGTGCAAGTGAGTTTAGTAAAAATGATTTGTACTAAAAACACAATGTTTTAAGGTATCAAAAATAGTTATTGAAGCAGTAACTTTTCAAAAGGAAGAAGTTGTCTAGGCAGCTGCAAATAGATGACTTTGACCTCTACAGTGTGCAAGACTTGGAATATATTGTCAAAGAAAAAGCAATTAAGACTAGAGAGGCAAATAGGAATTGGTCTAAAATGCAAGAACAAGAAGGCCTTGCTACTGTGGATTGATAAAAGAATTTTCTTCTATAAATGGAAGGTTCATGAAAAGGAAATGACAGTGGTAGAGAAAAGTTTGAGTTGATCAAGATAAGTTATAAGTTATCAGTGTGATGTAGTCCAGAGAAAGGAAATATAATTAAACATATCAGAAGAATTGGCAGGAGACTAAGAAATATTAATACAAAGTCCTAGAAGAAAATTATCATGAAGAGTCCTACATACATTGTGATCATCCACATTCAGGAAAATGAAATTCATATTAAAAGGAGTACAGAGACTGCTCAGAGAAAGGGCAAAACTTCCTGCAAATAGTGACTAACAGAATTTGGTTTAATAATCTCACTAAACAAAGACTGAATGATACACACTTGATCCCTCTGTGAGAGACCTTCACTTCCCTCTCTACTTTCTAGACAAAAAACTGTGAAGGAGTTTGTTAAGCCAGAAGAAAATATTGATACAGAAAAAAGAAAAAAGCTGTATGCTGTGCACAAGTAAGTTTAGATTAGAACTAACAATATGAGACTTTGAACCATCTTACCAGTAAGAAGTGGGATGAGAAAATGCATCAGCTGTGAGATAGAATTGGTTGTTTTATGACACAATTCAACCCAGCTGCTTGTCATAGTCGAAGATTCATGATATTTTCCTTGTGATGTTTTTTATGAGCTGCTTTTTATTGTACAAACATGTAATTGGTGTGCTATATTTATTAGTTAATTGAGAAAGTATAGGAAAAGTTGAATTCTCAAAGATCATCAATTAATGAAAAGAAATAAATAGCAAAACATATCCAGCAATATTTGTGTATTAAACTGACCACTATATACCTAGATAGAGATATACTGAGTAATATATGCATCTAGGAAAATTCTTTTGCTGCACCTCGCTCTCAGGAGTCACACGAACATCCTGACAGTCGTAGAAAGAAGTGTCCAAGTGGCAATGAGATCCTTATGAAGCCTTTTTCCTAAGTAGCAATAAAGACTGTTGTATCAGTGGTATGCATGAGAAAGATGCACTCCTTGCTCAAAAAATGAAATGAAGTATGCTATAGCTGTGCTTAACATCTTCCATGCCCCAGAAGGCACTTTCAGTCATTCCAACAAATCCCAGGGATATTGCTTGCTATCAAATAGTGAAAATTAGTTCAGAAGCCAAGCTTGACATAATGCACTTCTTATTGTAGCCTGTATACATGGTGGAGAGAAACATTTTAGATGCAGTCTGTCTTTCTTTCTTTTTCTTCTTTTGACAACCGTGCATTTGGGCCTCAGCACCTGGTGGCTGAGCTGCTGCCTTGGCCCTCACAGGTCATTAGAAGGAGGTGTTAAGACTCAGGTCTGTAAAGACACCAGCACTAACAGGTCAGTGACTCTGTGCTAGGCAAGTAGGCTCCTGGAGCAGTGTCCATGGCTCAGGGGGGAGCACGTGTATGCACACAGTATTTACATACACATGGACAGTGCACCTGCATATACCTACACACGTGTGTGTACACGACCTGTGTCATTCAGCCAGAGGTGGGGGATTGTGCAAAGGTGATCCAAACCGCCAAAATACTCACTGAGAAAGTGCTTTCTGACCATACTGATTTCACCCAGGGTCTAAAGCAGCCAACACTTCACTTGGAGCAGTATCCCAGGTATCTAAACTCACTGGGAAGCACTGGGTACTTTTTAAGCACGCCTGCAGAAGCCTTATAGTCTTCTTCTTCCTTTCTGAGTTCTTGTTTGCTCAGATCAAGACCTGAGTCGTAACTGTAAATGTTTAGCCAGCCAGGATTAGGTATATATATTTTTTGAGAACTTTCAAGTTAAAAACAAACAGAAAGAAAGCTCCAGCAAGCTTTTCTTGCTCCAAGGCTTTCTGGTCACCTGGGTGTCAAAATCTGCCTACCCTGGTTGCAGACACTTACAGTGTAAATTAAAATCCAAACTGCATTATGAAAAAGAAAATTACTTAAAAATGAATGCAAATATATTCCTTTTCCTCCCTTTCTTAAATTTGTAATTAATTTACATCCGTCATGAGGACTTTATTACAGAAATCTTGCATTTTATTTCTCTTCCTGGTCAGTGAAACAAAATTTAAAGAAATATAAGGCAAAAATAATTTAAAATTAGTAGAAATTAAAAGTAAACTTCTGAAAAACAAATGGATTGTACTGTTCTTTGAATAATTTTTTACATCATTTTTTCCTCATACTTACAATATTGTTAATTTGCTATACTTAGTAAGAAATATCAAACACTGTTTAGTTAAACAAAACAGGTCTCATGGGTAGATATATTTTTAGATCTGAAAGAATTTAAGTCAGCTGAGACTTACACCGTGTTTTTAACATGGGATACATCGAATCTCATATCTGTAGCTGCTCTGGCACATGAATTCATGGAATGACCAACTTCATGAAAACTTTCAAGTCTTTCAAGATGACAGATTAGAAACCTCCTGGTATTTAGTGTAGAGATGCATGCAAAAATGCTCTGCTCCAATTAGGCAGAAGCATTTGTAGCTACTATAAAGTTCAGCAGCTTTTGCATTGCTCAGGCCCTAGATTTTTGTGTCTCAGTGTGTGTGTTTGTGACTGTACCCCTACCTGACTTCAGCAGCTGGCTAAGATATGTGTGTTACACCTCTTTTAGGGAAAAAGCTGTTTTTCAGTGCTTTCAGTAGCCTCTCTGCCACCTCCACAGATGTGCCTTAATGATGTAGTCTGCCCTGCAGTGCTGCAGCCTTCAAAACCTGAGTTTTGACATAATAGTTGTTAATATTAGAATGTGCTACATTTAATCCTCTTACATTATACTGCTTCTCTTTTTCTACCATATCTCTTATTGGGGTGGCTAATTTTAATTTAACACATTTATCCAAAACAAAGAGTGGCATAAATAAAAAGCCATAGCAGAGAGACATATTTGTAAACAGATAATGTTTGCAAAGCACTTCAAATGTGCTTTGCTAAATCAGCACTACATTTTATCAACCTGAAATAATTAAATCATAAATAACTAGGTTTTCTTTAATTCTGCTTCATATTATGTAGCCTGGCAAATCATCAAGAACCATGACTGATTCCAGCTCTTCACCAAAGCAAGGCATCTACTGTTCAGCAGGAAATTAAGTTTTGTCTATTTTTCACCCCCAAGTGGTACTCTAAATTTCTACAGTCCTTAAAATATTCATATTGTAATATAGATTTCACTTTGTGTGGAACTTACTCTTAGGAAAACTACTTAGGAATTAAACTTTTTTTTTTTGTTTTTAGTAACTTTAAATGAATTTGTACTTTCTACTGAAAAAAAAAAAAGAAAATGTGTTCACATATATATGTAATCTGAAATTTTACCATTTTTCTGGGATTTTTATGAGTTCTCCAAAACATTTTTGCCTGCTGAAAAGCACAGCTAGGTATTCCATCTAGTCATGATCAGCTGTCAGTATACAATCTTTAATGTCCCCTCTTTTCCCTGGACGCACGGTATTCGGTCCAGATTCATACAGATTATGAACCCTCCCTACTTTGTTCAGTTACCAAGTGCTTACTGTCTGAAAACAGCACAATATTAAGACCTAAAAGATTAAGTTGTAGTCCAATTCAAAACTCACCATTTATATTCATTAAGTACAGCATACAATGGGAAATAACACATAACAAAGTAGAAACCAGGATCTGAAGTAAAAACCGAAGGGAAGAATAATTGGAATTTGAGTTTTGATGCAAATTGAGAGTAGACAACAAGATATTCTGAATGATGATGCTCAGGAAAGTGTTTCAGCTTTGATATTATAAACTCAGGAGAATTTGAAAATGCCAACTGCAGTAAAATTATGTATGTAATGGTTGTTTTATATTGACAGGTCACTCATGAGGAAAAATAGTTTAAATGGACCTTGTCTAAAATAAAATTCTTATCATTCAGGACAGGGGCTCATATTGTTCATCACACTTACATCGAGAAGTTCGTACACTCCCTTGGTTCCATAAATTTCAAGGTTGGATAGTCAAGAAGATGTGTGCATTCAGATGGGTTTTTTACTGATCTTGGCTTCCATGGATTTTGCGATTTCAGGTGTAGACAACCATTCACAGGCACAGAATGGTGAAGCATACAATATTTTTGCAGTTCTTCAGGTCCTAGGGCAGATTTTGGTTGAAACCAGCTTATATTTTAGAATTGAAAAGAGCAGGATGAATGTAAATTAAGGAAAAAATAAATCACACTTCTAACATGACACTTTTGATTTATTGCTACCTTTAGAGTCCAGTCCATGTTTTTAAAGTCATCATATCACTGAGTAAACTATAGAACGTAATTCTCAATAGTATTCTGTTTATGAGACTTCATCTTTTATTTCAGAGAATCACATAATCATTCATGAATTTTGCCATTAACCCTAATACACAGAAGAGAGATGTTCAAGAAATTTCTTTTTAAGAATATGATGGTCATTACACTTGTGTTCTGCAATGCGGTAATTAAGGTAAACGACAAAGCTCTCGTATAGCAAACAAATCCACTTTCAGCTTTCATACTGAAGCTCAGAGTGTCTGAGCCTGAATCTAGAGATCATGGGCTCTATTTTCAGTGTATGTGTAATTACTGAGTTAAATGCTTGTGCATAAGGTTACATAACAGTAATTTAATTTTAATATTTGCAGCCTGCTTGTCTAAGTCTGTTGCAGGAGGAGAGTCTAGTTCATGCTAGATCTACATGAATCTCTCAGAAATTAAAACTCAGAAGTAGTGAACTGTTCAGTGATTTAAGATTTCACTGGGAGTCATGGAGTCAGAGTAGACTTGCTATACTCTTAAATACTAAAGAATCTGTCTTAAGTTTCAGGCAACCTGGGACAATCTTTTTTGTTTCTGTTCCATGTGTGATAAATATTAGATGCATTCAACACCCAAAGTGTCTTCATACAAGGCGGTTTAGAAAAGTGCACTACTCTGAAAAACCAGTGGCTTTAAAAGTTGGGTTCTTGTATTGCTGAATCATTCCTATTCTTTCTGATCTTTTTGGCACGTGTTTTTTATTGGGTAGCAATGTGCATTGCTAAAAAAAAAGAAGGAAAGCGCTGATATCTACAAAAATGTACTCTATCTGCAGCTGATCCATGATATCACAAGACATAGATACTTTTACTGCTTAGAAAACTCTGGGCTCCTTTCAGCACATCTACTGTGCGCTTTCTGCTAACACGAATGCATTTTTCAGCCTTGTACCTGCTGTATGCAGCGTATAACAGACTATCTCCTTGGATATCAGATGGTTAGCTGAGTTCTCACCCTGTTTCCAGTCTCCTGTTGCTGTCTGCATTGCCAGGTTTCGTGAGGATACTGTGATTTTCAAGCTATTACTTCATTTCTGATCTCTCAGTCTAAGCTGGAAGGCATCTGGTTCAGCGAATGTTTCATAAAGGGAGATCTTCCAAGGAAAACAGCAGTTGAGAATCAAGATTCCCTGTAATGACTAAGATATCATATGCAGTTTCATGAGGATGGAGTAGAGAACTTCAGAAAGAAAAGGAAAAGCTTACTTCAACAGAGGGGTGGCATCTAAATCTCTCAGGTACTGAGTGTCAATACTGGACAGTGAAGGGCAAATTATCTTAGGGAACATGCTGCTCTGATTTTCCTACATTAATTCCAGTTAACTCCAGTAATTTTGGTATCTGTCTGTATTTCATGAGATCCTAGAGTGTGACATTTGCGTGCAACCAAGGAGATCAAAGCTCTGTTGTTTTCTTTTCTTTCTTATTTTTTTTTTTCCATCCAGGCTTGACAATTGCCTTAACGATCCAGCAGGATTTTTTCAAAAGGTCTTTGAAATCTTGTTTTTGTTAAAATAAACAGGCATTTAGCCACTGCTTTTAGTAGATGAAAGTATCTGCAGCCTACTAATGATGGCTTGTGAAAATAGCAATGAACTTTTATTTTCACTATGTCTTTTTTGAATATGAATTTTCCTGAAAAAGTGATAGTAAGGCTATTTTTTTCCGAGTGTTTTTAGTTGCTCTTGGTTCCTCTTCCTCAGTCCTTTTCAAGCAACAAAATTTTTATCTGAAAACAGCCTGTGGTTTGCTAGATTAATCAAAGGAGAAGACTATCCATCTAAAGAAGTGGAATTAAAAGTATTTGGCTTGTTTGACTTAGTGGAACAGAGTCTGAGGGAGTTGTTGACTATTTAATGAAACAAAAAAGTAAATTTCAGGAGAGGAGAATATCCACAGAAATACAAAAATAAATTTAAAACTCCGTCTTCTTCTTCTTTCTTTCTTCTTTCTTCTTTCTTTTTTTTCTTTCTTATTCTTTCTTCTTCTTTAAAGGTTTATGCTCAAAAAAAATCTTCCAAAACAGCATAATAATGAAGAATCACCAGAACATGACAAATTCATGGTAAAGATGACAGAATATTCGAAATTTGAAACAGAATCTCTCCCTATCTGATGTATCGGTATTTTCAAAGAGATTTGAGAGAAGAGTGATTGTTCTTTGCATATGCTATGTATGGATAGTTGAAAAATGAATATATGAGTAATATATGAATAATGTGGGATGCTTATGTGTTTGTGTTTTGTCGCTTGGTTTTGGGTTTGTTTTTTTTTTCCCTAAAGTGTTTTCTTAACTGAGCATAGTGGCAGACTGGAGATTAATGTTCACTAGTACTCACAGTAGCGTTGATTTATCAGGTGCTGTGCTATTGAGCCCTGCTCACATGCTCAGGGTTGGAGTGGTGACCATGCCGGAAAGCAGAGAGACTCTTTTCTTGCAGGTCAAATCACAGAGAGCATCCCTTTTATTTACTTAATTTTTTTTTGGCCTTCCTTTGCCCAAGGCTGTGTTTTCCTCTTTTGTTCAGTTTGAAATTCTTCCGTTTTTTTCCTGTAGTCATTATAGTTTTGGCTATTGATTAGAGATCTTGAGATTATTAGATTCTTCTTAGGTTTCTGTGGATTACTTTTTCCTGTGAAACTTTCCGAAATTAATTATTTCATTGCATAGCTGCTATGGTACTAGAGTGGAACTGACTACAGAAGTGGTTATTTTCAATTCTACTTAAAATCTTGGGCAGGATCTAGGTAGGCACCAAAGTTTTAGACAGGTCACAAATTTGTGGTACTTCATGAGTCACACTTGTAATATTGCATACCTTTATTTTATAATAGCAAAAGAACTGATGCTTTTATAAATATTTCATTGAGACCAGTGGAGAATCACCAGAAATCATTAGAAATATTTCTTTTAGTTGGCTTCTCAACGTCTTGTAAGAAAAGAGACTCCAGGTTTTCAGTATTGCAGTTTTATAATATCATATGAATATGACCTGCCTTTATTTTAATATGTGGATTGGTTCTCTAGTGCAAAGTACGTCAATAGAGAAAATAACCAAGTCACTGTAAAATGTGAGCAACAATATCTAGAATAAATTCATACTTTCACAAAAACCTGGTGGTGGCATTTAAAATTTTTTCCCCTATTCCGTAATGTTTATAGCTGTGGTTTCACATGTTGATATTTCAGCTCTTCTTTTTGTTATCCTGAGCAATTTAGATACTTTTCCCATGATATTGGAAAAAATATCTAGATTGTTTTTCCATGACTCTACCCTCTCTTTTCTTACTTGATTCTAGTATCATGTTTTAATATTTGGGTGTACTTCATTATTTTTGGCTTTAGTTTTGTGTCTTTAGTCTGAAGTACACTGGTTTTACAGTTTCTGTTTACTCTTTGCTTTATGGCTATGGAGAGTACTAGTGTCGTATTTTCATTTTCATTGGAAGATCTGGATCCACAGTAGGCTGTTGGTCTTTTCTAAATCTCTAAATTGCCAAGATGTAGAAAAGTGCTACATTCCTATTTCCATATTTGCATGCTCTATTTTTACTCTTAATCTCTGTAGGAACTGCTTAGTCATCCCGGGAAGTCTGTAACCCTCTCAAGGTTCTGGTTTGCAATGGATCTTTTTCCCCCTGAACTTCAAGCACCAAGCTAATGTATTGGACACAACAGGTTTCTGCATCCTCTTTAATTTCAAGTTCTTGAATTCATCATTCTAGGCAAACTTCCTAGAAAATTTACATTATTTCTCAGTTTGTTTTTCTGAAATTTTAACTGAATTGACTGACTCAACTTATAAACTAAAGTTTCCTATTACTTTGGTAAGGTTTATCTCATTAAAAATAAAACTAGTATCATATTTTGTTGCTATGTCTTCACTATTTAATAAAGAAATATGTTTTGGGGTTTTTATCATACCAAAGAATGTGATATCTGCTGATAGCCTTGCATTAGTTTTCTAAGAGTAGGTTTAGGAAATTAAAATTACTTAATATCCTACCATTTTTACTGTCTGTCTTCTATTTTATTAACATTCCTAACTATCCCAAGAGTCAGTCCTCTATAGTAAACACTAACTTTTGGGAGATTTTTACCATGTCTCATCAAAAAATACTTGTTTTGTACAAGCCTTAAATTCAAAGCAATCAACCATTTAAATAAATTATTCCTTTGACTCCATTTTCATTTATGTCTTTCCATAAAAATGGTGGAGACATAGGTTTGTGTTATGCAGACAACAGATCTGCTTCCTGTCTTGGCTGGCAAAGAACTATTTTTATATGCCAACGTTGTTTATTTAGGACATTTTGCATGCATTTAGGACATTGACATGCATTGTACTGTGATGTACAAGAGCACGAAATAGGCTGCCCGGTATATATTGAGAGCTCGGGCTAAAAAGAAGGTTTAAACAAAATATCAAAAATTACATCTTTGTTTCCTTATTTGGTTTTCATTTTTTTTACTTAGTTAAGTCTGTTTACTTCTACATTTATTAAAACTTGGTCTCAATTACTTAAAAAATCCTGTTTTTGCAATGGTCAGAGGTCCCTGATTTTAGCTACTGAAAATAACATTAGTTAAACTCAGTATGCACTCATTAATCTACCCAGTCAGTCAAGCCTGATGCTGTACTCAGGTCTCTTTCTCCCTTTAATTTTAATTTCCTTTGCCAGAGCTTTGGTCTTTAAATTTCCCTAACTGAAAGCATTAAGAAGGAAGGAACATTACGCTATTTTGCCCTTCTTAAGGTAGAAAAATCTGGCAGTGTTGCTGTCACTGAAATCTTATAATTGACTCCTCTGAACTAGGAGGGGTTGAGTGCCAAAACCATTTTCCTTTAGGATGCACATTCTAGGATACATTCATCTTGTGGGTCCTTGAGAACTCTGGCCTGTACCTAAGGAGGGGTGAAAGCTAATTATCCAGCAACCTAAAAAATATTCTTAGCAGAACTGAAGAATATAAAAGGAAATTTTATGTAATTCATTATAACTTTTTTAACAAGCAAGATCTTACCTCTAATGGAGAGTCAGTGAAAATTCAACTGAAAAAAATCTACCACCACATAGTAATTTATAGGTATTAAGTAAGTATATGACTACATACAGATACAGTAGAATATAGAAGATTATAATCCACTGTGTATTCTAATATTCTAAGTAAAATGTACATGAAATCCAAAGCACATAGAATGCATAGAGTGAAAACAAGGACCTGATAGAATAATTTTACACAATGCTAATATGAAACAGGGACTGAAACTGATCATATGATTAAAAGAAGAGATGAGGTGGGAAATAATTTTTTTTACCTGCTTGGAATATGAACTAGAGGCAAAAGAATCATGTCTTTTATTTTTCAGCTTTTTCAATTTTCAGTTGCTTTTCAATTTTCAAAACACAGGGTTCAAATCAGTTGAGTTTGTCAAAGATATTTTCATATACTTAAGCTTAATGGAGCTAATATGATAAACCATGTCTATCTCCTTCAGATGTTGTATTCTTGGCATGTATGGCTGCATAGTCATTGACAATAAGTATCATATATACATATATCTGAAGTTTGGCAATGGCTCCATAGTTATTCCTGGATAGCTCCAGTATTTGAAAAGTAGTATGAATTAAAAATAGGCTTAATATTTGGGAATGGAGTAAGTTTACTTTTCCTTTTCTTTTCTAAAAATAATCTTTGGCATGAATTCTGCCACAATTCACCTGGGATTGTCATAAATCCTATATATGTTACCATGGATGCTCATTTACCAGCTTGCACAAGAAAGCTTTACAAATGAGAATACCAACCTTGCCATTGAACCTAGCAATCTGAAGCCTTTAATTCACTGTATATTTGCCTAGTCCTTGTCAAATACATTCAAACAAACAAACAAAAAAAGAGCAAAAGCTACTCTGTACTGAAGCTTGTGACTCCTGCTTGCCTTCTGTGTCTGCAACCTCCAGTTTTTGTTTTTCACAATACTCTTCCCTGGAGCTCTGAGGGATAGAACCCATTTAAAGAATGAAACAACACTTTCTTCTGCTCTCTTTTTTTCAAATAAAGGAAAAAGGGAGCCTGAACTAGGATAAAGGCAGAAGGAATAATGAGAAGGCCACATAAAAATAGGTGAAAAAATTAAGTTTAAAAAGTCTGGATGATGAAATGTGGGAAAAAAGTGTGGTTAATCACGGTGCACAACTGGTTATAAATAACCCATGAGCAGTTTAGAAATAATCTGTTTAGAAAGTATCCAACCATCTCACGTGACAGGAGAGGCTAACCTGTTGAAATATGGAGAATTCTTTCAGACAAAATTGCAAATGACAGGCAAATCTCTATCCTTTCCATGAAAGATTTTTGTTGGACCTTGAAACTACAATCCTCGCTATACTATACCTCTGCAGTGAGGAGGATGGAAGGGAATGGGGGAGGAAGGAGCTGAGGCTGACAACCAGATGAACAGGCTAGAGAGATGTGGGTATGATGGAAGGAAAATTGCTGGCAGCCCACTTCTCCCTGGGGCATTTGAGCAAGACACACTCCCTCCCTACTCCCTCACACCCATGGACACCCCTGGCCAAAGGAAGGCACATGTTGTGGATTTCAGGGGCCAGACTGGATTGCTTTGCTGTGAAGCAAGGAGGGCTACATATGTTTTATAATGTCTGTACTGGTGACACTTAAATCCTTAATGACTTTATGTTTAAAGGTTCAGAATAATCATTTGGCATGTGATCAGTGCTGGTGCTCACAGCCAAAAATTTTATAACTGGTAGTTTATGTACTTGGGTTTATTGAACTGATTTTTTTTCACTCTTGTTTTCTACCCCCAAAAATAGGGGAGTTGGTTTTTCAGGTACGTGAAGGTTGGTTCCTTTGTCATTTTAGTACTGGGTATGCTGTTTAGCTTCCAGCTGCCACTCCAGAAGAAAAACAGGCCCTGTGCTTATCCTTGTCTGTCTCATCTATATTTCTCAGATGACCCAGGTCATATTAAAGGGACTAGATCTCCAGCACCAAAATAGCTCCACATTACCTATCTCCAGGATAGGCCAAGATCCTTTGTCAAATCAAAATATGATCAAGAAAAATGTGGATATATTAAATGTTAATATTGCTTATTTCAGGAATCAGAGTTCCTATGAGCAGATTTCTCCTACTAAAATATGTGGTACCGCAGTTCCTTCACAAACCCATATATATATATGCACCCAAGCACGCCCATTTCACCCTGAAGTGACATCCAGCATGGTTAGTCTACTGTGAAATAAAGGAGTCCAATATCATTTACAGGTCACGTAAATGTCAGGCTCAGCAGTTCCCTCCATTCTGAAGTATGCTGGGTTAGATTTACTGCTCCAGTGGGAGACCTCGGCATGCTCTGCTGGTGCAAAATAATCTACTATGACCGGTTTATCAGCAGATAAGATGGGAGATCCACAGATTGCCCAGTACAGGAAGTGCAGGCTGTTTTTCCCACTCTTCTGTTATAACATTAATTCATAAAACTTTAGGGTTTTTGGAATTAAACAAACCTTTTCTCTGTCTCCTCTAGGGCACTGTCTGTGTGTCTCTGCCATATGGTGCAGTGTGAGATTGGAAGTGGAGATCTGTCTGCCTTGGCTTTCTTCCTTTGCTGGGTAAGTCCAAAATGACACAAAGCATGTATCCATAGATTTTTTGACTGTTTAGGGCATGCTCTGATCCAGCTAAAGACATAACATGCACAAGATGAGCAACCTGGCTTAGAATTTTCTTTTGCTGACAGTTTTCAATTCTTAAAGCGGTTTTTATTTGATGAAGAGTGGGATTTATTTTCTCGTTAAGATTTTTTCCTGGTCACACATGGAAGCTTTTCCCTTCTAATGTAGTATTTTCTGAATGTCTCTGTTTCTTTATTCAATTAATGCTGCTAAATTTGTCTTTCAAGACATTGATCAATGAAATAATTCAACAGAACATTTTCATGTCAACACTTCCTTACAAAGATTTCATAATTTCTTAATTCAAAACTCACAGTCTAATCTCGGTGTTTGCTGTGCAGAAGTACTAAAAATGTCCATTTTTTAACTTTATTCTTGGAAGTTATGACTCAAAGTTTTCACCTATTCCAAGTCATAATGCTTAGTTGACTCCAACAAGTTTCAAGGCATTATCAGAGAAGAAAAATACATATTTAATGGAATTACTAGTTGGTGATAAGTAACAGACAGGAACATATCTATAGGCAATACATACCCATTTATATTGTGAAATGAGAAATATCCATGAGAGGGTCCTTCTAATCTCATTACATTTGTTCAGTTCAAAAACTGCAATGAGGCGATTTACTGTGAAATCAGTCTCATGCTCTGCAGATCATAGGATTTTAGTTTCTGAAGCTTATTAATGCTAATGCAACATTTTTCATTTGCTTAGTGAGCTTTCAGTGAACCCAGAAGTATCAGTTCAACAAATCATTCCAGTACAAGCTTCATTCTGATCAGACCCAAGGAACATGGTTCTTTGCCCATGTGGAGAATAAGGCCATGCTTCTATACTTTGCTACACGTGATTTGAAATATGTTTAGCTGATCTCCATATCTGGTCACCTAGCAAAGCTTTTTTTCCTTTGGGAGCTACACAAACATGGTTTCTGCTCAGTGCTTGACAGAAAATTTTAAAACGTTATTTGTGCTCAGAGATGTTATTTGCACCCTGAGACACTTTCACCTGAGATGTACTATACAGCAACTCATCTTTGAGCTTCAGCCCTTTCCTATCCCACCATAACTCTGCAGAGTGGCTAAAGCCTGACACAGCTGCAAGGTGGTTGTGAGACTCTGTGGTTTTACAAAGAACGAAATATAAACAGAGGTTCTGTTTCTTCCCTTCCACATACCCATCCCACGTTCTACCAGCTCTAGTTTTACTTTGCCAAGGAAAAAAAAAAAGAGAAGAGGAAGAACTTCATCCTCTGATTGTAATATAAAGCTAATAAAACATTGGCAAAACAACCTGAAAACATGTAGTTTTTAAAAGGCCTTTCCTTCCATTAGGCGACACTCCTGCCATTTAGAAAATGCTTTTTATAAAGCATATAAAGATAAGCAGGCCACAGCACATGACTGAAAAGCCTCCTGCTCATCTTTGCATCTGCTAGTTCATAAGAGTACTGCACATAAAAGGATAACAGGCATTGAATGGTTTGGTTCAAACCTGAAGAGCTGTTAAAGAAAATGTTCAGTTTCAGAAATACTTTTGTAAGAAACCCCAGCAGTATTAATGCGTGAATCAAACATTGAAAGAGGAAAACTCCTTGACATGGTACCATAAAGAATGCTTGCAGGGTAGCACAAACAAAATTCTTCAGAGAATTCTGTCAGACTGTCACTAACTGGTTACTAGAATTTGGTATGCTCAGAAGATAATCTTTGGAGGGAGGTTTTTTGAGTTCTGAGAATGACAAAACCTTATGGAAAAATAGTTTAGATAGTAGATATACAAATAACAATACAGGTATAATAGAGGTAGCAGTTCAGGCACAACTAACAAAGTTGTTACAAACTGACAGGCTACTACAGACTTTGATGCAAAGTTAATTCAATCCCATTGGAGCAATAATGTTTAAAGAACAAACCAATTTTCCTCATCCATTTGCTAATCATTTAGATTGTGATTTTCATAATTTCCCCAATATTTCTTTGAATGCTTTTCTTTGTTATTATTTGTAAACACTCAATATTATAATTCTAAGGTGGACTAGTTTTCTATACCTTTGTCTAATTTTGTGTTTCTATTTCCAGCATGGGCACCTAATTTTTTTTTTGTTATTATTTTCGTGTAATGTTACTTGTATAAATGAAAATCTACTTTGCCAGAGAAAGTTAAGGTACTTAAGTATTAAAATCAGTATTTGGAGGTAATCCTAAGAAAACAATAACTTATTAAATGCTCATAAAGAACGAACAGAGTGTGATATGAAAGTCATCAAAATTATCACAATAAAGATGCTCCAAAGAACAGTCAGAAATAGGGATTTAGACGTTTATGTCTTCCTGGACTTAAATATAAGCTGAGTTCTGCAGTTATCAAGTTATATAAGATGAAGTTATATAAAATGCAGGTTTGAAAAGCGTGATTCCAGAAAACTAAAGGAAAATCTCGTATTCCAGATATCTTTGCTAATTTTAAAGGTTTAGGCTCTTCTCCATTGTCTAGAACTTTTCCTGGAAACCTATGCTCCTGATCTCTGTTAAAATCATATAATACATTATCCATACTTAATTATTTTATGCTTATCATATTACAGGGATGTAATTAGTGCCTTTCATTAGCCTCATTTCTTGCGATTATAAATCTGAAATTAATTCCATTTCATTCATTTTGGACATGTACAACATAATTGTGATCCTTCACATTACTTTTAATCTGTTACTGCAATTCTTTTGAGATATTACCCTTATTTGTTCTGCGTACAGATACAAGAAGGAGAAGGAATTTGTTAGTTGAGAAAAAATGAAGATGGAAAGGACTTGCAATGGAAGTGTTAATGCCCAAGAACACACAGACATTTTGCTCTGGAAAAGTGGTGCTGTCACACTCAACAGAAATTTTATTGCATAGACACATATGTTACAATTAAGTTTTCTACAATGTCAGGTGGGGTGGCCATCTGATTTAAGACCACTTCCATCAGAGACTCTCCTGTTTCCTTATGCTAATCTGAAACTCCACAATATTTCTAGGGTTAGAAATGCCACAAGTGCATTTTGAAATGAGCCAAGAATCTCATGGAAGTAAAGGAATGTAAAAACAATAAAAGTCTTAAAGACCAAAGTTGATAAAGTTGGAAGTAGTGTTTAAAAGTACTACATTTTCATTTGAATGAGTAATCAATAACATGTATTATTTGACTTGATTTAAAAAAATCTACTTAGTCTGATCCATAGAGTCTCCTTTCTTTGCTCCTAGAAGCAAAACAACACTCCCACTTTTCCAAGAGGAGAAGAAAAAAAATTCCCATCCAGTGCATTTAAAGATATGGGAATACAAGGAAGAAAAAGAAAGCATGTGGTTACTTTGGAGTAAACAGACAAAAAAAGTCATAGACAAAGGGTTGCAGGAGCTCTACTCTTATGAAAAAAACCAAAACAACAGTATAAAACACATAAAAGGATCTCAGCTTTTATCAGCTAGAAAGAAACCTAAATTAGAAGAAAAAAGTAAACACTTTATCCTCACAGCTTCTCAAATGCAAGGATTTGAGGATTCCCCAACCACCAGACGATTACATACATGTTCAAAATTTTCCATTTACATCTTCATTTTTGTGGACCTAACTTTTTCAGCGGTAAAAATGTGATTTTTATTTTCTGATTTCTGCATTCTTCATGCTCTTGTTTTGCAAATACACAAAGGACCTACCTAAGTGGAAATACTATTCACCATTCTGCAGCTGGGTAGGGCACCATTTCTTCTGTCTATTTATCTCCATTCTTTTTGTTTTATTGTTTTGTAAGGAAAATGTGTTTTGTCATATTCATGAATTGCAGATCAGTTTCTCATGAACTGGCAGGACTGATAGCAGTAGTTCCTGTTCTCAGCAGTCTATAATTCCACTTCTTTCTCATTGTTTGTCTTTTATGTTTCCCCCTTATCCAGCTCTTTCTCCCCCATTTATGGGCAAAGCCGCCTGGAATGCTAGATGGCAATTACATTCTGCAGTTGATTTCAGTAAATTGGTCTACTTTTCAAGCACTTATAAGCAGAATTATTTTAGCTGAGAGAACACCAACTTAGGGAAGAAGAAATGTATGTGTTATTTACATGGCAGAATATACAGGCTCAAGATTAGTATGTGCCAATACTATTTACATTTGTTAGATAATGTTAATCATCTTTACTATTTAAAAGTATTTTTAACAGTCTTATTATTTCAAAGCATAATTTTCTAGCTAGTGCCTTTTTTTCTGAAATCTAGTTGTCCTCTTCTTGTTTACTCTGCATTTAACTATCTTATTTTTCTTCATTTTTAGCTACAATAAAATATGACAAGCAGATTTCTAAAAATGCTCAATCTAGGTTAGTCATTGGTAAATCTGAAAAAGGTTGTACAAAAGTGAGCATTTTTGGAAATCTCATTGTTTACAAAGCTACTGTGTGTTTCATCCTAAAGAACCAATGAGTTATTGCATCACTGTAATCATCACTTTATGGATCATGAAATAATAGAATCATGGAGGGTTTTAGTTTGAAAAGGATCCCTATGGATCATCTAGTCCAAACACCCTGCCATGAGCCAGGACATCTGTTGGGTGAGATTGCTCAAAGCTCTATGCAACCTGACCTTGAACACTTCCAGAGATGGAACATACACAACTTCTCCGTGTGAGCTCTTTTAGTCTTTGATCACATTGTAAAGATGTCTTCCTTATGTTGTCTTTCAATTTAAGACCATTGCCCCTGTCCTATTACTACAGGCCTTCATAAGAAGTGTCCCTCCATCTTTCTTGTAAGCCCCATTTTACATACTGAAAGTCTGCAATAAGGTCTTCCATGAGTCCTCCGTTCTCCAGGTTGAACAACTCCATCTCCAACAACTCTCTCAGCCTTTCTTCATAGGAGAGGTGCTCCAGCCCTCTGGTCATCTGTGTGGCCCTCCTCTGGATCACCTCTAACATGTCCATGTTTTTTGCTGAACCCCAGGCCTGGACTCCACACTCCAAGTGACATCTCACAAGAGCAGAGGGGAAAAATCCTCTCCATCACACTGCTGCTCTGGCTGCTTTTGATGTAGCCCTGGTTACAGCTGGCTTTCTGAACTGCAAATGCACATTGCTGGCTCATATCCAATCAGTATCCTAAAGTCCTTCACCGCAGGGCTGCTCTCTATCCATTCTCCACCCAGCCTGTATTTGTGCTTGGGATTGCCCTGACATAGGTGCAGGATCTTGCACTTGGGCTTGTTGGGCTTCACAAGGTTCACACAGGCTAATTTCTCAAGCCCAGCAAGGCCCCTCTGGTTGGCATCACTTCCCTAAAGCACATCGGGGTCTAACACCAAGCACATCACCACTGAGCTCGGATTCATCCGCAAACTTGGTGAGAGTGTACTGGATCCCACTGGTGATGTGATTGATGAAGATGTTAAATAGTACTGGTCCCAGTATGGACCCTTAAAGGTCACCACTCATTACTAGTGTCCACTTGTCTATTGAGCTGATCACTGTGACTCTTTCGACATAGTCATCCAGCCAATTCCTTGTCCATCTAAAAGTGCATTCATCAACCCCATATCTCTCCAATTTATCAAGAAGAATGTCGTGGGGGACATGTCAAAGGTCTTACAGAAGTCCAGATAGATGACAGCTGTAGCTCTTCCCTTGTCCACTGATGCATTCACTCTGTCATAAGAGGCCACTGTCTTAGTCAGCTAATACCCTCAGGACCTTGAGACGCGTCTCATCAGGTCATATGCAGTTATGTACAGTCAGGTTTCTCAGGTGGTTTTGAATCTGATCTCCTAGAGCCAGAGAGACTAATCCCTCTGCGTTTGTCTCGAGGTTTAGGGACTTGAGAGATGTGGGAAGAGAGAGTAGAAGTGAAAATTAAAGCAGAAAAATTGTTAAGTACCTTAAGTCTTCTTCATGTTTTTTGGCATCAGTTCTCCTGTCTTAATTATCAGGACAGGTACTTCTCCTTTAATCTTCCTTTTCATGCCAACATACATATACATGTCCTTATTATTCTTCCTTGCCTAATTCAGCTCCAACTGAACCATATCTTTCCTGATCCCATCCCTACACATCTAGGCAACATGCCTATATTGTTATTGGGAAACCTGTCCTTGGTTCCACTGCTTGCGCATTTCCTCCTAATACTTTAGTTTGATCAGGAGGTCCTTACTAAGCCATGCTGATTTCCTGCTTTCTGTGCCTGATTTCTTAAACAGAGAAATTGAATGTTCTTGCGCTGTGAGAAAAATATTCTCTAAGCTCTGTTCAGTCCCTTATCCCTGAGGGCAGTTTCCAGGGGGCCACATCCACTAACTCCTTAAACAGCTGAAAGTTTGCTCACACCACTCTTGACGTCTCTAAATAGCTTGGCTATATACAAATATGTTTGTTACTTGCAATACCTAAAACAATCACGGGACAATTACAAGAAAATATGCTTCTAGAAGCTCTGAACATCTTAAATAAGAATATACTTACAAGATTTTGCCAATAACCGTAGTCAACTAAACTAACAGTATATACGTATTGGAAGAATTAATATTTGTCATTCAAATTTTAAATCAGCAAAAGTAAGAGTGCACCCTTTATTTTTAAAATCGAGTATGTTAATATTTTTATTTAATATCTAGACCCATCAAAATGTTGTCCAATATTTGCTAATTTATTTAGAGAAAATTAAATTAGATTACTCAAAATGAACAATATTGCAGTTCTACAATTTAAACTCCTCTTTCAAAATTTCCAGTATTTTCACTAGATTAGGCTTTCTTTCATGGTGTCTGCTGGATGTGACAGATAGTCTGAACTGAAGAACTATCATTCATGACATCGACAAACTCATCAAACTGAAAGACATTTTAAAAGTAAGCTGATTATTTTGGGATGATGGCCTCTACTATTTTTGTATTATGTTTCAGGAAATTTCTCTAAATTTGATACTGATAGTTTAATTCAAGTATTGCAAAACTATAACTGATGTATTTTTCAGTAAACAAAAAGAGATGAAGAGATAACATAAAATTATTATTTTCATTTTATTTATGGCATATATTTAATTTGTCATCCTAAATCAACTCCTCTAGTGTCACCTTTCATGATTATAAATTTTATAAAGGCTGCAAACAAAATTATTCAAATTGATAAGACCAATAAAAAGTTGAAGTACTAACATTTTATCATACTAAATGCAAGACAAACAGCCATTTTTAAAGGTTGGAATACCTTAAAACTCTGTGATAGAAGCTTGATAAGGTACCTGGAGTACTGACATGATAGTCAGACACTGTTAGGGTCCCAAAAACCTTCAAGATATGCAGATAATTGCATAATCAGTTATACTAAGATTGTCAAAAACTCAAGACCAAATTCACTGGCCACTCTAACTTTTCTTAAAATAATTTTAAATTACTTTTTTTTTTTTTAATGGAAGATTCAGTTTTTTGTTCTGTTTACATTTTTCTCAAGAGCTACACAAATGATTCCTTCACATATGGTTGGACTCAATGACATTAAAGGTCTTTCTGAAACAAAATTATTCTATGATTCCATAAATCTTGCTGATTTTAGTGCTCATCTTTTTGAACTAAGTGAAAGTACTGTGTGCTTTCTGTATAGTGCTACAGATGAAGAACCAATGTGTTCTTATGTGTTCTTACACTTAAAAAAACTGAATGAGTTAAGAGCTGTCTGAATTTTAGTTGCATCACTGAAGACAAGGAGGTAAGTTTAGAAAAGAAACAAAAGAGCACAAAAAAAAATCTTTATACTACAGCTACTTTGCTACCTGAAACAGCAAAAACACCTACAGACAATCACATACATAATGCAGACAAAATTGAAAGGCTATAATAAAATAGGAAGTTCTCAATTTCTCAGTATAAGAAAAGAATCTATTCTATCAGTCCCAGGAAAACAAAACAATAGACAGAAAAAAATACATGAACAACAGTTTCTATGAACTCAAATTGAATGAAATGCCCTGGGGAAAAAAAAAGTAGAAAGGTTTCTCAGGTTTAGCTTTAGGATTTTTTTGCTTTAAGTTGTATTCTTTAGTTTATGATATATATTAGATACTCTAACTGTTGGCCTGGCTTTACAAAACAGTTGTAATATATTTATTTCAAAAGATCATTAAAAGTTGCAGTAACTTAATGGTAATTGACACATTATTTCTGGATCTTTACACTGGAAACAGCAAATGGTTTATCTGCTTGTAAAATAAAATTAAATCATAATATTACATCAGAAGTTTTAATAGATAGATTGTATTTAATGGAATGTGAATCAGATGTTTCTTTCTCTTCCGTTCTGTCTGAAACCTGAAAATCAAGGGAAGAATATCCACAGACTCAAAGATGAAATTTATAAATACTAATTTTGAACTGAAACAGTATTTTCGAGAGTTCTCTCAGGCTACTATAGTGTTTCTGAAATGGGTTGATGACTTTAATTTTGTATTTACCTTCTCTAAATTTAATTTATCAAAAGATTAATTGAAACACACTTAAGGTAATAAAGTGGGCTTCTGCTTTCTCCTGTACATGCATCTAGCATTCTGTCACCTAGTCAGTCACTACCAGGAAGTGCTTTTGCATTTTTCACAGCCACTGCTCATATATATTGTACCAAATAACTTATTAACTTTGACAGACTTTTCCACCTCACTGCTCAGCATCTTTTCAAGATCATTAAAGACTAAATTAAGAATTATGGAGTCAAGTGTAAATCACTAAGGGATACTTCTGATAATCTCCCTCTCCTGTGAAATCTAACTATTTTTGCCACTTGTTTTCTGCCTCTTAATAGGGAATTTATTTATTCATTTTAGTCCCTTCTCCACAGTCATCTTCATGTCCTTAAGAGTCTTTGTTAGAAGACCTTGTTCAACACCTTTTCAAGGTCAAGGTGCACTTTATCAGCCTGCTTGCTCCAGTCTGGAGGTGTGCTGCTTACTTCAGAGAACTGTATTTTTGTGAAAACCATTATTCATTTGCAAAAGGCATATTACTCTCCCCTAATTGTTCATATTTATGAGCCATAATGGTTCATATTTATTCAGATGCACATTAATTCCATTTTTCAGCCAGTTTCAACTAATTTACTTGCTGGATGCATTGAGCTACAGGTCAGTCCTTGGGTTTCCCTGCAGCTTTCTGAAATAATTGATGTCACATGTGTCAGTCCTCTGCCTCCACACTGTATCTGAGAGAGAGGTTTGAGATTTTTGTGTTTCATCTTGAAGTCTCCCTGGAGCCTAAAGGGAAATATCAATCAGTCTTGCAGATTTTTTATTCTTAATTCTATCTATTACTTCAATAACTTCTGCTGACAGTTGAGTGTGTCCTTTAACGAGTCTACAGCTAAAAAACATGGTTCAGCTCAGAAATCTCCCTGAACTCATCCAAGTTAAGCAGGGATATAAACAAGTAATTTTTCTCCTCTGTTGTGGCCTCCTTTCCTCTGCATGCTCTTTTCATGCTTTGATTCATTTCTGTGTGCTACAGATTCCCTAGAAAGCTTCCCCATCATCTATCTTTCACATAAAATTACCCTTAAACCTGAGGTTTCCTTTCGTTGAGGCAAAACTTGTTTGGCTTTTTTTTGGGCGGGGGGGAATGGGGTGTGCAGGGAGGTTATGGTTGTTGGTGGTTTGGGGCATTTTTTGTTTGTTTGGGTTTTTTTGCAGTTATCCATGTCAATTCATCTCCTCTTTAATAAGAAAAAGTCTACAAAAGCCTAGTAGAACAAAACAGAAACAAATAATCTTGGAATGAAGAGGGAGTTTTGTACCATTTTACAGGAAATATTCCCAGTGGCTTAAACCTTAGGTTACCATTATATCAAAACATTTGTGCTTACTAATTTAGTCCCTGCAAAACTTTCAGCTGCTACACCTCCCTTACCTTTGCTATGCAGTGCACAAGTACAAAGATATAATTGACAGCATCTCTTATCTTTCCCTTGAAGAGTTAATAAATTAATCACTGTTGCAGAGCAAACACTTCTCTTTTTTACCCTTCCAGCTGTGTTTTCCTTCATTCAGTGCTTTCAGATGAATAGTCTTTCAGCTGAAGTTTCTGTGAAATTTTCAGGGAATTTGCAATTCCCAAAGGACAGCTGTAAGAACAATATCAGCTATACTATTACAACCCTTTTCTCGCTAACTTTCAAGGCGTACCTTTTTTGGTTTTTTGGTTTTTTGGGGTCTTTGTTTGTTTAAGGGGTTTTGTTTTGTTTTGTTTTGTATTTTTGGGGTTTTTTGGTGTGTGTGGTTTTCACTACTTGTTGCTGACTTCTTCAGGGCCCAGAGGGAGTCAAGCTACTTTGTGCTAGATGAACTCCTTGGCAGTTTCTTTGGCTTTGCTCTTAAAGTAAAGAAAATGATGACTGAGACAGGGCACTGCACTGACAGGCACAGCCTCTCTGGAACTGCATGAAGCCACAGTGCCCCAGCAGAGAGATGCAAACTTGTTCAACAAATGGTTAAAACACATGCACACTCTGGGCTATAATTAGAAGAATGATCAGTTCATGTCATCTCCATAAGTATTTCATGAAGGCAATGCTTATTACTATTTCTTGATATTTGTTCACAAGACCAGCTACTTTTGTTGGGGAACAACACCAACGATTTTGATGGGAGGGGCTATAAAAATAGAAATTCACTGAAGAGGAAAGGTTTTTTTCCTTTGAATTATATTTTATTTTTCCTTCCCCCTTCTTCTGAAATATTGATATTGGCCACCTATGAATGCAGGAAGCCCCAGAGATGGCTTTGACGTTCAGATGGCATTCAGTAAAACTGACGACCCAAAATGTCAGCTGCACTATTCTTGTTCTTATGCTGTCCTGGAGGGAATATGAATCAGATGGATGTGAGAACAGAACCACACCACTCAGTGACATACAGTTAAATTTATGTAACAAGATAAAACAGATGAGTAATAAGTTCTATTCTAAGATTTCTGTTGCACAGCACTCAACTACTTCTCACATAATTGTGGCCCAGCAGTGCAGCTCTGACGAGCACCACAGGTCTGGGTCAGCATGACATCAGTCTAATTTCTCAACACGTGGCAGGTGGCCTGACATCTAACACAGTGGTTCCACCTTCGACTCAGTCTTCATAGTGTCTTTGTTACAGTTCCCCTTGTCTCCCCAGAACTGTCTTCACTATTTAGTGCTTTCTAAAATAGATTTGATAAGCTGCTAATCATGTAGCCGAAACCAATTTCCCTAAGTTTCCGTATATTGAAGACCATTTAACATTTTCTGTCTTGGTTTCTATCACGCTCTGGTCTCTTGCCCTCCAAAATGTTAAAAGGGTGTGAATTTGGCAGCAGCAATTTAAAGTTTATCTGGCCTTCTTTATTTTCTGGTGTGTATAGTGAAGTGATACAGTCACTCAGGGCTGTGAAGATACAAACAAGATCTCATTTACGTGAGCAGCTCTTTCAGGTAAGCTTTATCCCATGAGACAGACTCTGTGAAACAATACTTGCTGGGTCTGAAGTGAGGAAGGACTTTTCTTCCTGGTCAGACTGACTGGGACTTTGGGCTTTTGTTTATGTTCCTCTGTGGTATTGAGCAGTGGCTGTTCCCTAAGCCTGTCAATGAAAGTCTATGCTCCTCTAAATGATTTCTGCTGGAGCATAAGCCAAGAGTGTGCTCCTACCTTCCCTCCTCCTAACAGGACCTCGGGAAACCTCTTTTATTTGTGGCATGATAGTCTGCACTGCTGAGACTAGGGGAAGAACAGGTATTCTCTCACATTTTTGAAAAACGTTAAGCTTAAAGGATCCTGAAGAGCCAGAGGAAATGGCACAGAAAGTTGCTAGAATGCTGGGGCAGGAAAGTTTGGCTTATTTTTCAGGAAAACATAATAATCCCTTGGTATTCTTATTTGCTTACCCAAGTTGAAATAATTAATTGGAAAATAAATGGCTTTTGCAGAGATGACAACTCCTCCTGATGGTAAAATATGGCAAATAAACCTGTTAAAAATCAATATGGGCAAGCTATTAAACCACTAACTATATTTCTTATTTTAATTTTTAAATTATTATTATTGAAGCCTTCTCCCTTGACTGTACTGTCACTTAAAATATCACTGTAACACAGGAAAAATATGGTTTTTCTATACTATTGATTGTGCTCTGCATGAATATAAATAGTGTCACCAGATGGAAGGCAGATCAATAGGTCAGAACTTACTGATGATATAAAAATTCTTCCAGGTTTCAAGATAAATACATCGATTCTTTCAAATATGGTTATAAAAAACTGCCCATTTTCTTTTTACAAGTTGTTTTTAAGAACTAGAAAACAGTTACTTACCTTGCACTCTATTCTGCTATGGCAGTTTTACTGTCTTCTTTCTGGTATGTGATGGAAAGGGTATATATTTTCAGCATGGAATGGTTTGAGATATGAAAACACTAAGCTCTGAATAGCCCTTCATCAAAAAGGAAATCTCACAGCCAAGGTCTTTTAAGGGAAACAAAACACTGAGGTGCCATTGGAGCAAATGGATGCATGCAAGTAAGAGATGAAATAGATATATAGAAAAAGACACATAACCCTTCTACCCAGTCCAACAGTGAAAACTGTCTCTACCTCAAGTTTGGCATCTTGCCTCTTATTTGCACTTAGTAGCAAACTCATCCGAAAACTGTAGCTGAGCAGCATTAGGTGCAGAAATACATGTCATAACTCTGTAATCAAGGAAGCCAATGCAGTGATGAATACTAAGGACTGGCTTTAGACAAAAGGTCTATGGAGCCTTATTTTTAGATTTTGCCCAGAAAGGATCATTATGGTACAATAAGCCTTCTCCAGTGATGTAAAAACCCCTTTGTTCAGTATTCCAACTTTCTGTTTGTTATGAGAGATTAGACCAGCACAAGTTGACAAGGGCAGAGTGTTTGAATCCCACATTATTCTAGGGTACTGTTGCCATGACACTATACTGACACTATACGGCAAATAAAAAAAATTCTTTTGAGCTAGTGGACATCCACCAGTAATAAAGAGATTAAAAAAAAAATCAAAAAAGTAAGAATATTAAGTGTTAATAAGTAAGAATGGCCAATGTTATTTTAACTAAATGGGGAGCTTGATTAACAGAAATATTTTATTTTTTTCACCACTACTGTCCTCTCAGCTCAGCTGTTCTGTGCTTGACAATTGCAAAAGAAGACAAAAAAGGTCCAAAAACTCAAGCATGTATGACTTCTATTAATGAGAATAGAAGTCTTACCTTGAGAGTAATGAAAAAAAAAGATTGGACCCCTTTTTTAGCTTATGGCAATGCTACTGAAAAATATGCAATACAGAACTCAAACATCATTACTCAGTATTTAATCAAAAACATGAATTTAATGTTAAACTGTGGTGATGTTGGGCTGAATTGTACCCAGATTGTAATTTCAATGGACTCTTCATCACTTCATCTTTGCTTCAAACTTCCAGCAGGCACTACATCTCACTGACAAAAACAAACACTAGACAAATCCATATTTTGGGTGAGTTGTCACAGGCCTTTCTTTTAACATAGTAAATAATCTAATCAGACCACATATCTGGAAATTTCCAGAAAGGTAACTTGCTTTTGTTTAATGCTGCATACATTATAGCCTTGATAATTTCATCAGAATGGGTTATTTTTACAGACAAATATTCTTCTGCCTCTAGATAAGTGCCTATCTGTTTACTGAAAATAACGATTGAAATGCAGCAAAGATGGATTTTAAAATTTTAAGTGGTTGAAATAAACCACTTCATGATCTGAATGAATATTCATTTGAGAAGCACAGTTTACTTTTATGGCTTTTTGTGTTCCATTAAATGACCAAAAGGACCTCAGCTTTTTTTGACATACTTCAGAATGAAGTATTCACTTGATTCTCAAAAAGCAGCATCATAAAATAATTGCAAGTGACTTGTAAGTGAAGAGCAACAAGGCTGGTGAAGGGTCTAGAGAACAAGTCCTACGAGGAGTGGCACAGGGAACTGGGATTGTTTAGCATGGAGAAAAGAAGGCTCAAAAGGGACCTTTTTGCTCTCTACAGCTCCCTGAAATTGGGTATCAGTCTCCTTTCCCAATTAACAAGTGACCGTACAAGAGGAAACAGCCTTGGGTTGTGTCAGAGAAGGTTTAAACTGGACATTAGAAAAAAAATTCTCCACCAAAGACTTGTCAGGCATTGGAACAGGCTGCCCAGGGAAGTGGTGGAGTCACCATCCCTGGAAGTATTTGAAATATGTGCAGATGTAGTTCTTGGGAACGCAGTTTAGTCACGGCCTCGGCAGTGCTGGGTTAACAGCTGGACTCAATGACCTGAAAGATCTTTAACAACCCAAACGATTCTAAGAAGTTCGGTTCTCTTGGATTGAACTACCCAGCTTGTATATCACTCATCAGACTCCTGGCTGAATTAACAGGTGTTGTTTACAGACCTCGGTGGAGACAACTCCAAATGAATATTGAGATTTTTGCTTTGTCTTGCTTTTTGTTTCTTCCAGCTACAGTCAGTTGGTAGCACATATTCAACAATAAAAATTGTTAACCAGCTATTAGGAGTGAGTGGCATGCAGCAATTTTACAGGTAGTCAGACAAGAATAACAGTTATAACCATTATATACCTTCAAACAGCCTTAGAAGTATAGTACTATAATTATGGAAGCTTTCTTAGCAATTCCGAAAGTCTACTGAGTGTTGCAATAAAGGGAGTATATTTTTATACTAGTTTCCTAAAAAGAAAAGTTTTATGCAATCATGCTGTCCATGCTCATTTATCTGTCTGTCAGGCTGTCAGTCTACCCAACAACTTTCAAACAAGGTATCCAATTCCAACAAATTTTGAAAGCACAGCTGAGGACTCAAAGCTATTAAGTTCGTACAAGCTTCGCGAAAATAAACTATTGCATAGAACTTGAAGTTTCATATTAGTGGTCCCTTGAGTGAAAGATCACAGTTTCAGTTCAAGAAGTCTGTCTGACAACTGGCCAGTTAGCATCTTCATTCAAATCATCTGTAAAGCCTGTTACTGCACTTGCTGGCCACATCAAATTATTTCAGTGAGGTAAAGAGAATACAGAGCCATATCAAGCCACAAAACCTCCCCCTTTATTAAAAAAAAAAAAAAAAAGGAAATAATCTCCTTCCCCGATTTTGTCCTTCTTCTTGATTCCAACAAAGAATTTCTGTCGGTCATTAGTTCTAGCATGTCATTAATATCAGCATTTTCCCTATTTTGAAATAAATAAGCTTTTTTTTCCCCATGCTGAAACCTGATCAACAGCTATCACTCATGGAATTCTCTTTTCATTTGCTGCAGATTAATTTAAATGTAATGACGGTGCAATAGCAGCTGTTGTGATCTGAGGTCATCATAGAAATGGAAGAGTTAAGAAATCAGAGAAATGGTTGGGAGATCATTATTAATGAACTATAATGCTAACCATAGTCTGGTAATTCTGTGTTTGATATTTGACAGCGGGAAACAATCCAGAAGGAAGAATCTAGCAAAACTGGCATGGTACAAGCACCTTTGACATTTTGTTCTGAAGTGTCAGTTTACAAAGTTTGCTGCTTTAAAATTCTGCCTAGAATTTAACTACAGAAGTACTCACCAAGAATGTAAGCATCAAATTCCCTTCCCCTTTCAACTTAAAACTTTCTCCTGGTGGTATTTTGGGGCAATGAGGTCTTTCAGTGAATGACACACAGTAGTACCAGATTAGCTGCCCTTTTTTGTCTCCTAAAAGAAATGGCAGAGGGATTTACTGTTTTCTGCCATTTTTCCTCTCTGGAATTCATTGGGGTTTTTTAATAATAAAAGGCATTTTTATTATTTTCTAAGATAAACTGATATATTTCAGAAAAACTTCTTTTTTGCTTTTTCACTGCTTCTGTTGATTCACATTGACTCTTACTCAGACTGCTCCTTATGTTCTGTTTCTCTTTCTAATTAAGATGACCAAAACTGAACACTATACTGCAGCTGAGCTGTGTAACTGATACGCAGTTCCTTTCCCTGAACAGCTATGCCTGAGCAATTGTATGTACCCCACAGTGTTCACAAGCAGTTCATCTTAACCCTTGCATTGCTTTGTGCTTGCTAACTCTGTTTTCCCATGGACGATACCGCATAACATCTTGTCTTTACATAGCTGCCCTAAAAACCTTTACCAAGAATTCTGCTGCTGCAGGCCCAAACCCTTTTTAATAATGTGAGAACTTACTTTTTTTTCTGATTATACTCTGTTCTAAATCATTAATTACTGCACTGAGTTCTTCTAGTGTCGGCTTGAAAATTTGCGCATTTCCATAGACAGAAGATACTACAAATGTTTAACATTTCTTTTTTATCCACACTGGAATTTGTGCACATAGTTATTTGATAATTAGTGCTAATTATATAAATTACTTATCAGAAAATGACATTAAATCAACATTACATTTAAGGGCAAGGCTGATAGCTGTGAGGTGAAACAATGGATTACTCTGCAGCTTGATCTAGGCGTTCATAGAAACAGAGAATGTTAATGGGTTGGGATGGACCTTAAAGATCATCTAGTCCCAACCCCCCTGCCATGGGAAGGGAGGCTTCCCAGTAGATCAGGTTATTTGAGGCCTTATCCAGGCTGGCTTTGAACACTGCCAGTGCTGGGTCATCCAGAGCCTTCCTGGACGACCTATTCCCGTGTCTCCCCAGCATCACAGTATAGGATTTCTTCCTAATACCTAACCCAAATTTGCCCTTTCAGTTTGTACCCATTCTCCCCTGTCCTATCACTACAGTTCCTGATGAAGAGTCCCTCTCTAGCTTCCCTGGAGGCTCCCTTCAGATACTGGAAGGTTGTTATGAGGTCGGCACACAATCTCCTCTTCTCCAGGCGCTGAACAGCCCCAACTTTTTCAGCCTGTCTTCCTAGGGAAGGTGGTCTACTGCACATACCAACTTCATGGCCCTCCTCTGGACTTGCTCTAACACGTCCACATTCTTCTTATGTTGGGGACACCAGAACTGGATGCAGTACTACAAGTGGGGTCTCACAAGAGTGGAGTAGAGGGGCAGAATCATCTCCTGTGACCTGTTGGCCAAGCTCCTTCGGATGCATCCCAGGATTCCATTGGCTTTCTGGGCTGTGAGTGCACACTGCCAGCTCAGGTTGAGTTTTTCATCAACCGTCATCCCTAAGGCCCTTTCCACAGGGCTGCTCTCAATCATTTCTCCTTCCAACCTGCCATGACTCAGGTGTAGGACGCTGCATTTGGCTTTGTTTTTTGCTTTCACTGCCATCGCGAAGCTCCAGAAGTTTTGTTTCTATCCTGCAATGAAGCATGCCAGGCAGAAGAAGTTATCCAAGCATTTTACTCACGGCACGTACCAGCTGACAGTCATGGCTCTTGTCTCTGTAGCCTTTACTCCTGTTGAGATGCACCTTGATGGGAGCAGAGGAATTACCCTGAAGATCCTGTTCCTGCATGCTTGGACTCATGACCTTGTAATTTGCTTTGAAGTACAAGGATGTGGTGTGAGCTCTTCTTTCTCCTACTGTGCTTAATCACAATTCAATTATTTGAGTTTATATTGATAAAACTTGAGCTAAGTTTCCATAGCAACCATAATGATCAGAACATTGTAATGCGGTATACAAACACCGTTCGTTTTGGAAACTTAAAATTCGATGAAGCCAAGTAAAGAGCAGAGAATCAGTGGCTTACATTCACTAATTTAGAATTGGATACATCTTGCTGACCTTTACTTCAGCACCAAGTATTTGTGGTCCTTAAGACTACCTTTACATCTCATGGGAAGAGACAAGACCTTTCAAAGAATGATTCGTTTCTCTCTAAACTAGCTTAGATCTGATATATGAAGTTAAGCAATATTCAGCCTCAAAAACTCTCCATCTCACTGATAAATATCCTCATTTTTTACACAGCTGCATCCTTTGGCTTCTAAATGATAATGCTACCTGCCATCTACCTCCTTGAAATTGGACTTCTGTTCAACGATCCACAGCTAATAACATGCAAACAAATATTCAGTTTTCCCATCTGTTAAACTACTACAAAGGAAAAAGGAGGGTAATTACTATTTTTGAAGGCAGAGGAACACGGGATCCCAGAAGGATCCTATATGAGAATAATCATCCCAAATGTTATTATATTAACATAGCTTATATAAATATTAAAATTTACATTAGATCTTCATTAGCTCTTATCATCTCAGTTTTCCATGCTAGTGGCTTAGACTGGAGGAAGTTGTCAAAGCCACAGTGTCTTTTTCTAATATTAGGATGCAAGCCTTTTTCCTAGTTGCCCTTTTCAACTCAGTTAAAACAGAACTACATTTACAGTTTATTTTAGCATAAATACGGCCAAAGAAAATACATTCATAGTTTTATGTACAATTCCTCATCTTTTTGTATCGAAATTCCTCGCGTTCTTCTTTTTCTATTCACTCTTTATATGTATTTCTGAATCTATGACCTTTCATCAACAACAAATCCTGTGTTTACTCATAGACTTTCTACTACCAATCTTGTACTATACTCTTTAGAAGCTTTTATTTGCTTTAAACAAGAACATCTATAAAAAGCACCTAACACTTTCTTCAAAATGCTTGTGGATGTTCAAGTTGAAAAATTGTGAATAAAGATGCAACTAATGATAAACTTATACCTTCTCTGTATTTTCTACATTATATTTATAACCAGTAAAAAGACTGAATTTTCTCAACTTTGAAAAATTAGAAAGGCTTTGTTAAAAGTGTTTAGCACTTAATTTCTGAATGAAGCTAATGTTTCCTTGTCTGTCCTTCCCTTTCCTATTTTTTTTTCGGGATTGCTTCATGTGAGTGTTATTTCTGATGTCAAAACCAAGGATGTTTCAGGGTTCTTAGGACAGAACTCGGGAATTCTGAGATGTTAGCTAGTGTCACCAGTTCGAACATTATGCTTCATACACATATATACTCAGAACTAACTAACGTGAGTTATCAAAGAGAAGAAAGTAAAAAGTGGAAACTGAAAGACTGACATAGTTCGTCACAAAACTTGCCATCAATAAATGGAGAATTGAAAAGACATGACAAAATAATTAAAGGGATTAGAACAGATGAATCATGAAAATCTTGGAGAAATTGCTATTCTATTTGTCTAATACTTTTGAAAACTTAATGACAATAGGTTTGAAAAATCTATTGACAATAGTGGAAAAGAACAGGAATGCTAATCGACAACAGCATGCTTTGTGACAAAGTTGAATCATCTAGATTTTTCTATTTTTCTTCTGAAGTGACCTTTTTTCCTGACTCTTCCATGTGATATGGAAAAAATGCTGTCTAGATCTTCTGATATTCCCTCGTTAGTTTTCCTAGAAAATCTGAGGAAGAGGTTCAGCTGGGATAATTTCTTGACTCCAACAAGGCACATAGTTGATTTAGACAATTCTTAAACATCCTGATTAGGAAATATTAACATCTGGAAGCTATTTACTTGTAGGAGAATACCAAAAAAAAACCCAAAACCAAAACAAAAAACCAGCAATAAAAGGAAATAACTTGAAATTCTACACCTCTACTGCAAGCAATCCCCAGTGAAAATTATGCCAGTTGATGCTGCCTTATGTTCACTTTAGTGAAAAGCAAAGTAACACACTCTCTAAGTTTATACTGTGCCAGTTTACGTTATACGCTTCCATGCAGGAGAATTCTTGTTAATTCTGCTAATAGAATGTCTTTTCCTTGTAATTTTTTTTTTTTTTTGTTAAGGACTGGTAAATGAGATAACACTTAGAAATGGATGCGGAGGAAGAAGAAAAAACTGTATTTTACAGTTTGTTCATTGGGACAGCCAAAAAACACTTGAAAAAACAGATTTACACACATATATGTTTAGTTTTCCAGCAGAAGAAGAAGAATTGGCACATCAGTCCTGGAAAAGTGTCTGACATAATTTCTTCCTTTGAAAAGATGACATAAATATGTTCCTAAAAAAAACCTAAGCAAAAAAATCAAAAAGGCAATCCATTCCTCTTCTAGAAGTCAAATGAAACCAACCAAAACATGATGAGCACAGCTGAAGGCTTTATCTAGCTCTGAAGACTGACAAGTGGGTATTTTGCAACTGTATTACAAGAAAAGAAAGTATTTACAAAGGAAAGATACAGAATTCACATTCTACTTTCCTATTTGATTTACACTTTATTTCATTATAAAAAGGGGTCCTATTATAAGAGCCATAAGAGCCTAGAAACATGAAGAAGTGTTGAAGCAGATTGATCACTGCTATGAATGACTGCATTCTGGTTCAGGCAACAACACTGAAAATATATGCACGTCTATTGGTCATGGAGTTAGAAAGCATTTGTAAATGTTTTAGCTTTTGCATATGGTGGGAGTAGCACAATTGGTTTCCGTAAGTTCTGCTTTTTTATTTGATGCTGTTCCAACAAAATCCTGTTAAAATACACCAGATGCATAGGAAAGTCAACTATTTTCTAAGCTTCTCATGATAAATCTTAAGTAAATGTGTAGGGGTGAAAAACTGAATGCAAAAGAATAGGTGCAAATAAATGTTTTCATGCATTAGCTGAATCTCTGTCATAGCCTTCTCCAACATATGCAGCAAAGGCATCAATCAATATTTGCCAGAATTGTCTGTATATTTTGTGTATTGTTTATGTTGTCTATCCGTGCACATTCTATTGGATGTGTTCTGTGAAATAAATCCAATTATAGTTAAACTGTTAGTACATGGGAGATGGGAGAAGAAAAAACCATGCAGGTTATATTTAAATAGTCTTTCTTTTAAGCACAACTAACCACAGAAAAAATATTCACATTTTTAGCTAGAATCAGTTTGCTTGGACAGAAATTAAATAATTGCTCAGAGAATTAATTACACCTTATTTCTGAACTTAATTAATTGGTAGTGTGTTATCCAGATCACCTTGAGACTGAATGATGCTGTTAAAAATTGAATGTATTCATTTCCTATGCAGGCAATCATAAAGGACTCTGTAAAAAAGGTACTTAGCGTCAGCACTGGAAGCCACGGTATTATTTTTAAGTAAAAATATTTCTCATTTCAGAAATCGTGTCATGTCCCTGTCCCTGATGTTTCAATGATGAGAACAGATTATTGGATTTTACCTTCACCTGTGCACAAAATGTTTTGTTGTTTTGACATCTGGCCCTGGAGAAGGACGGCCATGCTCCACTGACCTCAGGCTAGACATCGGCTACATTAGTCCTGCTTATGTCTAACTGTGCTATTTACAGTGGTTTCAAAGTAGTCAGATTAAAAGAAGCCAAGCTGCATTTGGCCATTATGCTGGAAAAACACACACAAAAATCTAATTTGCCCTGATGTTTTCTTTCATTAATGGACAAGTGAGACAAAATTTTTTTATAAGTGTCTGCTTACATTGTACTTTTTGAGAACTGAAGCCTTTATACATTTTAGAATTTTTAAGCCTTTATTTTCAACACACCTCCATAAGGCTACTTCTTGTTTGTTTTAACTTCATCTTCAGATTTCTGGTTAAGCCATTTTAATGCATTTTTCCTGTCTGAAATGCCTTTTTTGATGATATCATATATCTTCTCTAGTTGCACAGACCAGCTTGACCTTTGGGAGAACATTTAACAGACTATCAAGGGAGAAATGCTTCATAAGGTTTCCTCTTAGTTCCTTCACTGGACAGAAGAGGAGGAGACTGCATGGAATATGAAATATTGGAGTTCATCTTCAAATCCATGGATACACAGAGACAACTGTAAAATTGACCAGTGCTTTGAAGGAGCCTTCCTGAAAGTAAGGCATCAATGCAAATGTCTTAACAGAGCTTCCCTTGCATCTACTACTAGCTGTTCAGAATCAGACCAGAAGGCAACCTGACTTATTGGCCTTTTTTTGGGCTGTAGAGGATGTCTGGCAAAGAATATAAAAGCAGAGCAATCTTAAAGTGATGCAGAACAAAATGCCCAGCACACAGCTGGATAAACACATCATGCAATGGGTAATCAACTGGTGCACAGGTTGGCACAAAGGGTTCTAGTGAATAGGGTCACATCAGACTGGTGACCTCTCACTGGTGGGGTTCTGCAGGGCTCCATCCTAAGCTCTGTGCTCTTCAACATCTTCATAAATGCATTGGATGCAGGACTGGAAGGGATATCAAGCAAGTTGGCAGATGATACAAATCTGGGAGGTGCTGTTGGCTCCCTCCAAGGAAGGGAGGCCCTGCAGAGAGACATCGGCAAATGAGAGGGCTCGGCAATCACCAACCATGTGAAGTTCACTAAGGGAGAGTGTTGGATTCTGCCCTTGAGGTTGGCCAGCACTGGATGTACAAACAGACTGGCTGGGGGTCCTGTCCATGGCAAGCTGAACATGAGTCAGCAGTGCCCTGGCAGCCAGGAGGGCCAACCCTGTCCTGGGGGGCATCAGGCACAGCATCGCCAGTGGGGCAAGGGAGGGGATTGTCCCGCTCTGCTCTGCACTGGGGCAGCCTCACCTCGAGTCCTGTGTGCAGTTTTGGGTGCCAAGATGTAAGAAAGACGTTAAACTCTTAGAGAGAATCCAAAGGAGGTCAACAAAGATGGTGAAGGGCCTTGAGGGGAAGCCATATGAGGAGCAGCTGAGGTCACTTGTTCTGTTCAGCCTTGAGAAGAGGAGACTGAGGGGAGACCTCACTGCAGTTACAACTTCCTCATGAAGGGGAGAAGAGGGGCAGGCACTGATCTCTTCTCTGTGGTGACCAGTGACAGGGCCTGAGGGAATGGCCTGAAGTTGTGTCAGGGGAAGTTTAGGTAGGACATAAGGAAAAGCTTCTTCAATCAGGGGGTGATTGGGCACTGGAACATGCTCCCCAGGGAAGTAGTCAAAACACAAATCCTGACAGAGCTCGACGAGGGTTTGGAGAGTACAGTTGGGACAAGAATCATGGTGTGATTCTTGGGGACAATCCCCTGCAGTGCCAGGACCTGGACTCAATGATCCTGGTGGGTGCCTTCCAACCCATTTTGTTCTACGACTCTGTGACTCTCCAGTGCATCATTGTAGACCAAATAGTCTGAAACTCGGTGAAGTAGCTAAAGGTTTTCCAAGTTACTCTGTGAAGTCTGAAAAGTTTTCACTGTTCATTGTTCTTGGACTGCAAAGTATCAGAATAGAACTGGAAGACTCTTTTTTTATGTACAATTTAATGTAATTTTCCTGTTCACCTGTTCTCAGCTTTCTAGGGGCTGGTGCAGTGTTAATCCAATTTTACCTACAACAGTACATCCATTTGAAACAGCCTCAAGTACGTATCTGTTCTGGGCTTTTAATCCCATGTTAGTCACCCAGACTAGAAGTGTGCTGGGTAGCTGTGCAGAACGTGGTGTGTCGTGAGACCCGGAAGGGGTACTGAAAGGATGGCAGTAGGACGACTGTCTGAACATTCTCCAAGAAGTAAATGAAGGTGTCTGGATGTCCTTAGTCCACCTAAGAGTAGAAGCAGATTCACCACATTATTTATGGTCAGAATAACAGTTCTGTTTTGCTGTGCTGCCTAGGGGTGGTAATCAAGCACCAAGACCGCTAACTGCTCCACCTAGATAGCCCCAACCCATCCTTGGCTGCTGCTTTCTTTTCCCTTTTTTCTCTTAGGTTTTTTCCTTTTTACTACTGTTCCCTACCAAATAAACAATATTTTGTCCCTAATTACTTTTCCCACCATGTTCTGGTACATCCGTACTCTAATCTGGTATTTCTGCTGCTGTTATGCAGGTGTTCTCAGCCATGTGCTATTGCTGATATGATTTCCTCAGTATCTTGGGCCTTGCAAGATTTCCTTTCCCAAAGGTCCTTCTCACCTCCTGTAAAGTTTGTCTGTTTCTTGCATACCTACTCCTGAGCCACCAATGAAATCCAGCCATACCCTCCTGGGACTTCTATTACTGTTGTTAGATTCCCATACACCCATCTCATCACATCCGGGAGTTTCTCTTGTCCAGTAGTTTACCATGTCCATTCCACTAGGTAGGTCAAGACCTAGACAGCTATCACCTTGCAGTCCCAGGAACGTGGGAATAGTGTGAATGACAAAAATAATCAGCAGAAGAAGATATCTCTTCAATAAATATACACAGAATATCAAAATGAGTTTCAGAAAAAACGTTTGAGAAGGGTGCTAATAGCTGTTTCAACAAGCATGGCAATTAATTTTAGACCCCTGTCTTGTTTAGAAGGAAGAATCTAATTTGTACAATGCTCACGAGAGCAATCCCCCCTGACAGGATAAACAGCCGACAGAGGAATGATGCAGGTGTCCTTGCTTACTGGAAGGAGAGGATAAAAGCAATGTGCTCCATTTGCCTTATTCATGATGCATCACTGCCTTCACAAATAATAGCCTGTGTGATTTAGTAATTAAATATCTTTACTACTTCCCACCTTATGTAATCACGTTTAGTTTTAGGACTATAGCCCTCGAGAAGACCTCCTGACCCATCAAATATACCCAGCTGTGATTACAGCCATCCATTTAATAAATATCTAATCTAGAAGGGACATACTGACATACCCTGAATCACAAAGCACTTCAGTACCTTAGAAATTAAGATCTTTAGTATAAAAGATCACAAAAATAGAAGAAGGGCAGGAACAATCAAGTGTATCAGCAATCCCCATGTCGATAGAATGGCAGATAACATTTTTTAGGTGAATATGCTCTGATGAGCCTGGGAAACGGATGACACATGATGATACAGAGGAAGGTAAAAATAACTTGGTCAACACAGCAGCAAAAAATACCACCTCATCAGAATGAAGTGTTTTTCCATCAATTTTGTATCCATGTAGTTGACTACACAGAGTTGGTTCAATAACACCATGGAAAATTATAGTATGTACCCAAAGGGCAGAAATAAAATGATGTGAGGATTTTTAACTTGCAATTTCTTTCCTTTTAAATTTACTGCATGATCATTTTACTGCTTCTTTTAGATTTTGCTTTTTCTTAAAACTTATGAAATTTTACCTGTTGAAAGATATTAGACTGATAAGGCCTCTGTAAGGATATATTTATAAAGGTAAAGATTATTTTAGAAATTCTATATTTTGTAGGGAAGCTTTAAATATAGCAAGCATTTTTTGAAAATATATTTATGTTTTCAAAAGAAATTCAGAACTTAGTTATTTGCAGTGCTTTCAAAGCTGTCATACAGTATAGACACTAGCAAAACCATAAAAAAAAAATATATTACTTTTTCCTAAATTTTTCTGACCTCTTCTTAAGGACAATTTTTGCTGGAAGTAACAATTATGTTGTAATTTTGCTTACAGAACAGTTAGATTTGTTTCAGTGTGTCGAGAATGTAGGGGACAACAGTATATGGTAACATCACATGAAGAACAAGAGAAGGATATAACTTTTTAAGAAATATTTTCTCTTTGAATTTGATTTCAATGATGCTTTGTTTAATGCACATGTCAATTCAGGTTTATAAAGCAGTTGCTTTGCTGTAGGTTGTATCAATTAAATGCAAAACTCGTCAATTAATTGTTAATAAATAAATTGCCATAAGTGATTAAATATAACTTGTTGGTTTCCGTAATGTTTTTTTAAATAAAAAATCTTTACAAATATTTATACATAGCAGATAATTTCTCTTATCAAGAGAAATATGATTCCTCTTAAGAGATTGTTAGGAACTTTTCAATACTTTAAAGCAATGCAGTTTCTTAATCTTTTTGCAATACGCAGATAATGAATCTTAACCATAAGGAACAGGATCATGGTATATTAACATATTCTCTGTTGTATATTGTTTAAGGTTCATTGATGTAGATCTTTGTCTGGGCATTTCAAATACTATCTTAACATATCTCACTTTAATTATACATTTCAATTACTCTGAAGAGTCTTTAGTTAAATATATTTTATGTGGAAAATTATTCAGCTCACAGTTTTTTCATATAAATAATCTGCAATTGCTTTCACCATTATTTATGTTTATTTCACAACTATATACATAAACGTGGGACCAACTGAGGAGTATCTGTTACTTGTGTTTGCACTGAGGTATTTTTCTGTTTCATGATAAGCTTTCAATGCTTCATTTGCTATTTAAGTGTTTTTAAATAACTCATTTAAGGATGACAGAATTATGTTTTATTTATCTTTGAAATTCTATAATGGAAAAGATGAAGATATTTTACAGAACTAATTGCATGGTTACTTAGTTGTCATCACTTTAACTTGAAATGTAGACCTATCAGCTGTCTTTAGGAAGAGAAAAATCAGATGCTTGGATTCCGCAAGTTCTTAAGAAATAACCAAGTCTCCAATCACAAGGGTTTTTTTTCAAAATATTCCAGAAGAAAAACAAGAAACATTTCTTTGTACAGGTTTCCTCTCTGCCCAAAAGGTGGGTTGAAATAACTGCCATCACAATGGTTAAATTTCCAAAGAAAAAAGCTGAAGAATATGCGAAAGAAATGTTAATTATGAATCTGAAGGTCACACTCAGATGATTTTGATGTAGTTTTAGAAACATGACAAACCAACCCATCTTGTACTATCAGTTTCTTCCAAATACTTAATAATGAAAGAATGGAAAATTCACCAAACCTTATATTCAGAAGTGTCTGGGCTCTCTATATCATAATACTTATCTTGCAGCCATGACAAAGTTTCTTGTGGATAAAGAGTCATGCTTTAAGCATGATGATCGGAGAATAGTGACACCAGAATGCAGATAAGATGTGGTTTATCCACAGTCATACTGGAAATTGGTACTGCCAACTGGCAATTTTAGAAAGGAGTGAGAAATTTTCATAAGGGCCGGAAATTAGATAGTGAAGGTTTCCTGCTCATTATGACTGTATCAAAGGTTAGCTTTTGACTCCCAGCACATGCAGTACAAACACTTAGATTCCAGAGGACTATTTAGCTTTATCCATCTTTTGAAACATGCTTTTCAAGAATATTGTATCTTTTATGTTTTGGGAACATCTACAGCTATATGTAGGGAATGCTTATGTAAATGTAGTTGATATAGATAAAGAGACATTATTTATTTCTTTTGGTAAATGAGATTTATGCAGGAAAAGAAAGAAAACAGTATTTGGTAACAGAAAAAGGTCTGCTAAAAAGTCCAAAACACTCAAAAGATTCAAGAAGATTCAGTCAATGAGTATTTATATTTTTCTAAAAATGAGGCTAAGTCTTTGTGAATTGTGAAGACTAAGCAGGGATGAATTTAAAATTTAATTTACCTTGTTTTTCTACTACCAATATTTACTTGTAATTAATAGTTTACTAACAAATTTTAAGCATAAGATATCACAGTAAAAAAGAAAATCTGGGCAATTATACCTTGCTAAAGCATCTGCTCTCTCCGTTCAGATGAGGTGGTTTTGTTTCAGTAATAGAATTGTCCAGCTCTGAATAGTTATGTTTAGGACATACATCCCCATGACAAGATTAATTTTTTTGGGCAGGGTTGATAAAACTTCCAACACAAATTAAAAAGAATGTGAAAATGGCGCAACTTGTTATTTCTAAATCCTTTTCATTCAAACCTCTGACATTTTGAAGAAGCAGGCCTGGAGAAGCAAGAGATCTCAGAACCGTCCTTCATCTAATATTAGAGAAACAAATGAGAAATTAAATCGTTATAGTCACTGTATGTAGTTCATATTACTGTATGCTCTCTGTTCTTGATGCTTTAAGGGTGACTCTACGGACCTCTGAGACTACAGAACCCCATTCATGATAGTCTATGGAGCATCTCTTAATTTTTAAGGTCTTAATATCAATTACGTTTAAGATAATATTTAATTTAACCCTGATAATTGCCTATGACATCATACTGGCAAGATCTGTCTTAGTGCAAAGAAAGAAACATGTATTATTTTGCTCTCCCACCAAACCTATTTCTCCCTCTGCCCAAATAGGAAGCATGTCGTATGTATATATATATAAATATATATATATGTATCTATATATATNTTTATTTTCTCTGCTGACAGAGAAAGTTTTTTCTTAGCAGCAGTGAGTAAAAGGAAAGAATGAGAGGGTAGTAAAGTAAACACGGCTAGGAATGAGAAAGGCCAAACAGAAAAGACCACATTGACTTCCCCGGTTTTTAATAACAGGTGTTCTCTCTGTGGTGGACTGTAACGCAGCTACACAATGCCTTGAGGTCTAGAAAGAAGCAGACCAACACATACAATTCAGGCATCAACAGGCACTAAATTGGACACAAAAAGGTGCCATTTAGAGTACAAAGCGAGATGAGTGCTGTTTCACTTAGTGAGTCTGGTTTAGCCTAAAATAGTATATGTGTGCTTAGAATTTCCCCCTCACAATCTGTAAAAAGTTGGAAACTTGAAGTTCACTGCAGATGTAAGACTGTTATCCACACTTGGTTATTACAAGTGAAATACAGACCAGAGAGAGGCATGAGGAAGACCCTCTTAGCTAATGATATGAAAACCTGCTGGTTGCGTGTTTATAAGATAACCTAGATTGGAAAGAATCTCAGAAAGTTTTTAGTCCAACTCTCTGATAAAACAGGGTTGGCTGTGATATGAGACCAGAATACTCACCATTTTCTAGACGCTTTTGAAGGTATTCAGCAGTGGAGGCTGCATACAGTCTCTGGGCAAGCTGTTCCAGTCCCTGTATTTTTTTTCTTGTATCAGGCTGGACCCTCTCTAGTTTCTGGCTTTGTCTGTGGTCTTGTGTTCTCCTACCATACACCACTGTAAAGTTCCTGACTCTCAGAAGCAGAAAATGTTACATTGCCAAAAAAAAGATCTGTGGTGCTTTCATTCTGTATCTTGGCTAAAAAGACTGAAAGACATTTTCTGTTTCCTGGTAGTCTATACCCACTTTGAAATTGTCTTTTCAGGCCTGAGAAGAGAAGCCATTATTCACACGTACAAACAAAACTTCTGCACAAAAGTGGTTCTTTTAAGAGGCCTTTATACGTTATTTTTCTCATCTCGGAAGAGGAGTTGCAGTTTGCCCTGGGCTAGAAATGTAAAAATCTAAGTTATTTTACTTCCTTAAATGCACCAACCTCAGTAAGCAGTATATTAAATCTGTATTAACTTCAATTTTTTGTTGCAAAGGACTTTATTAAAAGGCACAGATAATGTTCTAAAGCTATCAAGTTGTTGATCTGCGATGACTTCTTCTTTTTTTCCTCTGAGGTTTATAAGTTTGCAAGAAATGTTGTGCCAAGGCAAACATGATGGAGATTAAGCTAAGTCTTTCATTTGGAAGGAGATGGACACCATTCCTTGGATCCAATGAAGAACTCACCTTTCTTGACCTTAACCAGTAGATCAGACCCTGACCTAATTTTTCTTTCTGGATTTCACTCTCCCATCCAATTTGGATCTTCCAAGTATTCCTAACTCCTACTACGTTTAGCTTTGGCATGTTTTCAGTGTTGTGATGACTGTTTGATAATTAATTTGCAATTTTTGTTACTAATAGTTCATAAAGGTCCTCTAAAATGTATTTTTCTAGTTGGTTGTAGGAATTTCAAGCCATATGGTGCCATCAAAATATTATTGAAATGATGTTGTATCATATTTGCCATTTCTTCAATTCAGCAAGCCTCTATTCTGGTGAGGAAAGACATGGAATCTCAGCAAATTCATGCCTGACATTCGTTACACTCTTGTCTTTTACATTTGCATGCCCCAATTACTTAATTAGTGCTAAAATGTTTTCAAGGATTAAACCAGGCTAAATAGTCTCATATTTTCATTTTTATTTCCACTGTTTGAAATATAAGTGTTGTACCACAACCCCCACACCTCTGAGATCAGGGTCATCATCCTGTGACTCCCAAAGTTAAACAGCATAAACATTTCTTTGGTTGACTCCTAAACACCTTATAGTAAACCCTGAAATGTGACTGATTTATCTATCACCTTATCAATCTACTATTTCTCTATTCTGTCATTGTTTCATCTCATTATCACTACAGATAGTTTAAAAGATTGGGTTGTGAATATCCTTCTTTAGCTGAATATTGAAACAAAATAAAAAAAAAAACCCTACAATTTTTAAGAAAAAAGCCATTGGCCCATGTCATTATAGGAAAAAAAAAATCAATATCTCATTGCTGTAATGAAAAGCTATCTGTAATTCTGATTGATAGCTTCTGACAAAGGTTCTTAAATTAGAAACAATTCCCTCCTGGTCCAAAGTAACACCACATGAAGCATTAAAGAATAAGCTTTTAGCTTAGTACGTAAGTGAATTCAACAGGTATATAAAATTTTAGCTAAGTAACATATACTGGTTTAAAGATGCATGGTTATAATACAGATGAATCAAAACTAAGACCCAGCATATTTAAAATACGTTGTTATTTTTCAGTGTTTCCAGTAAGATATAATTCCTCCTGCTCTTTTTTGTTGTTGTTGTTGTTATGTTGTTTTGTTGTTATTTGTTGGGTTTTTTTCAAGATATACAAATGGTATGCAGGGACCTGATCTTTTAAAGAACTTCAAAGTGATCAAAATAAAATGTCCTTGTAATGAGCTCTGAAATAAAACTAAAATTGGATCATGATCCCTGGGAAGTGTGAAGGAAGAAAGTAGAAATTGAAATATTATTAACTAGGACTAAAGGATAGCATGTGTACAATCTTCATGTGGGTTAATTCTGAAAAAATGGAAAATGCAACATAAAATAAGATTTTTCTAAAACAATGTAGAAGACTTTGCAAATGGCCTTACCTAGACATGACTAAACCCACATTCTGTCTCACTATAACATTAAGGGTTAATCAATCTAATTAACAATAATCCTCCTTCTACAGCTCGTATTAACAGAGAAGAATGATGTTCAATGCAAAACTAACTATGAAAATTGTACTTAAAGCTAATTTCTATGCTTCAGCTATGTAAACATATATATGAAGGAAAATGACATAGCTAATAAGACATCTACAGGAAACAAAGCAAATGGGTTCTTCTCTGTGAATAGTATTTAAAAGGATATCTGCTTCAGAATATGATCATTTAAGAATAAGGGTAAAAAGGCAATATTTTGATGATACCAGAGTTTTCATGTCTTAGCCTTCCCAAGATATCTTTCAGTAGCTGCTTCAGCAGAAGAATACACGGTAAATTGATTTTCAACCTTTTGAAAAAGGGCAGTAGCAGAGAAAGAGAAGAAAAACATTCTATTTTGAAGAAGCTTCTGCAAATACTTCCGACTTTCAGACTGTAATGTTGTACAACAATAAAGGTGTGACAAAATTTAGGTGCTCTGGAGCTATGCACCTTCACAGCTTTCCTAGATGGTGTAAAAATGGATAGTTGCCAAGATGATGTTAATTCCATAGAGATTTCTCATCTGATTTCCTTCTTTCTTTTTCGTCATAGAAAACTGTCATCTGGGCCACATAAATAATATAAACCAGAGTGCTTTTTTATCTTAGAGTAGATCCCATTTTCTAAGAATATGTGGCTCTTTGTGAAAGTTTGTAAAATAAACACACTTTCAATTTATAAGAGAATGCAGTTTCCTTTTTCTTAGTGGAAGACAGCACATCCAATCCACCCTCTTACATATGGCAAGTTTTATTCCTTTTATTTTTCTAGTCAAGACCTAATTTACTGGGCCCTGGAGCTATAGATGCCTCTGAAGCCCTCTCTATTTTGTCGGATAGGCTGTGAACAAAGAATTCTTTTGTATGTGATGCTCTAATATAATTTGAACTAAAATAGCTTCAAGACTCAGCAAGCAAGCAAACTAAATAACTGTCTGAATAGAAAAGCAAGTCCATAATTCTAACATAAACAATTGCAGAGTTGAATAAATAGACATCTGAGCAGTTATCAGAGCACTCCCAATAATGCATTTTTAATACTTTAAGAAATGAGTGCAGAAAAGAATCAGCATAGTCCCTCAGGCTATAAAGAGCTTCTAGTGGCTTTTATCTTACATCCTGTTAGATTATTAAAAGTTTGTAATTATACCTGTATCAATATTTCAAGGCTTCTCACCTTACAAAACCTCCAAACAAGTAGAAATATAAGGAAAAACCAGAATAATCATATAGAAGACTGAAAATGTTAAATTCCATTTATGGCTTTCTGATCATACCTTTTTGTATCCTATTTTCAAATGGGGGAATAGTTATGATTTTATGGTTCTATGTGTAGAGTTTAAGTATGGAAGACAAAATGTAAAATCTGTTGCTGCAGATTTAGTGCAAGCATTAGTAATACATAGGTGGCATTTAAAAATTATCAGCCTTGCTTGAATGGTTTTATGTTTGTGAAATAATTTTGGAAGTATCAATAGAAGTATGAGTTAATACGGCAAATACATTGTTCTTAATTCTGTTCAAGAACATGACAAATTTGGTGACAAGATGAATGACGATTAAAACTCGATATAAAACCTAATATTCTTTATGTGACATCAATAATTTTGAAGTCTTGTGCACATCAAGCCGTCATTGCCACTCCTCAAAGTTTCTTGCATGTAGTGAATGCTGCAATACACAGCATGCTATGCAGACAAGTAATTCTTCATTGTCACTAATGTCTTAACACTCTCCTAGAATGAGAGAAACGAATAGCAATCCAATGTCAGCTAAAATTAGTGTCTCTTGATGGCTCAGAGAACAGGAAAACTGGAAAAGATTAGTCCTGTCTCCATGAATAGAATGAAAATCTGATGTTAACTCTCAAGTGCTGGAACGGAATTCCCTTAATTCAGAACAAACTTTGAATTTTACTATAGTGAAACAGAATCTAAGTCCAGCCTAGTTTAGCTCTGAAGCCCAAGAGAAACAACTTGCATATATGAAGGGGCAGAGTTTTTAAACAGTTGGGGTTTTATTTACATATCCAAACCAATGGTCAGATTTCAGAATAGACTAGTACCTCATGTGCTAAGTTATTTAGAAAAATCTGCCATGATGGTCTTAGTGGGCACCAAGTATGAGAAAAAATGATGGCATTTAATTGTCTGAAAGCTTTGCTGTGCTTTTTGAAAATCGGCTTCAGCTGTGAGTCTTCAACAATCTGGAAACAAAGTACTGCTTGATTCATATTGCACTTTGTCCCAGAATTAAAAATATAACAAATGTGTGCTTAAAAGCATATGCTGTTCACACCCACTTCTTCCTATGAGAAAACACTTGCATATACAAAGAGTTAAGCCCCAAAGATATGAGCTATTCTTTTTTTATGCCATGCCTCTTTTATTCCGAGAGTTAGCTGAGTGTGCTGTCTAGAAGCTGACATGCAGTGTGCTATATGTAGTAATTAGATTCAATACTTCTGCTACAGCTTCTGGAGATGGATTTCTCCTGCTGATTTCTGATGAACAGCATGTTAATGGGAAACTAGATAAAGTACTGAATTGTACATAGTTGGTCATTTTTTTCTGGCAAAAAATAAATTATTTATACCTCTTTTAAGAGTGTTTTAAAATAAAAATGTGGATCTAAGTCTTGTTTAGTAACTTCCATAGGGGAAATAAAAATTTCTAAAGAAAACAACTTACTGCAAAATAAAACTGAAACCCAAAAAATGGAAAATAAATGTGAAAAGCAAACATTTTAAAATCTCACAAGAACTTATCATGTTTAATTCAGAGTCCACCTCATACCTTAGTGTTGTGTACAGGAGTAAAAGAGAATACTATTCACTTTTAAATGTGTGGAAGACGTGAGGAATACAGTATATGGCTAGAGTGATTTTGCTTTTTTTTTTTTAAATGAAGTGAAAATTTATGATATTGAAAGTAATGATCATAATTCGAGGCAAATCAGTGACACTCTTATTAGTAACACCAAACACTAAGAGAACCTAGAATATATCTCTGGTAACACTGAATTCTGATCACTGCTGTAGTTCTTGGCTATCCAAACCTCATACTGGTTTCACAGAGAATTTTAGGTTTGCAAAAAGAATCAGTCTTTATTCAAATTTTAATCTTATTACATTTTTATTTTGCTGACATATCAAAGGAATATATAGTAAAATATTGGTATTTACTATTAAAATATATTAGAAAATAAACTTTTGATTAAAGGTGCATACAAAACATGACTTTTTAAAATATTTATTAACTCATTATTCTTTTTTCTATGAAAAACAGCAGCATAAGCCTAACTGCATGACTAAAAGTCTGTCTAGAAATAAAGGAAATTAAAGATAAAACCATGAATTTCTTCACAAAGTATTATCCAGAATAATTAAAGGTTAAAAAGAAAATTTTGTATTGCATAATCCTTTCTGTAATCTCTGAGTTAAAGAAGGAGAAAGAATGTGGCCCTATTTTCTTCTGACTGAACGAATTTAAACCAATAACCTCTTTTTAGTGGTAGTGTTGCTGATGCAATGACAATGTAAGGGTATAGGCAAGACAAAGTTTACAAGTGGCAGTAACACTTCTTTTGTTACACCCACTGCCTTAGCTAGGAAAAAACAGGCAAGATTTCAGGCAAACAAATCCTTCTTCAGATCAATGAACAGAGGGAAAAAATCTTAAAAACAAATTTGGAAGAACCAATGGGAATCTAATTAGATAGGTATCAGTGATACTGTTTCTGAAAAATAACACAGCTGGTATCTGAGAAATGGAAAAATATTTGGGGTGGGGGCAGTGACTTCGAATTCTCAAAAAGCTCACTTTCTGGGGGGTTGATAAAGTACCAGTCCCCTAAGGCAAGGAGAGAGACAAGTGGTTTGTGGTCTTTGTGGTCTCTAGGTTTAGGCTGTGAATCTTAGTACTTAAGGAGCAAGTTTGTACAGCAGGAGGCAGCCAACTATATGTTCCTAATTACTGATATTTTTTAATTACTTGTTGCTGCTACTCTTAAACCCTGGTCTACTTTCTCTTTCTGTGATGTAAGTACTAACTGTAGGACATTCCATGTTAGGTGATTATAATCCAGATAGTTCTTGAGTCTTAATTCAAAGGACTTTCAGAAAAGGTATTGAGAATATTTTTCATAACTCTTTTAAAAAAAATCCCCCAAAACAAATGGGAGGAATGAGTAAAAGTACTAGCATGTCCAAAAATTATTTGTAGGGTCAACCCCAGGAAATTAGATGAAGTATTCAGCCCTTGGAATGGAGGCTGGTTAGCAGTGGGGTTCTGCAGGGAACCGTGCTAGTTAGTTTAATCCCAGATACCCATGAAGAGATCAAGTGGTGAAATACAAAAATCTGCTAATATACCAGATTGTTCAGAACGTGAAATGTAAGGGTTGCTTGTAAAATTGCAGGAGGGAAATTGAGAGGCAGTAGAATGTCAGCTGAATCTCAGTGTGGATGGATATAAAGGAAAGCACATGAGGAAGGTGGTATGAAAGCATGACTGAGAAATTGAAATGTTGGGCATATGCTGACAACTCACTGAATGATCATATGCCTTCCTTCCAAGGCAGAGGCATATCCTCAGTGAATTTTTAGCATTGAGAGCCCTGGTGAATGACCTTGGAGAGTCTGTCTTCAAGGAGATGGACTCCTAGACTCTGCCAGAATGGCCATGCTGAGGAATCAGTGGGGTGATTGCTCTGGGGGAAGTGTCTCCACAATGCATATCTTTATCTGTAATTGTATGGCTTCAGTCAGGTGCATATTATTTGCCCAGTTTCACAAGCTACTATGAAAGTACCCAACACACCAGATGAAGTAGATTGGGTGACTTATTTTGCTCCTGAAGTGCCAAATAATATCACATGAAGTAGGGAGAAAAGAATAAAGAACAAAAACAAATAAGAAAATACCATTAAAAGTTACTAAGATTCTAAAGTACCTATGGGATAAAACCATAGACAGAAATTCTTGCAGTTGGGAGTATCTCTTCTCCTATTTACAGCCAGTGTGGTGGGTTGACCCTGGCTAGCATCTGAGCAAGTCAGTTGTTGTCTTACTTCTTACTCAGTGGGATGGGAAAGAGAATTGGAAGAGCAAAACCAAGGAAATTTGAGGATCAAGAAAAAAAGACTTTAATAGGAAAAACAAAGCTCACATGCAAGCAAAGAAAAATAAGGAACTTTTTCATTACTTCCCATTGCAAGTCCCTTGGTTGTCCTTTCTCCCAGCTGTTATGGCTGAGCATGATACCGTGAGGTATGGAGTATCCCTCTGGTAAGTTTGGGTCAGCTGTCCTAAACATGTTCCCTCTCAGTTTTTTGCACACCCCCATCCCACTCATGAAAGGGACAGAATGGGAGAAAGAAAAAGCCGTACTGCTGTGTAAATATTGCTCAGCAACAGGCAAAACCCTGTTGTGTTTTCAACACTGGTTTAGTTACAAATCCAAAACAGAGAACGATACAGGCTGCAAATGAATGAAATTAACTCTGTCCCAACCAGACCCAGCAAAGTCAGTAAAAACAGAGAGTACGAAAGCACGAATAGTAACCAGCAGCCTATTCTTAAAAAACACTTTTACTAACGATAATATAAAGCAAACAAAATTAACCAACCAGATAAGGTTTCTCCACTAAGAATTAAAAAAAAAATAAATTGAGTGAGAAAAGTACCACTGAATAAGCTACTATGTGTTGCAGTTTGGAAGGTAAAAAAGTGACCTAAGAATGAAATTCTAGTATATTTCTTTTCCGCTTTTGAAAATCCTGATGATTTTTGTGTGTTTGTTGCCACAGAGAAGAAGGAAATAAACTGTTCCCCAGTTTCACCATAAAGAAAGGTAGAAAATAGAATGGACATTTAGTTTCAGGATGAAATGGGATTTCTCTAGACATAAAGAATGATAGAATGACTATCACTGGGAATTTTAAAGAAACTTTGATAAGCATGTGTTAAGAAGAGATGGGTATGAATGTGTTCATCCTAGGTCATTTGCTCTTTCCTCTACCCTCTTAGTTTCACTTATTTTGTTATTGTTCATGATTTTACTACTGATGCTCCACAGGACTGTTTTTGCCTAAAATTCAGATAAAAGAACTGTCATTGTCAGGAGGTAAAAACCAAGACACACACATACAGAAAAAAGCTTTCCACTATCTTTGAAGTTCCTACTTAAAAAGTAAAATAACTAATTCAAGCACAAAGCTGCATAAGTTTGACACATGTTTATACGCTGCATTTCATGCTGTTTGCTTTCAGGCTTTCATTCCTACATTTCATGTTCCATGTTACTTCAAATAACTGTCATTTCCCTTTCGTGCTTTATTTCCAAGGTTTATCTTTGGTTTAATTTATCCACTGAGAGGAATACAGGTGTGCTTTGTCAATTACGGCAGTAATGTAAACATGTTTTCTTGACTTTCAAATGCATGTTTGATTTGCAAGTGCCAGGAAAAGGTAAAAAGATCACAAACAGTATAATCCTTGCAATGAGAGCTCATGAACAAGGTGTTCAATAAATCAATACAAATACAATTGTGAGTAATTAAGGTCTGGAGCCTTGTTTCCTTAGTCAGTTTTCTAGTGCTATGCTGACAGATGTAAAGTTGAACATAGCAATGACATGGCTAGGTAAATTGGTCAGTTCTACGAAAGTTCATAAGGAATTTCACATAAAAAATAGGAACTGCTAAAATAGTGACATTATCTGTAACACTTAGTGCAGTATATATTGTGTATTTTTTAGGTGTAAGGTTAAAAACCTTAGCTGGAATTACTGAGAAGTGGTAATGGATTATTAATTATCACCATTCTAATTTCTCTTCTGTGTTAAAATGCTCTTCTTCTAACACATGCTCTTGGCATATGTTTTCTTTTTGCTGCCAGGTTCAGCTATCTGAGAAGCAAAGGCAAAACAGAATACAGAGCAGCAGAGAGGAGAAAACAATTGCTATTCTTCCAGGTTTTTTGAGCACACCAGAGGGATAGCAGATATCATGGCACAGCAGGGGCACAGACAGACACAGAAAAACCACTCAAGGCTCTGCGAGGCTGCTTGAAAACTGTCCAATAATGGTTTCAGCATGCTAAGGGTACATTCTTTGATACCGACTGGTACAAGTGCCATTGATGCTTTGGAGACTTTTTTCCTGACAGAGCTCCATGGGAGTGGTATCCGTGTTCAGGTGTGGAACTCTGGGGAACGCTTGGTCCTGGCCACCTCTCATGTGGGAGATGTGCTTTGCTTCAGGCACTGAGTCACGTGGTGAAGGAGCTGAAGGAAGAGGTGAACAGGTTGCGTGTCGTCAGGGAGGAAAAGGAGGTTGAGAGAGTCTTCACTGAAAATTGACAGAGACAGCAGCATGAGCCATGCAAAACAGCAAAGGAGAAACAGTCTGAGGCCATTGTCAAACAAGCAGTGGAGGTACACTCTCAAGATGGAGAAAGCTGGAAGTTTATGAGTTCTGGTTCCTGCTTCACTTCCAGGTCTGCAACTTCAGAAGCCTTTTTAAAATAGGTGCAGAAAGCCCGAGAATCATGGGTCACGATGTTCTTCTGCCACTTTAACTGCCAGTATATTTTCTGGAAGAGCAATAAAGTGGGGTACAAGAGATCTAAGAGATTTCTAAATTGTACAGAAGATGGTTTTTGATGTGAGTGATAAGTGAACCAATTCAAATGCTTTTGGACCAGTTATTTATTCCCAAAGAAGCAAAAACTGGTAAAAGGTATTAAGGTTAAAGACAACCTTGACTGCAGTGACTGTGAGACTATGAAATTTAAGATCCTGAGAAATGTAAGCAACACATACAGCTGAATTCCAGCTTTGGACTTGAAAGAGCAGATGTTCACCTCTTTGTGGACCTGCTTGGCAAGATTCCCCAGGAAACTTGCTTGGAGTTCAAAGAGCCCAGGAAAACTGCAACAGACTCCTCTGGGGAGGCATCAGTGACAGCTTACTTAGAGGGGAAGAACGGTCCATTCTGACACACAGAAAGCTGAGCAATCACAGCGGAAGGCCAGTGTGGATGAACATGAAAATTCTGTCTCGCTTCTGACACAAAAAAGAAATACCCAGAAGGTCTGCTTAAGCAGTCTGCTTAAAGGAATAAAAAGGTATTGCCTGTGTGTGAAGTAATTTAGCTAAGAAAGCCAAAGGTCAGCTGGAGTTGAATACAGTCATGGAAGTGAAAGAAAACAAGAAAGGATTTTGTAAATATATTGACAGTCTAAAGAAAGGCTAGGAAATGGGTCCACTGTTCAGTGGAGCAGGGGACTTAGTGACTAGGGATGTGGAATATGTTTTCTTTGCCTCAGCTTTCACTGGTAATATTTACCAGTGAAATATTTATCATATTTACTCAGGCATCCCAGGTCCCTGAGCCCACTAGCAGAGTCTATAAAAGTGAAGCAGAATTCACAGTAGAGGGGGAATATGGAATCACTTAAGCCAGTTAGAAATTCAACAGTCTCTGGAACCAGATGGAATACTTCCTCCAGTGCTGATGGGGAAGGCTGGTGGCCCTGCAAGGGTGTTCTCTGTCATCTCCTGATGGTCATGACAGCTGGGAGAAGTTCTTAATGACTGGAAAAAGGCAAGTGTCCTACCCCTCTTAAGCATGGGACAGAAGGGAGATTCAGTTAGCAAGCTGATCAGTCTCACATCAGCCCCTGGGAAGATTTTGGAGCAAGTCCTCTTGGAAGCCACTCCCAAATACGTGAAGCACAAGAGAGTGACTAGCAACAGCAAGCAGAGATTTAAAAAGGGCAGGTCATGCTTGAACAGTCTCATGTTTTTTTATGACAAGATGTCTAGTGCCCCTCACAAAAGGATGGTCGGGAATGCTTTATGCTTTGACTTTATTTAACAAAGCTTCTGACACTGTCTCCCATAGTGTCCTTTCCGCCACACCGGTAAGACATGGACTGGCTCTTAAGGTGGGTGGGAAATCAGCTAGGACTGCAAGTCTCAAAGAGTTGTGGTAATTGCCTAGTCCATCTGACGGTCAGTAACTAGCGACCATCAGGGATCAATACTGGAACCAGCACTGTTCAATGTCTCTGTTAAAGCTTGAAGGATGGGACAGAGTGCACTCTCAGTGACTTTGTGAATGATGCCCAATGTGGGAAGTGATCAGTGTGTTAGAGGACATGGGCACCTGGGCAGACTGGAGGAATGGCCTGATAGAAACGTCATGAAGTTCAGTGAAAGCAAATGCAGTCTTAAATCTAGAGTGGGATAATCCCATGCAACAGTACAAGGTGGGAACTGAGTAGCAAGGAGCTCTGAAGGAAAGGACCTATATTGGACAGCAAGTTGAGCAAGAGTCAGCAGTGTACCCTTGCAGCAAAATGACCAGCTGCATCCTGAACTGTATCAGAAGAGTGTATTCAGCAGTTTCAAGGAAGTGCTTCTTCCAGTGTATTCAGCACCTACCAAATTATATTTGGAGTTCCCTGTCCAGTTTTGCCCTCACCAGTACAAGGAAGATACATAATAGAGTGAATCCAGTGGGCCCCACCAAGACTGCTAGGGCTTTGGGGCACATGATGCACAAGGACAGACTGAGAAAAAATTGTTTTTTCAGTCTGGAGAATAGAAGACTAAGGGGAGAGCTTATTGCTGTTCAAAGATACTTGTGAGGATACAGAGAAAACTAAGCCAGACTTTTCTCAGAGAGTGACAAGTCAGGATGAATGAGGATGAAGTTGGAACATGGAAAATTCTGATTAGATATAAGGATTGTTTTTTGTTTTCCACAAGGTGGGGTAAAATGAAGGAACAGGTTGTCCAGAAACTCTCCTTGGGTTGTTCAAGACTTGACTAGACACAGCCCTGAGCAACATGATCTAATGAGACTTACTTTGAGCAGTGAGTTGAATGTGATGCCCTCTGGGGCTCCCTTCCAATCTAGATAATTATATGATTCTACATTCTACAGTCCTACAAAAAGAAGATGCAAGCAAGAAACACTCTTCAGTTGCCTTCTGTAGAAGATGAAGTGGCATGTAACAAAAGCATAAAAAGGTGAGAATGGGACAGCTTGAGAGATGGTACCAGTGTCGAGTTGTTAGCTAATGGACCTCCTGTGATTTGCAGTTCCTACATATGCACATGATGGAAACAATTTAAGGTATTTGGCGCTACTAGAAAATGTTTCAGTCACAGGCTGGTTTTTTTTCAAAAGGCAGTATGAAGCAGGATTTAACATTGTAGATGACCGGGAGGTGATCACATGGTATTTCTTAAATGCAACTGCACTGCAGAAAGAGCTTTGAGGGAAAATGAGGGAAGGTAAATGCCTGTCAGGTATTACAACTCTGATTTTTCATCCGTGTTGATGCTTCAATGCTATCGTGACTTGGCTTCCAGCTTCAATTAATTTTTGCTGCTTCATTCTTTTTGCTTCGCTTACATTTTTTTTCTCATGCATTTGTGTTTTAAAGAAGGAATAAATTGGCATTCTCAGTCTTCCGTTTCAAATATCTAGAGTCAGAATTTTTTTCCTTAGTAAGGAATAACATTTTTTCCTTAACTTCCACTCTGCAAGTTCATTTTGGAATCTCAAAATCAAGTCCTAACTTTCCTTGAATATCAAACTTTGTCAGTGATTTAAAGGAGAAGCTCTTCCTCTGTTTACTCTGTGACCATTGAATGCATTTGCAGAAGAAGTGATTAAGTAATTAAGAAAAATCAGAACTGGTGTAAAAGTCATCATTAATAAAAAGGAAACTTTCCTTATTCCTGAGATGTTTTTATTGAATTATTAATGGAATATGGATGAAGCTGAACACCTGACTAGACAAAGCTGAACACCTCAATTGATGAAACTTATTTGTGTCTACCTAAGTAGACAATCTCTGTCTTTTAGTTACAGGGAATTATGTCTTTTCTACGAATAAGCTTTCTACATAATGGAGGTCCCTTTCTCATTTGCCTTCTTCCTTAGAAGATCTTTGTCTGAGTTTTGCTTTGACTTTTCTTCCCTTCTCATATACTGTGGTTATCTAGAAACAGAATAAAAATAGATTTTTTGATGGAAAAAAAAAGAATTCTGCAGGGTGTTTACAAACACAGAGCAAATCTGAGTAACTTGCTACAAGTTGGCAAATGCAATCTGAGTGCCAGCCAAGAAAAATTTCAAACATGTTCACAGTGTGAGTCAAATTCCTCAGATTGCTCTGATGACACTGCCAGTCGTTTTTCTCTTGCATTTTAAGTCTGCTACTTTGTGGTGCCTTCTACTGAATGATTGCAGGTTACCAGGAGGCTTTAATTTTTTTCGTCGTATAAGGTTTTTGTTCTGGAAAGCTGTGCTACTAAAAATCTAAAATTACTCACCCTGTCATTACAGGATATTTTGCCCATCTGAAAGATGGAATCAGTTCGTTAGACTTAAATGGCCCTCTGCCAGTGGCTCACCAAGCCAGGCTTCCCTTGACCAAGGATTTAAGGAGAAGGAAAAAAGGGAAGAGATCCCAGAGTTATTGTGGATGGCAAGTTTTTTTCAGACTTGTGGTGTAACTTCCCTGTTGTTTCTAATCACTGCACCGTCACTGGATTTGTCTGTTCTAATCAACTTAATCAACATGATGCAAGCACACTTCCCTGGTTCTATTCAGTCACACTCTCTTGACTTCCCCTCACCATCATGTATATGCTCACTGAAAAGATTGTTTTAGACTGCTGCTTTGTTCCAGCTGGGCAGGTTTCTAAAAATTAAATCTAGCTAGGTAAAGTCACTATTTCAATATATCCACTTCTTCTTTTTAACATACATTTAAATTGGTAAAATGTACTCTGCACTGACTTTGTTCTACAAATTATATGTGTTTATGTGTCTTTTTTAGATTTTTTACCAACTTGTCTTATGTTGCCACTAGGTTAAAATAAAAGTATTTTAGTCAGTTTTGATTTACACATCATTAATTTAAAAATATGATTTAACTATTGTATGTATGAGCTTTAGACATCTGGAAATATATTTGTATACATACAATAGATTTACTAATCCTACATCACACTTTATAATCCTCCTCTAGGCTTATAAATCCTACTTGCTATATGTAATTCCTATGATTAATTTACAAATCATCCCAATAAATCCTAAACTAAAATGAGTAGACTTGTAAATCCTTTCTTTGCATTTGAAGTACGGAGCCAACAAATGACTTGCAAATGAGGTCTTCAAAGCTTGATAGTTACAACTAAATCTATTCTTATTCATCTCCCTTCTCTACCTTCCCAAATTTGCCTGTATATCCTGGTCATCTGCTTCTTTCATGAAATTAAGTTTTATTTAAACAAGAAAAATTGTCTAAATCTTCATGTTCTTCAATTGGCTTAACCATGTCTCTGTAAACACGCCAGCTTCAAGCCCTCCCAACCTGAACTGTACTGGAGAATGTGGATCGAACCAGAGACCCAAGAGAGAATGCAGGATGTGTAAGGAAGAGGCACTGGAAATTTAGTTGAAAGCATTTTCCTCTGAAAAAGAGCAATGGCATTGTGCTCCACCATGATGTTTGATTATTCTATGACATTCCAGATTTCTTTTTAATGGCGCCCAAGGGTGTCATTCCTCCAAAACTTAACAGCTTCTGTACCAGCAATTCTGGCTTTACAGAGAGTTAAAACTCACATAATGAATAAACTCAAAAGGAAGAGTTCCTACTTCTGCTGTACGTTACGGAGTAGCTGAGAAATGGAAGATGTTCATGTCTCTGAAAGCCTCAAATGCATTATCCAGATTACTTTCCTGTGTCCTTCAGGTCCACATAATATTGCCCACACACTTACACAAACCTCAGTATCCAACTAAAGACCTGCACAGCTCCCAACTGAATGAAAGAAACAACTTCATGCAAAAATCCTGTTTATCTTTTTATGTATTAAGGGGAAAAGACTCCTTTGTTATTTTGTCAGCATTTTTGCAGCCAAGGTTGTGTTTGGGTCTTTCAGCCCATCACGCGGGGAACATTTAGTAATTCATTGGTTCTGTCAAGTCCCAAAGCCAGCCAACACAATCACCACAGTTTGCTAAAAAATTTCTCCACGTAAGGAGGGTTGTGCATTACCTTTTTCTCTACAAGTGCCTAGTTATTAAGCACTTTAAGTTTCACTCAGCCCTATTCCCCTCAAAATTCAACCAACACCCTGCCTACTCCACGCCCAAGTCTCACATTCATTTTCTGTTACCGGCTCCATGGGGTACCACTGCCTGACTGCAGGGAGCAGCGTGAAATTCCACTTTTTCTTTTTTCAAGTCCTAAAGCCTGTCCTGCACATATCCCTGTGTATTCCTCTTCAGAGTTTTCTTGCCTTTGTCCCTAATTTCTGAGAAGCAACTCAAGGAGCTCAAGGAGGCAGGGTAGTGGCTAGCAATCTGGAGAAAATGTGCTTAGTAAGTTAAGGACCTTCCTAGTAAAAATGAGAGACCTTGAGAAAGGTGAAAGTTCTACTTTTCAACATTTTTTCAGAGAGGGGTAATTTTCAATTCAGAAATTACTATATTTACATTTCTATGTGAATTCACACGTAAGAGGTGTGGCAGGGAAGCTTGTAGAATACTTTCCCTTGAAAAGTCTTCTCAATCTGAAGTCCATTGCTTATTCAAGACAAATTAATTTTTAAATGTTTGTCAGGAATCATTTGACTAAAAACCGTTCTAGAAATTCAGCTGGCTACAGAAGAATAAGTGAGTCTAAATACAAATCTTGAAAATTAAATATAGAAAATAATTATTTCACTTCTACTTTAAATAGCAGGTAACTTGTTTATACAGTCTCCTGGATATCTCTATAATTCCTAAATTCCAAATAATGAGCAGTAGAAATTTTAATCTTCAGACTGAGAAGTCAGTTAAAGCAAATGGAAATCTCTAAATTGGTACTGCAAGGACTGTCTAGCACTCGGGGAAAAGAAACAGTTGAAGGCTGTTCCCCTTCTACATTAAGATTTAGTCACTTCTGTTTCAGCAACAAGCTGCTGGCGTACCAGAGGCAGATCATGCACAAAATTTTGATTAGATTAGATTTTTGGACAGGTGATGTCCTCAGCCATTCTGATACCTGATTATTCAAACTAACTCTGTTGCTAGCTATACTTTCAAAGGCAAAAATGTGTCTATTTCTTTACATATATGTAAAGACATGTTACATGTAGTATTATATATTTATGCAAGTATATGTATTTTGCATGCATATACTCAATAATACAGAAATACTACACCAGTAGCACAGCTTATGCTCTGCTAACACATACACTAATATATGAATCGATATGAATACATATACACTCATGCATACATATACATGCAATCACACACTGAAACTTAAGTCTCCCCAAGTGTCAGAGGAAAGTTATTACCTATTCATAGGTAACACAGGCTAGTGTTAACAGCTTTTTGGGAACATAGTATTTTCTCTGGGTCTTTGTTTCTTGAATACAAACAAGGAGAGGAATAGCTAGACAATATATTTTACCCAAACTGTACTTCTTTGTATTCTCCCTTGCCTTTTCCAATCAGTTTCTAATCTCCTATATGACTTCTTAATTATACAGCTACACATTTGTATCCTCTTTTACACCTTCTCTTCCTCTTCTTGCTAAGCCATCTTCAAGGACACTTGTGACAGGGGCTTTCTTTGTAAGTATGTCTGTCTCTTTGCAACCTATATGTAGGGAAGGAGAGAAACTTTAGCAGGTAGCCAGCCTCTCTGCAAAGGGGGTGCCAAAACTATGTCCAAAAAAGTGAATAAGAAATTAAATCAGTGCTAAAAACCTAAGATTAAATCCATTCAAATGTTTTCGAACAATGGAAGCAGCTAAATAGAAGCCAGGAACTAAGTTTAAAATCTTGCCTGGAATTTCAGGAAAGAAGCCTGTATTTGCCATAAAGAAAGTTTATCAGGCCAAAAGGAGGGTAATAGCTTCAAAGAAAAGAACACTTTTTGTCTTTTTACATAAAGCAGAGAGGAAATAATTTTATAGTTCAATTTTCCTGACAAAGCCAAAGAGCAATTTAAGAGATTCATTAGATAGATGTATAATGTACAAATACTTATTAAGTATTCAATATTTAATTACTTATATGAAACAGATTATTTTCCACTGATGGCTGCCTCAACATCTTAGTCATAGATAAGGAAGAATATTAATATTACAGTATAATTATAGTTCCAGACTAACTGCAAGAATTCTCCAATCCTTTTTTCTTTTTTTTCTATAGTTTTCTACAGTTTTGGTTAACACATTTCCAAGTAGAAAATCCTAAAAGCCTAGTTCTGACCTGAAGAAAGAAGACATCTTCATCGTGTCTGAAATTTTGTGCCTGCTGTTTACCAGATCTTTTGAATGCCATTGCATTTAGAAGTGAAAATCTAATTGAATAGTGAAAAGCTAAATTCATTTGAATCCAGTGAATTATCCTGTTTATAATACTGCATTGGCCTATGCCAAAAGCATCCCAGCCTAAGGAAGAAACAACCTCTGTCCACTAGAACCACCAAAGTCACAGTCACAAGTGCAGCTCAATTTTATAATGAACTTGCTGTTGCTATAACCACAACTTATAGTTTATTATGTCTCCGTCCTTGTTACTGACCTTCAGAATTGTTAAAATTCTTTCAACTCAGTCTATACTACTAATGGTGAAGCAGGAGAGACTAATTTCTCATATTCTAATGATTTTGTATCTGCTTTGACAGAGGACAGAAATACACCTTGCTAAGAGAAAAGATATTATGTAAAAACCCCAATCTGTTACAGAAAAAAGTACTTCTGAAAGATAAAAGAGGATTTTTACAATACAATTGGAATTCTAGCCATCTTTCTCCATGTTCTGCCTGTCAATATAATTCTTTTATACAAAATCATGATTTAAATATTCTAGGGACTGTAAAAACATATTGACCATCCCAGACTTTCTTTTATTTCTGATTTACTAGTGTAGCAGAAGTAAGCTCAACATTAAAGATTATAAAAATAATATTTGAAAACATTCCAAGGAAATGAAAGACATTCCTTAGCATATACAATCTACAGACAGAAGGTCAAAAATTCATTGTAAAGACTAGCAAACAAAGAACAGCTATTAAATACGCATGTGCAGAAAAAGGTTCTGAAATTATAATTGGTGAAAAAAAATAAGAATATAATTTGCTAGAAACAGAAAGTAGATTACAATTCTTCACTTTTTTCTTAGGGAGAGTGGTAACACCATCAGCAGCAGTAGATTTTCCCGATATTATTTTGATACATTGGGCAACTGGATCCAGGTCCCTCTGTTTTAAACAGCACTGGTAGCCGTGGGGTAAATGTAAGAGCCCTGGATTCATCTTCCTTCCTGTGGGTTTGGCTGCTGGAGCTTAGGGCCTGCTCAGAGATAATACAGCTGAGGCCTGCCCCCTTCCTGATCAACTCACTGGGGAGAGCATTTCCAGCCCCATTTAACTTCCCACATGCTCCTGACTTGTCCCCAGAGAGGGCCTTGGTATGTGGGGCTAAGGCTGCCTGTGGTGCCCTTGACCCTTTCCTCACTATGCCCATGCAACACTCCTGGCATGCTCCTGTTTTGGTGTGGCATCATTTCATGACCTGTGCTTGGAGAAAAATACTGCACAATTTAAAGGGGAGAGATGTTAAAGCTAGAAGTAAACGAAGGTTATGTCTTAATACCAATGACTGGTGTGTGTGAAGGAATTGCCCTCTTTTGTACCCATCACATGAAACGTGCTTCTCACAATGAAACGTATATTCTCATGAGAGTGTCAGACATTAGTTTCCTCATAATTAATAAACTGCTTAGTACCTATATACAGGCAAAATTCAGATCTTTGTACAACAAATTCACTTGAAGATGCTATCCTACTTTCCTGGGACAATCAGAAATGTGGAGAAATCTAGATTGAGATCCGTGCACCTGGAGAAAGGCTTAACACAACCAGAGACAAAGCACTGAAGTCTTCCCTGAAACTTGGAATGAGGCCGTGGTGTTCCTGAGACATTTGGTTTCTCCCACACTTCTTTAACAGTCTCTTTCTCAATACTTGTATAAAGAAAAGGAAAGTGCACTGTGAACCATATGGACTCTACATTTCCCCAGCCATTTTCAGCTCAGTTAGTCCCTTTATCTGCTTAGTCATTTTGTATCTCATTAATCTCAATCCATTCCAAAATTAGATTCCACCCTGCTCACTTCTAGAGCAGTCTAACCACTATTATGTTGCCTACTCTGGATACCCTCTTCAAACCATTTGGCATTTTGTATTCTCCACCTTGACTGCTAGCTTGTTTTCCATATGTACTGGTTTCAGTGGAACAAAATAAAGGTGTTTAAAGTGGCAAACTGAGATGGTAGTTCCTTACTGCTTTCCTCAGAAACCAAAATTTTCTACTTGTCTTATCGAGCAGCAGGGAGGACTAGGCATATATTCAGATGGAAAACCTTTGACAGCAAAGCAAAGGTGTCACACCACATTTTTAGCAATTTACATACGCTGAAGTGAAAGCTGTCATTTCATCATGTCATGAAACACTGTCTTTATGAATCCTTTTGTCACAGGCAAGAGTTTGCATTACTTCAGAATATTATTAATGCATTTGAATATAAACTGCTTGGTAATAAATCACAATTGTTAAAAGTCTCATAAGTATTTGCAATTATCTTTCAAATCAAGCGTATCTTCAGACTACTTTACACTGCTGCTTAGCTTACAAAATTGAGTGTCACATAAAAAAGATAGCACTTTAGTGTTTCATTCAACTGTGAATCCATGGGACACAATTGTAGTGTGTATTTATGTTCTCATATAAAAATAAAATGAAGAATCGATTCAGTGCTTTTATGCCCCAGTCACAAATGAATAAAAGAGAAATAGAAATAACTAGAGAATAGAACACTAAATTCACCTTTTTTCCCAAGGAAGACGAATAGTTTCCTAAACAATTGAAATGTATAGATAAACGAGAATTATCACTGTCACAGCCACATGTTGTGGATAGGTAAAACTTTTCAAAATGAAGGCCTTGTTGCCCCTGTAAAATCATGGCTCAGGCCTGTTGCTTCGACTAAGTTGAAAAGGACTGTGGGAAAGATACACAGCTGAATTAGGGGCAGAAAAACGTTGTATAACCATCGCGTGTTCACATCGTGGTGTGTGGCGGTTGGTTGAATTATGTTTTTTGTGCTTTAAAACTGTGTAAACTGATAGCTGGCTAACTGCCTAAAAAGGTCGTATTTTTGCAATAAAGCGGCTCTCCTTCTGCACCTGCCTGGGGGCTCTGCATCACTACGGACCAACACTCACACCCACAGTTATGCTGGACATCATGTACCTGTCTCTTCCTATTTAGGCAGTTAAAAAATCCTAGCTCTAGTCAGGAAATTGGGGTTGGAAGTACTTGAGAAGTATAAAACAACAAAAAATTAGGGAAAGGCTACATCTGCTTCCATTTCTTACCGCTGAGCTGGCAGCAAGACATGAAGCAACCTGATTCCCTAAGCAAAAGGGGTTTTTTATTGTAAATAGGAATTTTCTTGGGTCATGTCCTGATTGACTTCATTTAACATACTCAGAGATGGCCTTTTCCTTTCCTAAGACGGTCATAGAAAGTATTTCAAATTTTTGAAACCCGAAACCTCAGCTTTTACTCTACCTGCCTGCAGCATTTTAGTGTTCAAATTTACTGAGAGAGATGTTTAATTTGAATCACGTAGTGGGTGTCAAAACTGTGGAAACTATGATTCAACTCAGGCTGCCACTTACTCTAAAATAGGAGGCATGTTCTGATGGGCTGGTACTATGCCTTGTACCACATGGGAATAACACAGCTGGAACCTTTCCTCTTACTTCTGTCAGTAGATGGTAACTCCAAGTACATCAAGCACCAAGAGTTCAGGCATGGAGTTCATAAGTGGAAGAAACACAGTCCTTAAGGTCTGGAACCAAAACAAAGGGTTTAAAATAGGCCAGGGACAGCTCTTGGGCACTGGAGTCAAAGGGAGGTCCACAATTTCCTGGGAAACTGTACACAAAATGTGAACTGGAAAGAGTTCTTGGTTCATACTGTCCCTTGAACTTTGCATTGACATAGACAATGCTAGCTAGCACAGGCAAAAACTGTAAAGGAATGTGATAGAAATTAAACGGTGAAGGTTATTTCATGCCATTCTTTCACTTTTCCCCTGGCAATTTCTGGTATAAATATAGATGGGAGTGAGATTATAGAATGGGATTTTGAAAGATCTAGAGTTGTCCCAGCTTAGAAGAACAGAGACAAGGACTTCTTATCAGGATGGATTCACAACATGTCCATTCTTTCAAAGACCAAAGCAGGTCTGTGTTACACTACTGGTTATTAATGCTATCTAGTGTTCCTGATGCCACTCAAGAGCCTGCAGATCAATTAGTTGGTTCTTTTCCTTAAGTAAAAGACTACAAGTCTACTCATCATGTTTTCCACACGAATGCTGTAAGTAAATCATATTCTGGTTGTCAGGTTCTGGAGACATTTTCCGGCAATCTTATGAGTGATTTGCCATTTGTGTAGATAATCCAAAGTCTATTTGGCCAGAGACCAAACACAAAAGAAAAGTTAAACCAAATGTTTGAGAAAAGGGAACTCTTGGTACTGTTTTCTGATTCAAGAAGTACATCTTTTACATTTTTAGCCTTTTGCACTTTATTATTCATTCATACTTAAATGTATGAATGCTGAGTTTTTCAGCCGTATCCTGCTATGGTGTTTCAATACGCATGAAGTAAAGTTCATAAAATATGAAGGCTGACCGTGAGAAAAGATTTCAGAATTTTCAAACAAACCTGGTAATTATGAATTCAGGTAGACATCCGTGGAGGAATTCCTTGTTCCTGTGTTTGCAACAATTCAAGAGGGGCTTGAAAAACTCCAGATTTTAGACTTGTATTTTAACAACTTTGGATATTTAAATTATTTTTTGATCCCAATAACCATAGAGAGTTTTACTCTGTCCTAATGTTCTCAGCTGGTGATGATCCTTGTGTAGTTACCGAAGTCCTGTTGAACTGCCGTTGTCTACTTTGTAAATAAAACAGAGAATTGGTTGATTTGTCACAAAAAAACCTCAACAAAAGCAACCCAAACGTGGGCTCATTCCCGTTCCTCCTTTTGCTGGCAAGGATGTGGACAAAACAGGAATCTGTACACTGAACTGGGCTGTGGCATGCCACTATAGTAATAAACATGATGTATGGAAAAGTACTTTATCCTTCAATTCCATTTGTAGCAAAACACTTCTAAGAAATAATTTAGACATAAATGAACATGATTCTAAAATTCTAAAGTAAGCCTATAAAAAAATTTCTAATGAGCTTAAAAAAGTCCTTATCAGCCAACCTGTTTAATTAATTAGTTAGATTGTGTACCTTGGTGAATTACTCATGGATTCCTCAGAAAAGCTCTGTTTATTCTTCTGGTTTACCTCATTAGAACTCTTAAAAGAAGGAAAACAAACACTCAGAAAACAAAGAGAGAACTTACAAAAAGTTTAGAGTTCTTCAGACAGCAACTATGCCCGGCAGCTCACTGCAATTTAGAGTTTTGTTAGCTAAGAGACCTAGATGTTCACCTCAGCTTTTGCTTTATACAGCCAACCTCGTTAGAGAAATAAACCTAAGACTGTCTTAATCATGTCACATACAGTTGCTTGGTTTGCATTTGGTTTTGCTTCCATTTGAGCATTAATTACTCCAGGGAAAATGTTTCTTCCAGAATAAGGTAGAATGGTCCAATTATTTAATTGAATTGCTGATACAGGTGCAGGCACCAGCAGATATCAGAATTTTTTCTTTTATAAAATTGTTGCCTAACCTTGAAAGAATTCTTTGTATTGGAGTTCAAACTGGGAATAAATTTTGATTGCCGAGTGCATTCAATTTGAATCTCAATTTGAAGCTCAGACTTTTTTTTTCCTCGTTGGACTTTCTGTGAGTACAGAAGAGAAGGTAGCTGTGATGGAGAGAGGGAAGGAAGGGCTTTTCAATTTACTTTGGGAGTTTGGCTATATAGTATTTTCAGGGACCTAGCAAGACATTTCAACCATTATCTTGGACAATGTCTTATTACGACTAAAACAAATGTAATTTAAAAAATTAATCCTATTAAAGCCTATGAAGGTTACGAAGACTTGTAATCCCTGTTTTCATTGGAATTTAGACAATCAGTTTCCAGTAATTAGCAATATATATATAATAAAACTTCCGTATTTTATTAATTGGATCAAAACGGTCACTGAATATTGGATACCACTAACATTTAGGTCATTTTAAGCTGTAACCATGGGAAAAAAAAGGAAAACTCAGAGGATTGATCTGTACTGTCAACATAGCCTCAAAATTATTTTTTAATATTACGTGTATTGGAAAATCATGGAAAGACTGAGGTTGGAAGGGACCTCTACAGGTCATATGGTCCAATTCCGTTGTTGAAGGAGGGCTACATTGCCATTGCTAGAGGCCATTGCCCAGCACCATGACATCTTTTTAGTATCTCCAAGGATGGTGATGTCACAATTTCTCCAGTCAACCTGAACCAGTGCTTGTTCACCCTCACAGTGAAAAAGGGTTTCCTGAAGATTCGAGGGAACCTCTCGTATTCCAGTTTGTCTCCATTGCCTCTGGTCCTCTTACTGGATACCACTAAAAAGAACTTTGTTCTATCTTCTTTATATCTTCCTTCAGATACTTATATATAATGATGAGATCCCCCAAACCCTTCCCTTCTCCAGTCTGAACAGTTCCAGTTCTTTCAGCCTTTCCTTGCAGGAGAGATGCTGCAGTCCCTTCATCACTTTCATGGCCATTCACCGATCTCTGCCCAGTGACTCCTTATCTCTCTTGTACAGGGGAACCCAGAACTGAGAATATTGTTGTTCATGTATACTTCATAAAAATCATAGGAAAAATTAATTTGGAAAGGATCATTCAGGTTTGTAATGCTGGACTAGCTTCAAAGATAGATTAGTTTGCTCAGGACAATATCATTTCAAAAATCTCTGAGGATAAAGATTTCACAACTTCTGTGGTCCACTGCGTTTGTCTGCTAAGACATTTTCCTTATATCTATCTGGAATTTCTTTGCTGCAGCCTATGAATTTGGTCTCTCATCCTTTCATTGTGCAGCTCTGAGATTATTTTGTGTCCTTCTTTTGCATAACCCAACCTTAATGAAATGGACAGTTGCAATTACATCCCCCGATCTTTTCTCATCCCTATTAAATGAATAAAATTTCCCTAAATTTCTTTTTGTCTATATGATGTAACCATTTTAGTAATACTTCACTGGACTTTCCAGTCTGTTATTAAATACTTTATTTAGTTCAGTCTGTCAACTATGTTGGCTTAGGTCTGTTGAATTTAGTTTGGATAAATTATATCAGTGGAGTATTTTTGGGTGTTTCAGCAGCTCGAGAAATATCAGTTTCCAATCAAGGAAAAAATTGGCAGGCTGAAAACTGGTCTGAACTCAAAACTTGAACCTTACCAGCAGTATGAAGGTTCAGCTCACACGGTCTGACCTACAATCCATATCTGTGCAGAGCTAACAAACCACTGCAGGTTTGGTAAGACCAGACATGAGGACTGACCATTGAGATCCCAGGTGTGAAGGAAAAAACAAAAAATAGTATATAAGATCACTTCCACTGCATTATTAAAAAAAAAAAAAGATAAACAACAGGTGCAAAATGTCCAGCTAAGAAATATACATTCACGAGGGTTATCTGCTAGACTTTTTTCAGCTAGAGTTTGATATACGTCTGATATCAGAGGATACTACTCTAAGTGTAGGTGATAACACCAACTAAAAAAAACCAGCCTGAGTCTTTTCCTGATAAGAAACCATTTGTCATGGACTACAACTTGACTGAATTCATGGTTTCGAAGTTAATTTTTTATTTCCTGTGCTTCCATCTGTCTTTCATTTCTATGTGTTTGCTTTAATTGCTGAAATTTCTGCAGCTAAGGAAAGCAAGAGCATATGCCATTCTATAGCAGTCATTTCTGAGAAGAAAAGTATCTTATCCTCAGCTGTTCTGTTAACACACTGAATGTTGGTCTTAGGTCTCATGGTCCTCCCTGTAATGTTATCAAGTTGTAGGACTCTCGCAAGACTGAGTTTCCTCACACTTAAAAGAGCTTTAGTGTTTAGCAGTTAACTTTTTCTGCAACCCATCTGCGATGGGGAGGTGCTCTATGCCTTTCTAAGTAATACTGATGACAAGTGTTATTTAAACTTCCTGGCCTTCATTGAAGAAAGTTAATATTTATTTAAAAAGACTCACTTCTTAGGGAAAAGCGCCTGAATAAGTGATTCAGTCTTTTGATCTGTTTTGAGTTCGGTAAATACAGAATAAACTTTTCCTTTTGATATAAAAAATTTGATATTTTCTGCAAGGTCTACCGGGACTTAAGTCTTTCCATGGGTATTTGCTTAGCAGCTGTAGCTATCCTTCCTGAAGGAAATTATTCACTGTATTTACTGCATTTTGCAGAGTTACTGCACAGTCAGAAACTTCTATCAGCTGATTTTTTTCCTCAGACAAAGTAAATATTTTTTATGTTCATTTATGTTCATTTCTCAATAGAGAAAAAAAGAAATCCTCAAGAAGGGAAATTTGAACTTCTACCTCATTTGTAAAGAAAGATATGACATATTCACCTCAGGTTTAGGAGTAATGAGTGGACAGAAACAGTCCGCTAAAAGGTAGTCTTGAAGTAAAATTTCAGATGCTCTTTGATGATAATAAAATGCTGCTTAAAGATAAGAAGTAGGTATGTTTTTGCCATAAACTCAAAAGAAAAATTCTTTACTATGCCAAATACTACTGCTGGTTTTCATGTCTCACATGGCCTCGTCAAAACTTCATTACACCGTGGTATTTTCCTCGTTAACCTAGAGAAAACCCATAAAATAAAACAAATTTAATCATAATTTTAAAATGTAAATTTGGGACTATTTCCTGTTAAGAACAATGCCCAAAATTAAATTGTATCTAGTATTTCCCAAATAGAAACAAACAGATAGTTTGAGAAACACGCCTTTCTAGTATACCTCTTTTAGCTTCCACAACATGTAGTGTTTCTGTAAACGGAACCAATAAAATCTGGAGGTTTGACAAGGTTTTGCTACCTCACTATCTGAAAAACCTTTCCATTACTCCTTTAAAAGTAATGGCCTGAAAAAAAGGGATATTAGCTAGTTAAATGGAGATGAAATTATACAGTTGTATGGTTTGATAGAATAAATTAATAGTCTGATAGTTTATTAAGGTCCAAATAAGTATGTGATCCTATTTATCATAACATTATTCACAACAGTAGTACCAGGAAAAAAAAAATCTTAAATTATGAAAGCACAATCAGGTGAAAATTAAGTAAAAATCTACTTTACAGAGTGAAAGAACACTTATTCCTTAGTCACAAAACAATTATTCCATTTGGATCCGATTCCAGTTCACCATATGGCACTGTGGATTTCTGTCCCGCTAAAGCGTGCAATACCTATGAGATTCTTGTGGCTGAATCCATAGTAATTTTTGGATCTCTTAGGCATCCTCAGTAAGATGCAATGTGTGATATTATAATTTTTAATTTGTTATCCCAGTACTGAAATAGCATTGAATAAGCATTTGACAGCAACCTTTTAGTAGTGGTAGCTGAGATATACACTCATCGCCCAAATAAAACTCAATCCCCATATACAGAACAGAAAGCAAATGCTTGTTCAGAAATTACTGTTACAAGAAGTGCTGTTTTTCCTGTTGAATTGCAAGGGATGATGTCAGTTATAAATAGAGGAATTTAGAAAGCCTACATTAGGAAAAAGCTATCAAAATTATATTTGTAAGATGGAGTGGATGGCATTCTTTAATACAGAAGCCGTATTTACTCGTGAATTATTTAAATGCAGCGCAATTGAACTGTTGCAGCTTACAGAAAAAAATAAATTCTTTTTTTTCAATATTCCTAGTTCTGAGTGATCTATACCCCATGAGAAAAATCCTGTAATGCCATAGAATAGCAAAAGGCTACCGTGTTAGGGCTATAAATTATATACAGGAAGCCAGGGATTCAGTCAACAGTAAGCCCAAAAAGAAGACAGTAAAGTAAAGGATGGTCTTAACAATTTAGAAAATGTTAGGAGCCTGTAAGGCCAAATTCGTAGGGTGAAACCATGTAAATGAAAAGTCTTTTAAGATGTCACTGTCCAAATTTTCTTCCCCCCACCAAAGAATACTTGAACTAATTGGCCTAGTCAGAGAGACAGAAAAGGAAGTAAGACTTTACACTTAGAATATTGGCAGTCCTGGGCTGAAAAAACAGATACTGCTTGCAAATTAATGACTTGGGACTGTAGCAGGTAAAACGAGCACTAGGGGTGTTGTCATGGTCCATTTGAACTTCTTAAATTTACAGGACAATATACTCTGTAAATTGAACTCTATTTTTCGAGGAAAGGAAAACAAACAATCTTATTTGTACAGACCAACCTTACATGAACTCACTCATTCATCACTTCAGTAATTCATGACTCACAAGTTCTCTAACTTTTAACTCACGTGTCAATGACCAAACCCCTTACCTTGCAAGGGGTGGGAGTACTCATTCTTCCTCCTCCCTCACTGCACAGGTGTCTCCTGTGTCACACAGGAAAGAACGAAAGCCTCACCAGTCTGGCTGCTACTGGATCTGCTTCAAAATCTTCTTAAGTAAGATGATGTATTTAAAACCACGGGTTTGGAAGTTTGGTCTATGTCATTTCCATAAATTAATGGATACAGAAGAAACTTTGGGCAATTAATATGCAAGGATGGAAGAGACAATGGCTGGAAGAGACAGCAAGCAGCAGGTGATAACAGCTGCGTGATGGCCTTTGTGCCGCCCTGTCTATCCTGTCCTGCCTACGGGTGGCTCTCTTGCTGACCTAATGGTGCTGCTCCCAGCACACATTAGCTCTTAGTATGAGCTGTGTACTAGGCCAAAACTGGGCAGGAGCTGAGTGAACAGTGAGAGGGGAGAGAATTAGATTTATATTTCTTTAGGGATATTAATAGACCACTCCTAAGCAAGACAGGCACTAACGTCTCATTTTCATTTTCATTGTAATGCTGCTGTTCTAATGCTGCTGTCCTGAGTAAACAGTGCTTTTCTTGGGGAGAGCTCGCTGATCATTAATTGAACTTATCAGTCTTCTCACAAAGGAAAAGTGCAAATACCAATCTGAATTTACATTTGTTGAGATGATTACAGCATATGTGATAAGAAAATTAAATCATGCAATTCCCCTTTTTCCTCTGCCTAAGGCTGACCCCAACTATACAGCAAAATACAACTCTAGCTCCAAATAAGGAAGCTCATTAAAAATTTATTTTTTGCATATATCTATGATATTGCATTGTGATGCTATGGGCCTTTCTGCACTTTGACGAGGGTAGCACATGCAGCCCTTCTGGCTGTCAGACTCTATAGAGCTATGCAGGGCATCCCTGCTCTGCACCTGCACCCCAAAGCCTGTTTTAATATGTGGAGCCTGGTTTGAAGAAATGAAACAAGTGAAATTTTTTTGTTTGTTTGTTTCATCTCTTTTTCTCAGGGAAGGCTTTGGGTTTATGCATTTTGACCACAGCTTAAAACTTAGAAAGCATTTGTCTAATTACGAAAGCAATCAGATACTCCTATCATGGCAAAGATCCTGCAGCCAGGTAAGGTATCTTACTAGAGAGTCTAAGCTTAAAATAGACCTTATCCAAGAAACATTAATCACTCTGTTATCCTGTACTGTATTGTTTTTGCTGTATTATAGACTATGTTATAGTACCAATGATGCCTGTCCTTGATCCTGAGGCTTGCTGGAATGCAAGTCAGATCTCAGCACTACCGATCTGCTGGTTGAATAATGCAGCATTAACTTCTAATATATCCTAAACCCACATTCTAGTTTTTCATCCAAACATCAATGAATTGCTTTCTCTGAACAATTCCTTTTTTTTTCTTCAACCAATCATCCAGAACATGTAAAATTTTCCTTGCATTACTTACTGTTTAGTCATAGCAATGGTAATACTTTGCAGTATTGCAGTAACCATGCTTTTTACTTTTTGAATTTTCAGACTTTTTTCAATATTTCAGGTGTGCAGACCCTGTGGGCATCAGGGACTTATAGTACATATATTTCAAAAAATTGTCTCTCCTGCTGTAATAAATCTCTAAATACACATATAATGCTGTATTAATTTTTGTCATACTAACTGGTCCTACAAGTAAGTTTGGACCTAGGTTAGGTCCAAACTAAATACAACACTATCAAATAAAGCTGTTCTTACAAAATACCAGACATAAATAATTTATTACTATTTTCCTCATTCTAACCAAATGGCACTGCTGGTGACATTTTGCCTCCTAAAGGGCCTTCTAAAATGCCACATACACACATTCAGAAGTGATTCCTACATGCTGTTTAGCAACTGACTTTAACATTTAGAGGAAATTAGAAATTTGATGGTGGTAGGGGTTTGAGGAAAAAAATACAGATAGTGTGAAAAGAAGAGTGCTGTACGCCAGGCCATGAAGAGAAAGCACCAGATAGGAAAAAGTTACTGATGCAGGAAAACAAAAAGAGGATCAACAAAGAGACTGCTAAGAAGAAAAAAAAGATTGGCAAGTAAATATACTAAGAAAAAGATAAAAAATACTATAAATGTACTCCTCTAACCAGCTTCCAGGAAGTGAGCAAGGTATGCTGAGTGCTGGGAACTGTTAAACCTCTTGTAAAACATTTGAATTCGTGAGGTGCAAGAGGTGTTATTTCCAAAGCAATGCTTTTGCTAACTCCTAGTATACAGAACACTCATCTAGATAGAAAACCAAGACCAAGAAAAAGTTTGAATTTCCTCTGCAAGACGCAGAACATGATTGCATGTAACCCAAGTCTCCTTTTCTTTGGCATAAGCACAGAATTTGTGTCAGTTTACTCTAAGCTCTTTTTGTGCCAATTAAATGCACCTCTTACTTCATTGTTGAGTGTAGTTTTTAGGGAATCTAAACGTGATAGCTGAAAGAAAGATAAGTTATCTGCATCGAACTTACCTCAAAGGGATAGCAGATCCTAAATTCAGAAGCCAATGTGTATAGTGGGTATATAAGCATATTTATTTAAGTATTTCCCTAAGACAACCTTCTGAAATAAGCATTTTGAGCAGATCCTGTGTCGGTGGGAAATGTATATGTTTCATAAAAATGCCTTGACTTTTATGAACAAACACAGAGGTGATTCTTTTCCTTTAGGTATCAAGAAATGTCAGCCTCCAAGCAAGGAAAAATTTGGCAGGTTGACAACTGCTCTGAACTCAAAACTTGAACCTTACAAGTAGCATGAGCATTCAGCTCTCACTGTCTGGCCTATAACCCATATCTGTGCAGAGCCAACACACCACTGCAGTCTTGGTAAGACCAGCTGTGAGGACTGACCATTGAGATTCTGGGTGTGAAGGAGAATTCAGCTTCTGGAAGACAAAATAAGAAGTTGTCATTTAATACTTTTGAATTATCAAACTTTCAAACATACATAAGAGCATATATACATATATATGAACAGACAGATCTCACAGATTTGATTTACAAAGACCATTTGTCCTAGGTTACTATGTAAGATGTAACCAATAGTATGTATTCTATCGTCATCTTCACAAGCTGTTAAAGCAGGTGGGGCAGTGTTCGTTATCTGCTACCATGACTCATCCCTGATAACTCCCTCTGGGAATTATCTCTGTTTAATGCGCCATCAAGGACCCACCACATGACTCATAGAATTACATCAACCCATTGTGAGATGCTCCGCTCAGGGGGGAGGAGGCAAGCATTCCCACCTGGATGTAATCTGGGGTTTGGAACAGCACAAACAGCCTTACTTACTGGATTCCCAGAGGACGAGAGCTACCACTGGCCCTTCAGGTGAAAAAACAGACCTTTTTAGAGGATCACCACTTCAACAGGACCACTCATCTAGACTGCTACCACCATCCTGACTAACAGGGTGTCGGGCTGTATCCTGACTCTGTCAGTGTTCTTGTACTATTTCATTTATTTTAGTTTTCCTATTAAATTATAATTCTGACTTGTGATCTCCCACTGGTTTCTTTTCAAACTAGTACGCCATTGCATAAAGACTCAGAAACTGTCACAGGTGGGCAGTTTAAGGAGAAAAACCATCATGTTCTGACTCTAGCTCCCTGGCCTCACTTTTACTCTGCCCATATCCTTGCCGAAGGGGGTGAAGGTGTGGCACTAACAAGGGTGGAAGTAGAGGAATCAAGAATGAAGGAGTGAAGTTGAGGCTTGGAAATGGGGCAGGAAAGGTGTTGTTTGTCTTTTTGTTTCTCACTGTCAGGTTAATAATTAAATATTTAGTTTAGTTAGCAACAAGTTAACATAATTTTCCCTGAGTTGAGTGTATTTCGCCCACATTGGCATTTTACAGTCTTAAGCCTGACCTATGACCTTTCTCATGCCTGTTCTTCCTGTTTTCTTTCCTTGTCCCACTGCAGGTAAACAAGCAGCTGGCTGGGTGGGTGTTTGACCGTCAGCTAGGTTAAATCCACAACACTTGATAATCTCAGAAAGGATAGCTTTTATACCTGTAGAATAAATACTGAAACTCCCAGCAGCTTTCATGGCATCCAGCTTTCACACAATTCATCTATCAAAATCATTCTAACTAATTCTGTTAATTCTTTTTGTAACATGTTCTCAGTCTCAGATGGCTTAAGGAGAAATATTAATATGTGCATTTGACAAAAAGAGTGAGAGTTTTAGGTAGACTGAGACAGGAATGAGTAAGTTAAACTTTCCATCTGGTATTTTTAAATGTTTAACAATATGCTCTTTCTCATCCCGGTCCCTGAATTATGGGGCACTTATTATGATGAAGTGTTTTATTTCTTGCATCTAGACTAATCTATCTTATTTTAAGGGACACCATGAAGGACAATGCCTTGACAACTACACCTGTGCCAGTGATTTTTCTACATTAACATTTAAGGCACAGCAGAACTCTCTGTGGAACCTTACCCTGGTCCCTGCCTAAATAACAGAGTACCAGTCCTGTGGATGGCTGCTGGCCCTATTTCCCAACAGACCCATTTCCTTGGGTCCCCTGAACTTGTTGGTGCTGCTGGGCTATGGGGGATGTTGGGAGCCAAATGACAGGCAGAGCACGCGGGCTGTTGCTGTGGTGTGCTGAATGACTGGCTCCAAAGCCTGTCTGACAACAACACAATAGACCTGACAGGTCCACACGTGTAGGATCTGGCCCTGCTTCCCTTGGCGGTGAGCACAAGGAGGGTCTTGCAGGGCAGGAGGTCGAAGGCACTCACTGCCATTTTAGCTAATTAGCTCTCCACTCCTATAGTAACAAAAAGCTTCTGTCTGCAATGATCTTAACAGGCTCCTTGTTTTATTACTGGAAGGGTTAATTCTCATGTTTTACTGCATGGTATGAAAAGTTCAGATAGCACAGTTGAAAGATATTTTTTGTTTCAATATTCTTACAGGTTTGCTTTAGTAAGCAGTGGCACTCAGCTATTAAGAACCCTTGGTAGCTCTCAGCTAGGAAGACTTCACAGTTTTTCAAGCAGGAAAAGAAGGAAAGATATGCTCCACACTTGATTTTCTTTCCACTTTGCTTTGCAAAACACTGAATGGGTGTAGGAAATGTCAGCCATTACAAGAACAGGGAGATACAGCTTGTACACTGGCCATTATTCTGCACCGCGTTATATCTTTTCTGCCTCTGTAAAATAGATTTCAATTGTAAAAAAATAAGAAAAAAAAAATTAAGAATACATTTTCCTATATACCTACTTGGCCTATTCTGGGACAAGCATTTGCCTCAACACTGCACAACAAACTGAGTCACGGAAATCTAAGTGCAAAATTTGCCTTGCTACTTTCTCAGTGCTTTCTGTTTTCAAAGGCTCGTGCAGAATTACAGATTGGTGTTAATGTCATTGAGAATAGTTCTTCTCTCCAAATGTGCCACATGCTTGTTTTAAACAGCAAAACACTGCTCTTTGGCAACTTTCCTATGGCTGAGGCTCGATGAAATGAATGTGCTGGAAGTGCAAGGCAGACATTTCTCGCTTCAGGACCTGGACCGGTTCCTGAAGTTTTAACTGTGTAAGTTTTGAGCTAGTGGCTGCACAGGCTAACCAGCCAAGGAAGCTCTGTTATCTGGGGAGTTCTAAGTGTTGGCAGACCAAACAGGCCTTACTGAATTTAACTTCTGGGTTTAGAGTGCATTTTTATGTTTTAAATTCATGCATTTTAAAGGCCTTTCGTATCTGAGAGTAGGTGTAGTTTTGTCCCTTTTTTTTCTCAGATGAGGATCTGAAGCCCATTTTCCTCATAAGATATAATTAAAGGCTGACTTGAAGCAACTACATAGCTAAAAAGCAGAGGACATTCTTCCTTTGAAATTTTCGCCCAAAAATAATAAAGTAGTCAAATGGCTTTATGCTATGAAAAGCTGGATGTAAAATAAGGGTTCTGGCACCCATGAATGTGTACAATCCTAATGAAATATATGAATATGGCATAAGCAAATATAAATTTGGATCCTTAAAAACTCATCATACCCACGGTCGTAACAAACGCACAATTTTTGGTTTTTTGACCACAGACAGCAAAAGAAGTCAGGGTAATAATCTATTAATTCAAAGAGGATAATGCAGAGATGAATACCAAATCTATGAGGAGTAAATTTTAGTATGGGGCAATAAAAATCTAATGTATGAATACAGGTAAAATGTAAATGTGCACTCTTGTAAAAATAAAATTTGATGGAAAGCAATAATGCATTTACAGCAGCTGGGAAAACTGAAGAATGTCCTCTCTACTTTAAGAAGAAAATCCTCTGTGTCTCTATTTTTTTCTAAAGTATCAGAATGATTGATTTCACTCCAAATGAAATCAGTTGAAGTTGCTCTATTTAATTACAGCATTAGGTTGCCTGCTTGTGCAAGTGTTTTTATCTGCAGCCTCATATTTTAAAGTTTTCTTGAAAATAAAAAAATAATAAGAGAATATGAAATGTATTCTTTAGAGAGATGGAAAACAAAGCAAGGAAGAAAAAAAAAGAAAGCAATGGAGAAGCAATCAACTCACTGGGTAAATAAAAGCAGACAGAAAATCAGCAAAAACTAATTAAATATCCCTACAGTTAAGCTGTAGCCAATTTGAAAAAAAAAAAAACCCTCCAAGGATGAAATCAAATTTAATTATTTAAATGCAAAAAGAAAACAGCAAGACTATTTAATGTCAAAACTTGCTTCTCCCGCACCTTGACTTCTTCATTAGCCCTTGCTGAAAGTAGTTTATGTCTTGTACCTTTTAAAAAAGAAATAAAGAACTGTAAAATCATGTGATAAAAATCACATTCTGATGGATGTATTATGTGCTGAGAGAATGTGATGACTTATGCTTGTACCTGTCATTATCTTGATGTACTGCATCTTCAGTAGTGAGAAAACTGTTCTTTACTATGAAATCAGATAGATTTCCAGAAAAATAATGAATTCAGAGAGGCATAAATTTTAAGTAGAGTCTAACTTGCACATATTATGTAAAATATGTAGTAGTTAAGCTACACTGAAATAAATACGTTTTCAGCAGCAGTGATTTTCAGATTTTTAAGGTGCATGCTCAGAAGGGAGTTTAGACTTCAGCTTTTATCTTAGGCCAACAGAACAAGTTTCCAATTACAAACTCATCTTTACTCAAAAAATCTAATATTGCCTTCACATGCATCTATATAAAATTTAAGGTTTTAAAAAATATAATTATATTTAAAAGACCAAAGAACACTTCATTCTGTCAAGCACCACCTCTCATTTTCATCAAGTTCTTTTTGGTAGAAGTTCATTACCAAATTAAACTGTACCTGTCACAGTAATTCTTGAGGAGTTCAAAGCTATGCTGCTCCACAATTATTATGATTAGACCTCTAACTGCACCCTGACTTCAACACGTAGGAATTGATGGCTAAAAGTTAGGTCTTGTTCTTGTTTTTCATTTAACATATAGTGAACCTCAACAATTAATAAACTCAAGAATTCACTGAATGGAATAAAAAAATTCCAGACTTCTCTGAGTATTGTTAAAAAAAGACCCACTTAAGGGTCTGGAAGTGGCTGTAAGCACACTGAAGATAAGACACCTCATTGCAGCTCAGAAGACGTCTGGACACTTCAGGCTTTATATAACTCTACACAACGTCCTTCTCTCACCACAGAAATGAAGATTTATTTCCAGGTTAGGTCTGTTCTTCAAAATTATAATTGTATATATTAAATGTTTTTTAATTTAGACATTCTTGATTTCCTACTGAGTGGAATAAATATTGGCATACTCCATGGTGGAGGAAATATGGGTTTTGCAGGGCATTGAATGTAGGGTGCCATATCCCAAATCACAAGCTGTGGTGAGCAGAGATGGTGGTTGATCATGTAAGAGTGGACTGAGATGTTTTCATGATGTTTTAGAGGTAATGGTTACAGAAAGTTTAGCATTTAGATAGAGGAGGTTTCTCCATTGCTCATGGTTAATTGTCAAAATGCCAGCAAAATATATAATAAAGGCAACTACAGAACAGCTTCTAATGACTGGGGCTTTTGTTTTCCTCACTTATTGTACTCCACAGTTGATCCCCCACTTTTACAAGTTAGAACTGAGAGAAGCAATAAAAGTTGATCAAGACAATCAAAGTATGCTAATAAATTAAAATGATAATAAATATGATAATAAATTATAATTGGAGATTTACCTAAAGATAAACTACAACATCTTGGTAGTACAATATGTTAGCTTCTCTTTCATTTGAGAAGAACAAAGGTTTAAATGAAAATGGCAAGTTTTTCTCCATGGCAACTGTTGCCACAATCCATGAAAATATTGTTGCATTTCTGATGTTTGCTTATTTTTATACTGCTGGAAAAACAAATCAATTATTTCATACTTGATTGTTTTATGGACAGAAATTAAACTCCATTAAGAATATTTAATGACAACAACAACAGCAACAAAAAGATATGCCAGATTCAAGTTATTTGAAGCTTGACACTCTGTCTTTATCTGCTAGTAATTCAAAGTTAAATTTCAGAGGTGTCTGTAATGAATGACTGAAAAGCAAAATTAACCATTTGTTTCCAGCTTTTTTTTTGTGCAAAATAGGTAAATAAACTCCAGACAAGTTAACATTCAGATATTCATGCAACAATTATTAGAAAGAATTGGAAGTTTCTGTTATTTCTTTTCTTCAAGAAGAAGCTCAAAGACTGTAACTAACTTGAAGTATAGAGTCTAAATGTGTTTTCAAATATTCTAAATGTATTTTCAAAAATTCTGGAGATTCTGCTGTCATCTGCCTGAGCACAATGGCATCTTGAAACACATCCTCTACCAGAGTGTTATCTCAAGACACTGAGATCGAAAGGTCTTTGAAATAATTTCCAACTTCCTGAAGCTACTTTTATATAACGACCAAAACACAACAAACCCAACTGCGTGTTCTACATGTTGAATATTGTACAGGTCATGAAAAAAAGATATTAGCAAGTGAAAACATGGCAATATTTTTAAATTTCTAGTGGTTTTTCACATTCTAGTTTTAAAATCCTATCCAACACATTTTCACATTGAAGTTTATGATGCAATATATTAAATAGTGCAAACTTTGTAACTAAATTTTTCAAAGCAGTTTGAAACTGTGTGTGTGGGGAAAAGTCATCAACAGCAAAGGTTTTCATTACTGGAAGCAATACGAAGACTGAAATATCCACATCATTATCCCAGTTCAGTTACTTTCTCTGTGTGAAGGTGCTGACTTTTCGGGAAAACACAAATCTAGTTTAAAGTTTTCATTTCATCAACAGCAACTAAAGTGTACAAAAATTGTCTGTGTGCAGAACAATATGTACTTAACGGTTACAATCACTAGAAAATGACAAGGAATGGCCTATGTATTAGTTGTTCAAATTATTTGCTATTTTTGAGGTTTAAACATAGCTTGTGGCTGCTAGAAATTATCATCAGTTCTGATCCTGTATACAGAAATATTTCAATCTCCGCAATAGAATCATTTAGATAGATGTGATGTTTTAGGAGACTTGTCGAATAATAAAAAGGAACGAAATTACTTCTTTGCTATTGACGCTCCATTTAAATTGAAAGATTTGAAAGATACAGCAGTAACGAAAATTAACCTCAAGGGTTACTTGCTTGAAATTGATGCCTGATACAGTGTGATCTATTCAAAGGAAATAACATGCTGAATATCTTTGAAAAGAACAAAACCAACCTTAAATAAAGGGGAAATGAAAATAATCTAGTTTCTTCATGTTAAAGGGAAGACAGAATATATATTGCTGTTGATTTGGGGGGAAGTAATACCAGGGAACAATTTCAAGAAACTATTAAGAACTTTGCTTGAGGATATTTTTTTGGCCTTGAAAAATAATCTTAAAATATCTCTGAATCTGGATTATAAATGTTGCAATCTGAATGCTCTTGCAGCACAGGAGAATCCTAAGAATTAACTTTAAAACAAGTTATTTAATGATGATCTGGGTTTAGCACAACATGGAATTTTCACACAGGCTGAGAAAAAAAAGAAAAGTATAAAAGAATTTCAAACACACTTGCCTCAAAGGAACATCAGAAGTCCACTCAGTCTGTCCTATATGAAGGAAAATAATACTTGAAACCCTATCCTGAAAGGTGTTGGGCTACCTCCCTTTTACAAAAATCTGCAGTGAAAAAGGTTTTATGAACTCACCAAGAAAACCCTTTTTCTCTTTATAATTAGCCTTGCAGTTTATATGCAGGTTGCCCAGGGAGGTTGTGGGTGTCCCATCCCTGGAAGTGTTCAAGGACCCATTGGACAAGGGCTTGAGCAAGCTGGTCTAGTGGGAGATGTCCCTGCCCACAGCAGGGGCTTGGAACTAGATGGTCCTTAAGGTCCATTCCAGCCCTTAACATTCTATGATTCTATGAAAACTTCTCTTAATAACTGATCACCTATAATAATTATCTATTACCAGTCCTCTCTTTAAACAAACCAACCAACCAACAACAGAGAAAAAGTGACTGATCATTTTCAGTAATATTTTCTTCTAGGGAACCTGTGTCTTTTTTTAATGTCTTTTTTATGCAGTAAAACTTGATCTTTTGACTCAGTCTTTAAAAGACAGTGTACCAAATATTTTATATTGTTTGCTATGTTCTTTTTTTATTCCCTTTGCTGTCAGTCTCTATATTCTTACCACCTTAGACATGGTATTTTGGCAAGGACATGTTGGCAAGTAGAGGAAACAAATTATTCCTTTCTGTAACAATGATTCTGTTAATACCTACTACAAGTCCAGGTGTATTTTTTTCCCCGTCTTGTCATTAATCTGTATGAATAATCTTGAGTATATGGGGCAGTGCAGCATGCACATTCCCCAGTTTCAACTCCCCAAGTGTCTAAGAAAATCTTGAAGAAGACGTGAATAAGAATAAATAAATAATGTGTGTGTGGATAACATGTCTTTAAAATTCCCAGTTATTTTTCTGCTTTGAATGCTTGTCCACGTACAGCTTCACACTGTAGGGTTTTTTCCCTTTTCTTTTTCTTTTTTTTTCTTTTTTTTTCTTTTAAAAAGGATTCTAGGGATAATATGCTAATAGAGATATCACTCAGCAAGGCACCTGCAATAATATTGGCTCTGGCAGAATATACTTTGATCGATGAAGGCAGATCCACTTTGGTCTAAGATATTTTAAGAAAGCCCCTGATCCAGATTCTCTTTGTGCAGAGATCTCCAACTATTGATCCAAAAAGCCATTGAGGTTTTTCAGAACAGTCAGCTCCTTTGCAATAGGAGATAATTCCTGGTTTTAATACCTGTAATCAGGCATAAACCTTTTGTTGACAAATGAAGAGTATACTATGGACTTGCAAAGGCTTTATGTAAAAAATAATCCAGGAACGGTGTGCAGTCAACAGACTGTAGCTTATTGATCAGTTGATACCTACATCAGATAGCTAACCCGTCTTTGGATGGTTGGGCTTTATGGGATTCTTTTCTTACAGCGTCTTCTTGCTGCATTTCAGGAAAATCTTTATGTAGTGCTTGTTATTTAGAAAACTTTTTACCTGGCAGGTAAATGCATCGATTTGCCTTAGCAATATATGTTCTGCCCTATTGACCTTTACTGCTAAATAAATGAGATATACTATTGGACATTAGTTGTATGGTGTTCACTCAGTCCAAACAGTAGGAGAAAAATCTCAGCTTCTTATTTCTGTTTTGAAAAAAACCCCGTGTCTCTTGTTGAGTTCTCACTTCTCACAAGTACGATTTTGGTACAGCCCTTTTCACTATCAGTCTCTCAAGAAAAAAGGTGGCAATTTGTTGCAATGACACAGAAGACTGAGTCTATGCAGGAAAAAAAATGACTTGAGCTCATAAATGTAGAACTAGGAAAAAAAATAATATTCTGATTCAATCAGGTTAGTACCAAGTAACTTTTTCACCTTGAGTAGAACCTGAGATAAGCTGAGACAGAGGTCTCATTCATAAAAGAAATAATGTTAGAGGGATTGATTGCCACCACATGGATCTCCTACTTCCTAGCAGAAGAAATAACCTTTAAAAAAAACTGTCCTCACAGACACAAAGGGTAAAGAGCAATTTGTAATTGTATAGAGTATCAAGTTTAATTCTGTGCAGAATTAAGGCTTCTGGATAGCAGAACTAGATTCACAAATCTCTAGGAATCCAGTGAGAATAATATTGGAATGGAATGAGGAAAGAAAGGAAAAGGAAGTGGCTGACACAGAATTTAAGACTTCTGCCCTGAACTCAATTTTAGCACTTGAAGGCAGAGGTCTGTGGCAATTAGTAGGCTATACCAGCTACCAGGTATTAATAAAACCAATGTTGATGATCTTCCCCTTAGCTCCAGGGGACGGTTATTGTGCTTGGGATTTAGAAGATCTAAATTGGTATTGTGGCCCGTTTTATGGTACCACGGGCAGAACCTCTGGAAATGGTCGTGGTGTTTTATCGTTAACAAAGTGAGGAACTGAATCAAATCTGCAATTACACAGTTCTACTCCTGAGCCAAATTGACCCTTTCCTCTAGCAACCAAGATCCTCACAACAAAAAAAATCCCTGAAATCTTTTCAGAGAGAAAATTAAGGGTTACTTTACAGTGTTCTTTCTTCAGTGAGAGCACATATTAAAATCAAATAGGAGTGTGTGTGCAATTATCTCACTACAATATTTATAACCACTAATTTGGATCTTACTTTGCAGTGGTTAAGAAGAGTTTGGTCACATACCCATAAAACTCTGCCCTCTGGGGCCTTTTCCAACCTCTTACTGCCCTGTGGATATTTCATTCACCCATGCCATTAAGAAAGTGGTAAAGGTCAGGTGTAAAAAGAAACACAGATTGTGCCTGCAAAAGGACTGATACTTTCTTCTTGTTCTTCCTGCTGTTCCAGGAGTCTGGATGTGCTAGATTCTTAACCTCTTTGTTAAATAAGAAAGAAGATTATTTTATCCCCAGTAAAAAAGTGAAGGATAGCTATGTGAGTGGGTTGGCTTTGTAACTTAATCTCTATTCTAATGTTGGAGCTATCTTCAAGTAATTTTGCAAAACTTGGAAGTGTTTTTTTCCAGAAAAGAGGCACTGAGTTTGCAAACCTGAGCAACCTGTGTGGTACAAAGAAAACAAGCCATCCCTTTCTAGGGAAAATATATAAAAGCTGGAAACTTAACAAATTGTGTCCATGTGTTTCTAGTTTCCATTCAACAGTTGGAGTTAGAGGCCAGAGACCAAACATGCATCTGTTGTGACCACGTAAGATTATTTTTTGACATCTCAGCCAAACAGTGTTTTGCCTTGAAATCTGCCTTCTCTAAAGTTTCAAACAAAAAGAACAAATTAACTTTGCCTTTTCAGAGGAGCAGGAACTCTAATAGACTCTAAGGACAGTTTTCTTGCTAGATCTAGCCCTGGAAAAGGAGACTGAGCTTTTGCAACTCAGAAAGACATCATAGGAACCAATGAGCTTAGGGTCTTGTAGTGAAGGGGTGAGCTTCTGATACTTTATTAACAAGAATCAGAGAAGATTTTCGTTTAGACTTCCTCCCTGTGACTTTTCTAAGCAAGTCACCCTCTCTGCAGTTGGGGTTGACACTAGGGTCATTGAAGGGTCGTCCCCCTCATTGACAGGAAAGTAGGAAAGTTCCTGCTGTTTTGCATCATAGGGGTCTCCAAGAGCGGAAATCCACAGAGCTCAGTGCCTGCTGGAGATCAGATTCTTGTCTCAGATAGATTGTCTGATGCCTTCTTTTTAGCAAACTGCTGGTTGCTTTTATTTTGGTCTTGTAGATATCAGATGCATTTTGAATTCTCATTTTGTTCTTTGAACTAGAAATTCCTCTTAGACTGGCACTTTGTGCAAGTCTTACGAACATAATCTTGATTATTTTTTTCTTTAAAACCATTAATGAAAATATTGTTTAGAACCTGGCCCAAGCCAGATCCCTACAGATATCCATCTGAAACATCTCCTCAGCTCATCAGCAAACCATCAGTATCCACTCTAAGAGTACACACTGACTTGGGAATTTGGCTTATGCCCATAGTATTTAACCTGACCTTCATCATTTTCCAAATGTCACTTGACTAATGCCAGAAAGATTACTGAGGTAAAAATATATCACAAGTATTACATCATTCTTATCTTCTGTTTTTTACTGTTGTCATTCAGTTGCTTATAAATTGATTACTCAATGAATTGAGAAAGCAAGCTGAAACACTAAATCTATAATTTATCAATTATCCTTTTTTTCCATTGATACAGTTTCGTTTGTAGGGTAAACTTTCTGATGTAGCAACACCAGCTATTCAAGATTAGCTGTGATATGGTCTCTATTACTTATGAGGTGCTCCAGAAAGAATTTTATCATTGTCTGAACATTTAAACCTATCTAACTCACCCTACGCAAAATTCCCCTCCACATATTTTGTAGGACTGTGCCCTACATACTCTTTTCCAATAAACAATTAAGTACTTAGTCCCGCATTACTTTCTTCCTCTGGTTGCTGTTGTTGCCTGATCAAAAATTTCATCTACAGCTTCTTTTTGATAAGGGCTTTTGTTTAGTTCTTTCTCCTTTTATCTTCACCTAGAGAAATGCAACAAATTTGCCTCTCACCTTATTCTCAGCTTTGGAGAGTGACTTCAAAGCATTCTTGATCTACAGCATAATATTGGTCTCCTTTTCTCCTGTTCATGCTTCCTGAATAAACTGTTTCTGTTCTACTAGACTTCCAATTCTATTAATTTGTTTTACCAGCTTTCTGTGATGTTGATTAACCAAATTTTTTTTGGTTATAAGGTGTATTTCAGATCTTTTCTCTACAGTTCCTCTGCTGTTTTGAGTTTCTGCGGATAGTTATACAGACGACTCCTAGTTCAGCACATCAGGGAGGAGTATGGTTCAAGATAAATGCTGCATGTGGAAAATGTTCTATAGTGAAAGTAGTTTTGATGTTTTCATTGAGTATAGCTGTTTATAACAATGGATCCCAGTCTGTTGTCCTCAGCTGGATACCAAAGTCACACCTTAGAGATACAAATGAAATCAACACCTATGGCAAGTCTATGGAAATATAATGAAATAGTCACTGCCCTTAAAACTCTCACTAAAATGATGAGGATTCTAAACATTTTAGTATATCAGCCCTTTAATTCTTTGTTTTGGGGATTTCACAGGCATTAGTTTCTGTGAGAGGTTTTACCACATCTTCTAACTTTTCTAAGATGTGAGTTTGAAAGTTTTATTTAGTAGGATAGTGGTCAATGGCTAAGAATCCTGATACATATCGGAGACAAGTAGTGTCCCTCAGGAGTCCATACTGAGACTGTGATATTTAAGATATTCATTAATTACGTGAAGGGATCAAGGGTACTCTCAGCAAACTCGCAGATGACACCAAACTGAGTGGTGCAGTTGACACACTTGAAGGAAGGACGGCATTCAGAGGGACCTGGACAAGCTCTAGAAGTGGCCCATGGGAATCTCATGAAGTTTGACAAGAACAAGTGCAAGGTGATGCTGGTCCATATCAACTCAGGCTGGGGGATGAACAGATCCAGAGCAGCCCTTCCGAGAAGGACTTGGGGGTGCTGGTGAATGAGAGGCTGGACATGACCCAGCAATGGGCATTCACAGCCCAGAAAGCCAAATGTGTCCTGAGCTGCATCCAAAGCAGCGTGGGCAGCAGGGGGAGGGAGGGGATTCTGCCCCTCTGCTCTGCTCTGGTGAGACCCCACCTGCAGTGCTGCATCCAGCTCTGGGGTCCTCAGCATGGGGAGGACATGGACCTGTTGGAGAGAGGCCAGAGGAGGCCACCAAGGTGATTAGAGGGATGGAGCACCTCTCCTATGAGGAAAGGTTGAGACAATTGGGATTGTTCAGCCTGGAAGAGTAAAGGCTTTTGGGTGACCTAATTGTGGCCTTCCAGTACCTGAAGGGTGATGCCATGATGCTTTTTTTTTGCTTTTTATATATACCACCTCTATACACTCTTTTGTATAACTTTTATGTATTCCTAAGGGTCTTTTAGCCCATATACTTCTAATTCTTCAGGTTTGATAACTAGCATAGGCCCAGTATTCCATTAAGCCAGGAGACCAAACATCTTAGAAGCCTCAAACACCAAGGTCTTCTCTGGAACACATTTTGTAAACTAAGATAGGCCTGTCCAGGGGGGGAAGGTTCCTCTGAGAGGGCGGTTCTCTCAGCCTCTCATTGGGGAATCTTTGATAGGTATGCTAATTGTTAAAGCCTATAATTTTATACCCAAACTATTGTGTGTGTGCATTTCAGGGGGTGCTCACTGGGGTGCATTTCAGTGTGCATTTGGATGTGGATTCCAGCATGCTCCACCTGGATGGAGTGCACCAAGGATCCTTAAAATAAATACCAAGGGAAAATCCTTTTTTCTCCTCTAACCGTGTTTGGCTCTTGATTTTAAGACCAAGAAAAGGCATCAAGGGAGCCTACAAGAAAAATGGAGAAGGACTTTTCACAAGACCGTGTAGTAACAGGACTGGGGAATGGATTCAAACAGAAAGAAAATAGCTTTAGATTAGATATTAGAGAAAAATTATTTACTCTGAGCATGGTGAGGCACAGGAACAGTTGCCCAGAGAAGCTGTGGATGCCTCACACTTGGAAGTGATCAAGGCCAGGTTGGATAGGTCCCTGAGCAACCTGGTGCAGTGAAAAGTGCCCCTGCCCATGGCAGGGGTTTAGAACTAGATGCACTTTAAGATCCATTCCAATCCAAACCATTCTGTGACTCTATGATGTAGAGTTGAAAATGCAGAGTCAAGATACGGAGGTGTGGTCCCAACTCCATGGAAACTCAAAATATGACTTATAACTCCCTGACTTCTGGAGATTTGGCACCAGAATTTCAACGACCACGGGTGAAGCTCTGGTTTTAAATGTCCAAACCTGCAACTGTGATGTCAGTGTCACACTTGTTTCAAGTTTATTATAGATCAGGGAGTTGTGCCGTCATTGTGTAAACCTGGACCCTAATTTGGAATTCTCTGTACTGTACAGAACAATTTTAAATTCTATTTTGACCTCTTAAATTTTTGTAACATATTTAAGGCCTTAAATCTAAATGAAGTGATTTTTTTTTTTTGGGCCCAAATGCAATACAGCTTAAAAACTTTTCAGTGGCAGTCTTTGGTGCCAGATTAGAAACAGAAAACCTAGCATGCCTCAAACAGATGGAGATATCCATCAAGTTGTTTAAATATTTATACTAAAATACATATAAATCTATGTATATGTTAGAAAACAGTCGTTAGGGAATGCATTTTCATTTAAGAGCTGTGCAAGGCAGAGGTTCAGTTTTATGATAGTTCTTTGGCTAATGAGTTGTTTTCATATCATTCTGCTTTTCTAGCTTGCATACTTTTTAAAAATCCTTAAAAGATGAATCTGTCTCTATAAATAATCTCATTCACTTCAAGCTGATTCTTTTCAGGTGCCACCTTCTTTCAGTGTAAATAACACTTAAGATTTTGTATAACAGCCTGCAAGATCGAGAATTGATAAAACTGTATGTAAATCCTAGCCTACCCTGTGGCAAAGACATGTGCTTTTTTTTCTCTACAACATGAGCCATTTTGAAAAAATAATCTTAGAGTGAGCTAAGAAATCCAGGTATAATCCACAGTTTAGATATGTTGCCCAAAACCACCATTTCACAGGTGTGCTTTTCTTGCCTCAACATTTTGTTCTATTGCTGTCTTTCATTCTACAAGCTGCCTAATTAAAATTGTTTGCCACATCCTCTTCTTTCTCAGCCGTGCAGGAGAGCAGGTAGAGATCCGTCAAAGCCCTGGACCACTAGTAGAGCCAAAGCAGATTTTGCTCAAGCCCACAAGAAAATTTCCCACTAAATGTGAACATAACAACTCTTTTTTCAATTGCTGGAAAAAACTACGGCAAATCATTGTGACTATAGCACTTGCCCAAGGGCTTATGCTCACCTGAGTTGGAACAAATTTGAGGTCACACTTTTAAAGACAAATTCCTCTGGTTCTGGAGAGCTCAGAATGTTCAGGCTGCTTCACAGCAGCAGCTGTGCTACTACTGGGAACAGGGAGTTTTCAAGATTCATGGCATCAGACAGAATAACGGCCATGAGAGCCTGAGTCTCTAATCTAGTAATGAAGCAACTTGCTATTGCAATTTGCATTAAGTAGTTCCTGAACAAAAATGAAATTAAATTAGAAAATGCTCTTAAGTTACACCTGCTTTAAATTCTTGGTGAGAAGACAGGTTGTTTCCAACATGGTACAAAGGATAGGCAGAGGTAATTAGGTCTTTTTTTGATGCTCTTTAAGAAGACAAACTTTTAAGACCATTTAGTTATGTTTTCCAGGTTAAAAATTTTAACATGGTTGTGGTTTAAATTCTTCCCTAGGATTTAAGAATAAGGTATTGTAACTCCTAGCTTGCAAGGATGTGGAAGTCCCTCTTTGCCAATGACGCTATATTTATACCAAATGCTGCCAAACAGCTATGTATATTATGTGTAAATTATCTTTTTATGGAAAAATGACACAATTCCTACTGAACATATATGTATGTATACATATATATACACAAATATATATATATCATCCAGAGAGCCATCATGATGTAACTATTTAGAAGGGTTGCAAATCAAGCCAGTTTTAGAGTTTGTTCGTTAGTAGCAGATTTGTTAATGGTCAGATTTTAATATCCATCATCACCGATACATACACAAAACTCTTCATCTTTTGAGAGTCCTGCTCTAAACTAGCTGCGAGTATATAATACCATGGAGCACACGCCATATAGTTACTACCAAATGGTGCAGTCCTTGGTGGGTTTTAGTTGCAGAGATCCCACTGATCAGGCTAGGGAGTTGTTCACCAAGACATGTCAGAACTGAAATGAGTTTGTCTGCCTTCACTTTCTCCAGCTCTACTCACTTGTGCTCCATGTGCTTGTGCTAGAGTTCTCCTATAACAAGAGGAAAGGGAGTTCTCTTTCATCCCTTAAGTTTTATCTTTTTGTTTTGCCAGTCATCCTTGAGTATTTGAAAGGATGTCTCTCGTACTTATCTTGTTCTCACTCTGGCAGCTTTACATGTTAGGATGCCTTTTATATGCAACTAGACCTAGATTTGTTTGACTCTTTGGTGATTGTATTGCTCAAATATTTAAGCAGAGCTCTGTCTGGCTATGCTATCATAGTGTTATAAATACATACTACTGTAAATTATAGCATTTAATAGTTTCATACTTTATAGTGTAGCTAATGTTGATTATATCCTCAGTAGTCCATTTATAGTTTATTGGTGTCACAGGTCTCTGCACTGGCTAAAATCTTCCTATTTATCTTGATTTATTTATTTTTAATTGTTGGAGTTTTTTTATTCTACTTTAAAAAATACGTGGCACAAACCTCTCAGAACAAGAGAGCTCTTATGGAAAAAACCCTCTACTTTCTGACTGTCTACAGAGATGACTCAGCCTCTTTTACACAGTGAGCTTGCCACGGCAGAACAGCTTCACTTTTGCTGTCATTACTTACAGTGTGACATCCAAAGACAAGGATGCCATTTCCCATCTACCAAGTGATTGTATCATTGTCTGTATAGAAGAAAGTATTAAGTTCCCACCAGGATCAGCACGTTTGATATTAATGCCTCTAATGCTGAAGTGGTTTACTTATTTCTTTAATCAAACAGCCAAGAGAAAACATAATTATAATAGTGCAAGCCTGAGTGGCAAATTAATCAAACTGCTTTAAAGTTCTGATTTTAAAGCTGGAATGTTGCCTGCTGTAGCTTAAAAAGGTTTTGTCAAGTACTTAACGTGCTCAAAATCTACAAACCAGGAAGGATGTGAATTTTTCTGGCAAATGTCCTCTGGATCTACTTCAGTTATGCTTCCCTGCCACTCCAGAGTAACAGTGCTTTGCTGGTGTTCAAAGTGTGTATTTTCTTACCAGAGAAGAAGTGCAGTCAGTAATTTCTCAGTCCAGATGGATTTCCCCCTGACCTGTTCTGAGTTGGTAAATTGTAGTGAATAATGAAGGTTATTCTAAGCAAGGACTCAGTAAAAACTGCAAAGTAAATGGAAGGTTGGTTCAGTTTTATAAATGGTTACTCAGCAAGAACAAGGAAACAAATCCATTCTGTAAATATTATTCATTTGTTCAAACGCAACTTCCTCCCCCCCACCCTGTGATCCTGACACACAGACTGCCTAAAGAACAAGCTGTTGTGGAGCCATTGATTGTGTATATGTATTTTATGATAACCCTAAAGTATTTATTTGGACTTTACCCAGTTTACCTAAACTGAAATTTTACCTTGGGGAAGAATGAATATCTCTGAGAAGGCTCTTTTTAAAACCAGTCCTGAGTGACATTTTGAATGAAGCAAACCAAGGGAATGTCAGTCTGGGATCAATCCACCATCAAGTTCTTCCCTGACTCACCTTCTGTGTTAAGGTGGGAAAGTGAGCGTGTCTGCCCCAGATCATAGAATTAGCCTTCACTGAGGTTGTTGTAGCCACAGTTTTAAATTCTACATAGTTAAAAGCTGGCTTGGAAATCTACCCATTGGTGCCTGCAGAGTGAGACTGCAGGTGACTATTCACTCATCCTCTCATCTCCCTCTGCTCCTCATTACTTTCAGTATTTAGACTAAAATAGAGAATATGTTGTCTACAAAACCTTCCAGGTTCCTTGCTACAATGAACCCATTCTTCATTTCAGTATTGCTCTTATTCCTTTTTTGTCTGTCTGTATGCAAGCACAGCCAGAAGCAATTAATAGCAAATCCAAACTAACTTAGCATTAATCTGAATGAAATAAATGCTATTCCTGCTTTCGCTGTACTGTAAGAAAATAATATGAATTGATAATTTGAAATCTGGGGTTTAGTCAGGCATTACAGAGCTACCTCAGGGTTTTTTTCTGCTCTTACCTCTCTCTATACAGGAAAAACTATGGAAATGGCCTGGAAAGGATATATTAGTCATTTTATTTTTTAGAATATATATTATTTAGAATATATATTATTTAGCAGGGGTCAGCAACTTGCAAAGGTTAACATCAAAGTACTGAAAAATTGGAGCAATTAGTAGGATAATGCTTTAAAAATGAAAATTTGGATCAAAAATATCCTTAGCATTCATCTGTAAAACAAGATTTGGACAATATAATTTCTATTAGTCTCCAGGAAAAAAGTTTCTTGAAATGACTATTTCAGATAAATGAGCTTCATAGAAATGCGTGAAGTCAGGTTGAAGTTGACAGGTACCTTATGGCGTTACAAATGTCAATCTCATGCCGAGCTGGCAAGAAAAGATATGACATGGACAACATGCATTGACTTTTTTTCCAAAAACTGGAAACTTCCCCAGTTAATTCAGGGGAAAAGAGAGTCAAAAAGGAGAGACATCCATAAAACTCCCAATAACCAGATGATCCACAGTTACAGACCACAGAGGTCGAGTGCGAAGGTTGTCGTGGGGCAGGGTGGGGAACTGGGAATGTTCTCTACATTCACAACTATTTGTAGACACGGTGTTTCCTTAGTTTTGGCAATTAAAAAACCCCCCAAAACCAACCAACCAAACCAAACCAAACAAAAAAAGATGAAAAATATGTGTACTCTAATCAACTATTGTCAATGGTGGGCAGCTTCACAAAAACTGGAATTATGCGCTATGGAAAATGACTTACCTGATAGGCAGTATCTGTGGGCATTTGGAGAAAGCCAAACACAGAAGGGTTAATAGATAGCAGAGCTTACTTTTTCAAAATATTTATCTCTTTTTTACAACCCAGGAAATTCTGAAGTGCTCCTGGAATGAATTATTGATAAACAATTTTATGATCTGAGTCACTAGTGACAGAATAAAAAGACAGTTATATTATATCAGGGCCCAGAAATGGCAGTCATCCCTGTCTGGAATGTACCAAGAATGGAAAGAAACCCAGGTTCACCTTTGCAGCCGTGTGAACTATGGCGACTTCCTTCTACAGTGCTCAGGGGACCCATCCCTGTTTTGTCAGGGATAAAAAACAGCATTAAAAACTGTAAGATTTAACAAAAGTTCAGAACTTCTTTTTAGATGGGTTGTGCCGTATCCTACTGTAAAAGGTAAAATACGGTATAGAGACGTGGGAAGAGTTCTTTAAAGAACGTGCCTTATCCTTTCCTTGTGTTGTGATCACTTTTCAGAACACGCCAATGGGAAATGACAATACACACCCAGTATGCTTTCTCTGCTAACCTGCTTATTTGTGTACTCACTCATTTCAGTGAGACTGCTATGCTCCACGGGCTTGCTGCAGTTCTGCAAAAAAGCAAACAAATCACTTTAAATTTTCCTCTTTAACATCCCCTTTTTTCCTACTCAACTATAACATATAGTGTTTGGCAAAAATAATTTTGCCCAGAGTGAAAACTGATGGAACAGGACAACAAATCTTTTGTGCAGTGCTTGCAAATCTGGCACAACACCCAGCTTTGCTTTCTGCACTACATTCGTCATTGCAAAGACACTACTGAGGTGAAACAAAACTAGATCTCTGTATCACCTTTTGCAATCTCATTGGAATAAACACAATGCCTTCTTCCACAAATATGCGATTAATTCTTTCCGTCAAGCAGCACAATGTAATATTCATGTGATGAAAACTGTCTTAGTCTACTCATCAAAAGTATAACTACAGTAGGGAAATAGACTTTTCATTATTTACATAACACTGAAGACATTAATTTGTGTCTTTCATTTATCTATTATACTCTACTAATGAATAAATGACTAAATTGAATACCTCATTCTCTAATTGCAATTAAAAAAAGGAAGTCATCACTCAGGAATACTACCAGAATTAACCTTCTTCTGTGGTTAATTTAAACATATGTGGTACAAATAATCTTGCTTGAAGCAGATGGACAGCTCAGAAACACTCATTCTGTTTATCAGAAAAGGTCTTGAGTTACAAATATGCAAACGTATTTATTTATCTCAGGTTCTGCTGCAGCTAAATCGGGAACTTGTAGATCTTGCACACTTTAAAATTACATTTCTTTTCTATTTCTTCAATCGATAACAAAGGGTAATAAAAACATTGATCTCACACAGACACAATTTGTTTAACGTAAAAGACAAATTTATTTTTAAATAAAAAATACATTTTAGATAAAGTGTTAATGAAACAACAGAAGAAAATGTAGTTTGTGGGTTTTTTCCTAGAAATATCATGTTGCAGATCAAATTCCAAGCCTTGCACAGTTCACATTGTTTTTAGCCTAGCTCATTGCACAGCGAAGGTCCTGGACCTCACGGTTTGGGTTTATATTGGAAGCAAAAGTTCCAATGGCTCAAGTGATGATAAAACCAAGCGACTGCTACTATTCTTCTTCTATAGCAAATCAGTTTATGAAAAGAAATCTTTTAGGCCCAAGTAATATCACAGGAAGGCCCATGGCAAGCACTAAATTAAATCACTCACGGGATCAATTACCAAATGTGCTTGGGACTAGGGAGCAAGGCTAAGTCTCTCTCCAAGTAAGGAGTTTAGTAAGTAAATACAGTAATGTAGGGTTTTAGATTTCATGAGTATGAACTTCTTGTCTCTGTCTGACCTTATGAGTGGGATTCTTTACTGTGGAAGAGCAGAGCCTTAGCAGGAGCAGAGGGATTCCCTGTTGCATGTTGCTGCTCACACACTCCCTCCACCAGCGAAAGAGAGGGGCAAGGCACATTGTTGAAATGAAATGAAAGGGAAATGAGGAGGGATGACAGTGAACTCACTTCTGTTAGCTCAGCACTGACATATGCTGATTTCAAGTGCACAGAACTGTTGTGCAGTATGTCAACACGGATTTATAGGGTTTGAGTTTTTGTCATCAGGTCAGCTAAGGTTTTGACATTCCTATGCTAGTCAAAATACAGTTTCCCAAGTAACTCATATTCCTTGTTGTTTCTTTCTTTTTTTTCTCCAAGTTACATGCTTTGTTTTGTTTGCTTGCTTTTCAATTTTGACATGTTTTTAATTTGTTTCTTTTAAACTTCCAATGCATGAGTAGCTTATTTAATGTAAAGCACAATATACTTTAAAAATTTGACTCAGTTGGCTATGTATCTCCCTTTACCCACTGCTGTATCTTTCAAATTCAAAGATGAACAATAAGTGGAGCTTTTATCCCCTAAAAATCAATTAGTTTATCGTCTGGCATAATGCATTTGAGGCTGATACTGTATCCTAAAGCAAGAGAGCTTCTCAAAATTTCATTCTTTTCCTACTAGCAGGTGTCTTCGATTCTGTCACAGTTTCTCTATATCATAATGTCCACATGGCATATGTTGAACTTGCATTCAGGTCATGTTTCAGGTTGGAATATGGACTGGCATCAAGTAAGTATAAAAAAATTACAGTTTCAGCTGACGTAGAATTACTCCAAGTGAAAGCAAAGATCAGTGCTGATACACAGCAATCTAGTATTCTCCCCATCTTACAGGTTAGATCTTTATATAGCATAATGCCCACTGACAACTGTATGAACAAGTTTTCTCTCAGTGAATTTTTTTAAGCTTTCGTTCAAGATAAAAAACAAACATTTTTTATTTCTGGACTCTAATTCTGGAGTTTTAGATTGTAGACTTTGTAAGAATAATTTTAAATTAACAAATTGCATGCACACCTGTAATAGTCTTACAGACGGTAAGGAAAATAAAGTTATTTATGATTCACCAAAGGTAGAGCTCATGTCATCATGTAATGAAAACAAAAAGACCTCAGATCTTTCTGTTTAGTTTTTCTCTATTACCTGCAGTCTTGAGTAAAAAATTTCATGCGTGACATATAACATTAACAGGAATAAGTGCCATCAGTCATTTGAAAGAAAAAAAAATTCCTGTGATAATCTCAATTTTAGCATTTTAATATTAGATTGTTTAAATCTAATGCAGTGAAATCAACTGTGTAACGTACTTTTCACTAATGGGTTTCATCATATTTGAATAAGCACTATTACTCTGATGCTAAAATCTAATCTAATATCTCTAACCTGCAAAGATGGCATTTTCATCAGTAAAATATTACTATATTTTTACAGGCCTGTAGCTTACATGCATATTACAAGTTGAAGATTATATGATGAGAGAACAATTTCTTTGAACAGATGATTTCTCATTTTTAGTTACCTAGAGTCTGCATTTTTCATCTGGAAAATAGTTACTATTACATAACTTTTTAGCATCCCTACGTATGCCACAATCATTTTTAATCACGCTTTAGACTGTGAATACGTGATAAATCTGCAACCTCTGAAGCTGTGCAAGAACAGAGAAGGAGGGCACTGCTGCACTGAATTGTGAAACAAGATGTACTGGATGGTCAAAGTGATATATTTCAGACCCAGCTCTAATTTTCATAACACTTTTCGATTGTGACATAATCCGTATTTTAGAATAAGGGCATTCCTTTGTTCTGTGGAATGGGCATGTTAGGGATCCAAGAAGACTGGGATCTATTAAACCAAAAAAATTGTTTTTAAGCTAAACCAGTGAATTTAGTTTCCCTATGGAGATGCAGCAACTGTACCTCTTCTTAGAGAAGCAGTCTGATGAAGACTTGTGTGTTAAGAACTAATTTATCTGAGACTAAGAAATTGCCTTTCTCAGTTTTCTTTCTTTGTTTGTTTGATTTTTGGTTGGTTTTGTTTTTTAATTGTCTGCTTGTTCTGTAAGAATCTATGCAGGGAACCTTGGGATGGGGGCAACGGTGGCAGGCAGGGCAGACACTTGTACTTCTAAACAACTGGAAAATCATTTTGTAAAACCAGAGGCTGCTACAGCATCCTCTGTTAGACTGCAAAATCATCTGAAATGTATGCACAGTCTCCCGAGCAAAAGCCTGACAGAGAGGCCTTTCCAATTCTCTGCTGTAAGTGTTCAAAGCTAAGCTTTCAGGAAGGCTATTATAGTGTGCTTAAAAGAAGTCCTTTGGTTGAAAAGCATCTGTAAAATATACGATTCAGAGGACTTTAATACAGCTTGCTGAGACTTAAAACACATCTAAAGGTAAAAGGCAGCTTTAAGGATATTCAGTTTTTCTGATGGGTGTTACAAAGGGCCACACATGATCAATATGTCCTAAAAAGATATTGTTGCTGGTTCTGTGGTCAAAACTGAAGTTTGCATTTTGTCTTGGAATTCCATCACAAAATATTTTTCTCTAAAATTAAATTTCTCACTGTGTGTATATGAAACACTTACTGTATTCAGATTAATTTGAATTTCTCAGTGACTATCAGGATATTTTAATTAGACACTTTAAGAAATATAGCCTGTTGTTGGAATGCTTTTTGTGAATGATAATAATCAATTGCAGGAGACGTGTCAACTTGTTGCAGAGAGCACTGCAATTAAGCAGATTAAAATAAAAAGTTCAATGAAAATGAGGGAGAGAAAGAATATTTTGTTAGGGTAAACTAATTTCTTGATAAACATTTCTTTTTCTTCTAAGAAAGAATTTGGGAAATGGTTGGGAGTTTTCCACCATTTTTGTTAAACTCTTCTGAATAGCTATAACAACTCTGAATAAAGATGTAAGTTAATGCCTAATCAAATGCTAACATGTGGTGAAAGGTTAGTAACTGTTCTAAATAGCTTAGCTAATTAGGATGACATAATAAACAGTTTAGGATGGACTTTTAAAATTTTAAATAATTTCTGAAAGGGCTTTTACTTTTTTTTTATTGCACATTCCTGCTAAATCCTTTCAGAAAGAATATGTGACAAGTTTTGCTGACTTGAATCTGTATCTTTCAGTGACAATTTTTTGATGAAAAGAAAATTTTTCTTTCCTATCTAAACAATTTTAATTAACTTTTCATGTGCTAACTACAAATGATATCTTGCTTTTTGGAAGAGGTTTTTTTGTGTGTTTTTTTCCTTTTCTATTTTTGTATGAAAGGAGTAGGGCATCTTATTCTTATGGAATACTTTACACAGCAAAACACTGAAATATTTTTCTTAGCTATTCCTTATTGTATTATGCTTTTATCATTGCTTTTAGCAGAAATACCTAGATAATACCTGTAAAGCATCCACCCACAGATAAAAAAATTCCATGTTATGAGAATCTGAAAAAAAAGTCCTTATTATCCAGTGAAAATAAACATAGTGACAATGTTCTTTAATTTTGTTGTTCAATTTCACACTCAAATTTTTTCATGAAATAATAAAATTAATTAGAAAACCAAACAAATTATTTTATTATATATGTCATTAAGAAGTACAAAATAGTTTAAAACCTGAAAAATAATAATAATAAATTATATTTCATCACTGTTAGAACTTGTCCCTCTTTTTTTTTTTTAAATTCAATTACAAGAAATTTAATCTAAAGGGAAGACATAGAATAGATTGAACAGTATCTGACAGGCTTTTATCAAAGTATCATCTTCACCCATCTTTTGTACTTATTTTGGCACAGTTCAGATGGATTACTCACCTCCTCCTGAATTCCCCATGTAAAGTAACAAGTTAATTCTTGGCTAACCTTCCTGCTTGGCAGGCTTAGAATGTTTTCCATGCTTTTGAATTTACTGCCTTTTTCCAGTCCCTTTGTATCAGAATAAACAAGACCATGCACAGCCATCAGACAAGATGGTAGTCATCTTCTTTACTCCATAGTTCATTTATGAATTTCATGTTCAAAAGGTGAAATTATTTGGAGACTCTGATAAAGAAAGTGCCTCCAGGAAAAAGTCTTTAGATATTTTTTTTGTAACTGTCATTTGTCTAATGATTCCAGTTTCCTGTTTTACTTCCTTCCTCCTCTAAAAACTAGTGGCATGTCTGGGTGTCTCAGACTGGTCAGTCCAATAACACAATAAGATATGTCTGTCTTTCCCAGTAACAGCAGCTGAGCTAATAAAAGATAAAACTTTTCTCCAAAAATTTTGCTGTGCTCACTATAACAAGAAAAACACATAGCTGCGGAAGAATAAACACTTACATTTAATTTTTTATTTTAAAACATTTGTATATGTATTTATGATGTTCTTCTGATTACTGCACTTGAAATTAACTATTCTGTGCAGCAAAAATTGCATCATTCAAATGATCAGTTTTCTAAACAATCACAATCTGAGGTCTGTAATATTATGGAAATCCATGCAATTAATGTTTTTAAAGGTGCACTGAATCTAAAATCATCTTCATTAATGGCACAGTTTCATTCCAACTACCTTTCATGTTTTGCAAGTGTGATTAGTATTTCTGCCCACTAGAACTTCTTATAACCATTCATTGCAATAAATTTGAAATGCAAAGATTCAGTTGTACAGGAAGACAGGATGAAGAATTTTACGAAAATGGTAAATACTCTCAAATGAAGGATTTTGAATGTTGGACATTCTATATTGCATATAAATCAGTTTGGACTGCAGAACATTCTATGTTTTTCCCTGCATAACTGGTTATTCACTTAAAATGACTCCTACTTCTTGCAACAAACCACACTGATAAAATGTGTCCGTGATGGAAGTACACATAGACACCTTTTGCAACATCAACTGCTATAGGAGGAAACCTGAAGGAGGCCCAAACAATGGCCTGTGGTGTTGTGGGTGGCTTTATTGGGTTTCAGAGCTATAAAACTTACCACGAAATCTTCTTCACTTGATAGAAGATCTTACGGCTGTTCTTCTGACAAAGACACATTATTTCAGGAGAAGTAAGTTTGGGTGAAAACAAACAAGGTCTGTGAAAAATTCAGCATTTCTGGAACTTAATGAATCTTTCTTGCTTCAAAGTTTAAAAAAGAAAAAAATAACCGACAGAAGATATTTTATTTTTCTTTTTCTTTGGTTTACGTACTAAATCTTCTCGCTTTTGTCCTACACATATCTACTTTGTGATACAAAGGAAACATAGGTTTTACATGAATTTGCCCCAGACATTTCCACTTAAGTGTTAAGATATTTTTGACTTTACAGCATTTTTACTGTTACTTATGTTAGAAGAGTTTTCTGAAGTCTACAGTCATCCTTCTGATAAAAAACATCTACTATGCCACCAAAACTGCAATCCTCTTAGCCTTAACTGCAGGTACAGTGAGATAAGACAGCCACTTGTCAACCATTGTCAGACTAAGTCTCTATTTTTCCAGAAACTTCAAAGCAGATATTTGCAACTGGCAACATCCTGCGTTTGTCTCATAGCAAATATTCAGGGCCTTACATCAAGTACAGCTGAGTACTATAATAGGTAATTCTGTCGCTGTGTTTTACTGATAACCTAGCTGCTGTGGTTTCTGGATGAGTATCAAAACTCTTTGAAATTCTGCATTGTTCTGTCATTGTTTCGGCTTGACAGCTGGGATAGTGTCTGAACCAGGTTGAAACAGTCTCCTTTCCAGGATTTCAAATATATTCTGCTCTCTTATCTGAAAGAAAGCTGCTTCTCTGCCTTATGGATATGAAGTGGTTCAGATGGGAACACTCAGGGAATGTGGGAGACTCAAGGGAGTCGTGACTCCTTCACACATATTCATATGGACAGCAAGCCCGCAGAAGGCTGAATATCATCAAAACAGGTAGTGCCAAATCTGCTTGACGCCACTGCCATAGCCTCCTGCCAGCACTAGCATTTTCAGTACATCTCTGTGCTCCAACCTGTTTAGAACAAGCTTTGAAAACAGCTACAATATTTCCTTTTTCTGAACAGTTTTGAAACACCTCGGCTTAGAGGGTGTGATAGCTTCAAACAGCTTCTTGAGTTTTTTGTGGTAGCTGGCCCCTTATAAGAACTGTGGGTACCAAGGGCTCTGTTCAGCTGAATAAAAATAGCACAATGAACACCACTGAGGCTATTTTTTTACTTTTTTTTTTTTTTTTAAGCCATTTCAGTCCTATCCTTGTTGTACAAGCCCCAAGAACATGCCCAGCTTGCAAATCTTTTGAGGGGCGTTGCTTTGTATGACACCATTAGGCATTTGCTGAGAGTTTGATTTCAGGGGTACATCACAGATCACCCAGTCAAACTTAAACCCACTGTCAGCCACAGCCCCCATACTGTCTCCAGAGACTACTGCATGAATCATTCTTTGAAACAGACAGTTTAATATCAGTGACTGTGCCTAAATCCTCTCAGTGAATGCTATCCTCGACTGTATACAATTTTGTTTAGATAATCTTTCAGCCAGTTATGCTTCCTCATTTTGTTATTTTATAAATTCACCCAAATTATTTCTGTATGTCAAGGTACAAGAAAACTTTAATTCACCATAAATTGCAGCACCAAATGGCTCATTCTGCACCAGTGAAGTTTCCAGTTTTATTGCAATAATTTGGTGAAATTTTTAAAAAATTGTAATGGTTCCTACTTTGAAATATCTTCATATCCAATAAATGTATCTTCAATTATTAAAATTATCTGGAGTTATTAAAGGTTTGGAGTATATTTTTCTATTTTTGGTAATTTTATTTCATATATTTGCTTCCTCTGTGTCCTTTGTGTAATTCTACAACCCCAGTTACAGGAATTAGCATCTTCCAGCTTCAGCTGGGACACTAGGAAGTATAGTGAACAAAGGTACTTGGGCTACTTAGAGTGTCTTATTAACTATTACCTGTATTGCATGAGTCATATGCTAGGGAAGAAAGTTTCCAGTCACATTAAAACCCCAGAAATCATGTAGGAGAGGAAAATCTAGTTTGTCCACAGAATATAATAGACTAAAAGCCTGGAAAGTTCAGTCCTCCTTTCCTGCCTGAGAGCTACAACATTTTCTTCCAAAATTCCCTATAACCTAATGAACCCACAACTTCAAAAAAGCTCTAAAAGCATGGGTCTGGCATGCTGGAAAACAACAGTCTCCTGCAGAGCATGTTGTTACTCCTTACAGCTGCTACAGAAGACAAAGAAGATGTTGTAATCCCAATTCCAGGGGAACAGAAGGATAATGTGGGGACTGGAATAAACTGAATCTTTGGTCTGATTATGCTGGAAGAAGAGCTGCTGCCTGGAGAATTTCCCAGTAGGAACACCTGGAGAAACATGGTTGAATAACTTCTCACACAAACATAGATTAATGCTGCTTCAGGAAAACGAAAGCTGGTTGAACGAAGGTCAAGGACAAAACTCACTGGCCGGGAAATATTTGTCCTATATACTCATATTGTAATGTTGTTACTCAAAGCTTCGTCTGAGAAGACATCAGTGTACAGCAATGTTCACAAATGCACTCCGTATTGTGAGGCAAATGAAGACAGTCTGCACTCTGGATCAACATTGAAATCTGGGGCTGAACATAATAAAATGGTCAGGGAACCCCATTCAAGTGACAGTGCTTCAATTTTTTGCTTCTCCCTTCTCTGGCTTCTTGACAGTGTTTGTCAAAGCAACCTAACATGTCACAACTTGTCCTTACCAGCTCAGAGGAAACCTGGCAAAAATATTCTATGACTGCTCCTGGAGAAAATGAACAAAAAGTGGTCCCTAAAAGAAATATGTGCCCAGACTGTATGTGGATGCACCCATACAGCACTCTTACCATTGCCAGTGTCTTACAGACCTTATGGTACTACAACCAAAAAAAGGAACATAAAGTGCCAGGTGCTGCTAGAGGTAGTGAGGGAGTGACATGCCAAAATGTCAGATCCCACCTCTCTCACACACTACAGAGAGCAATGATATTGTCAAAAGTAATCTCTCAGGTGTAGAAACTCCATTTCAACATGTAATGATGTGTCTCAGCCACAGTCCACACCATGGATCTAGAGCTATATAAGGCACACCAGCTGCCCACCTGGATAACATCCTATAGGCCAGCAAACATCTGACTTATAGCCATAACAGCAGTGGGATGTTCATACCCAGGCTTGTCTGGTGCTCTCTCAGAGGAGACCCTTACTATTTACAGAGCAAGAACAGAAGTAATGACATAAGATGTAGTGGAGAAAATTATCTCAGCAGATATGGCAGCAGGACTAAGATAAAGTTTTCAGAGTATCAATTTTATTTATATATAATTCTTTAATGACATAACAAAGTGGGCAAGGCGGCAATGGAAGAGCAGTGTAAAAAGACTTCCATTATGTGATTGCAATGGCCATCATAATTAACAGGTTTGGAAATGTACGCAATTTAGCAATGATCCGTTGTAGTGGGTTGACACCGGCTAGACGCCAGGCACTCGCCAGAGCTTCTCTATCACTCCCCTTCTCAGCTAGACAAGGAGGAGAAAATATAGCAAAAGATTCATGGGTTGAGATAAGGACTGGGGGAGATCAGTCACCAGATTCCATCGCAGGCATAACAGAGTCAACCTGAGGATATTAACTGAATTTATTCCTAACAAGATCAAAGCAGGATAATGAGAAATAAAATAAATCTTAAAACCATCTTCCCCCATCTCTCCCTCTTCCTGAGCTCTATCTTCTCTGCTGCAATGACACAGGGAGATGAGGAATGGGGGTTATGGTCCATTCATCTAATGTTGTTCTTGCCACTTCTCAGGGAGAGGAGTCCTTTCCCTGCACCAGTGTGGGTTCCCTCTCATGGGAGACAGTCCTCCATGAACTTCTCCAAAGTGAGTCCATCCCATGGGCAACAGTTCTCCATGAACTGCTGCAGTGTGGGTCACTCTTCCATGGGGTCACTCCTTCAAGAACAATCTGCTTCAGCGTGAATGTCACACAGGACCGCAAGTCCTACCAGGAAATCTGCTCCAGTGAGAGCTTCTCTCTCCATGGGTCTGCAGGTCCCTGTGAGGACTCTGCTCCAGCACAGGCCTCCCATGGGGTCACAGCCTCCTCTTAGGCATTCACCTGCTCCAGCACGGGGCTCCTCCACGGGCTGCAGGTGGATCTCTGCATCCCCATGGTCCTCCATGGGCTGCAGGGGCACAGCTGCTGCACCGTGGTCTGCACCATGGGCTGCAGAAACCTCATGTCCAGTGCCTGGAGCAGCTCCTTCCCCTCCTTCTGCCCTTACCTCGGAGACTGCAGAGTTGCTCTTCTCGCATGTTCTCACTCCACTCTTCTCTGTCTGCAATTAGTTCTGCACAAAAATTTTTTTTTTTCCTTTTTGAATATTTTATCGCAAAGACAATACTAGCATTCCTGATTGGCTCAGCCTCGGCCAGTGGCAGGTCCATCCTGGAACCAGCTGGCAGTGGCTATTCCAGGCGTGGGGGAAGCTTCTGGCAGCTTCTCACAGAAGCCACCAGTGTAGCCGCTTCTCTGTTAAAGCATGGTCACACACCCAATTCACCAATTCAGTCCGCTGAGTTGCTTTAAAGCGTGAAAGAAAACTGAAGTATAAACAGCATAGTCTATTTCTCATCCTAGTTTCCAGCAACACTTAACAACTTCAAAAGGTCTTGTCAGCAACTTTGTCTCCAAGGCAAAGGTCCAGAAACAATTTTTTAGAAATTCAGTTGTTTACTTCCTCAGTTTTGTGCATTTATTGAAATACTCCATATAGAACACATTTCACACAATTAGCACTATTTATTTCTCTTTCACACTTTTTCAAAAAAATAAATGAGTAAATAAAGAAATCACCCAGGATACACTTAATGTCTCAAATATATTCCCATTTGGAATTCCAAAAAGGGATTTTCTCTTGATTTTATAGGAGCATTCTCCTATTATATGTACCACTGGAGACCTAGCGGGTGCTTCAGAAATGTTCAAGGTGGGCTGGGGAGAAATAGTGTATTTTCACTCAAGCCAAAATATTTCTTACTAATTCTTTTATTACATTGTGAAAGGAATATTTTTTTGCTAATCACCACTGCACCGCATGCTTAATCTCTCTGGGCCTTGCCTTGCCAAGGACATGATGTCCTTGTGTCAACCTTTTCTATCTCTGGCTTTCCATGGGTCTAGACATATCACTGGAAGAGAAACAAGGAGTCCTTGGGGAGTAAGAACATTACAGATCTGGAGTTAGAGAGGTTAGAGGGGTTAGAGAAACACAGCTGTTCCCTGAAGTTCATTGAAAATCCTTGAAAAGGCAAAACACCTCTGAAAATCTTAGACTCTGCCATCCACTGGAGCACTACTAGAATTTGCAGGACAGTAATTAATAGGAGAATATAATTTTACAACAGTCTAAGTCATGTGGTGGAGTCAAAAACAGTCGTCATGGAAGAAGCAGTTGATCTTTAAGGTGATGTCTAAATCCCTGCTTCTCTATAGCACACTTAGAAATGTTACAGTTTAGTGGAATGGAGAAGCATACTCACTCTCTACTGAGTTAGAAGTGGAAATGGTTCTGGCTTCCTGAGAGAAGAGTAGCAGTACAAAGTTTTACTGGTTTGCACCATTACTGCTATGTCAGTGCATCACTGAGCTCTGAGAAGTGTTCTGCTGCCAGATATCCTTGCTGCAAAACAACGTGCTTTGCAGGGAGCTTCAGTGTGACTAAACTCATAGGGAGCCTAATGATGTGCAAGTCCGCTGTCTGGTCGCTAATATTCTCATAGCTCAAGGCTCCATTTTCACAATCCCTCTTTACCCATTCCGCAGTTTAATAAAAAAAATTCCCATAGTTCATCAATCTTTTTTTTTCTTGCTGTCTTTCTGCTGTCAAACCCACAAATCCATCAAGTGCTTATCTCAGCCTTTATAGTGATGCTCCACAGAGAACACAATGGAAGAGTTATGGAAATAGGTTAGATCTGAGATTTTTAATTATCTTCTCTTCTATGCTTTCAATCTTCTGTGCTTTCAATCCCTGCTTTAAGTAAGTTCTTGCTGTGTTTCTGCTGTCTCCCTCTGAAAGCTTTCCAGTATTTAACTTGACAATGTATCTTGCACTTTCCTTTCTCATGAGAGTTTGAGGAGGTCTTTTAACTTCTTTTGTAGTCTAGGTACCACGATGAAATTTAGATTTTTTTCTTTTTTTTTTTCTACAGAAGGTCCTAGTGATCCTGCTGGGCTTTAGAATGAATGAAGAGGGAAGGGAGAGAAAGAAGTTCAAAATAGGGCCAGATTTATTTTATAGTCTATCTGAAAGGAGCAAGCCTGTGAAAAAAGTCAGAGAAGCTCTAGAAATGACTCAGCAGCTCTCCATCACACATTTGAAGGCTATAAAATATATTAGTAAATGAAAATTTGTTTGGTATAGTAGATTATGAAATGAATATTTGAAAAATATAATGATTTCATTTCCACAACATATATATACATCTAAATTAATTTTGATTTTCATTAGGCTCTGAAATGTTTGACTTGAGTTTAGTAAAGTATTCGTGCAGATATGTGCACAGCAGAGAAAGAAATTATTTTCTGTATTACTCCAATCTCATTTATTTTTAATGTTTGCAATTTCAGGGTTTTTGCTGAGTACATTTTTCATATTACTTGTAGGATTTAAAAAGAATTTTGGAGTTCAAACCAAATTCTCCCTTCATCCAAAGGAAATTTAAAATTTACCAGTTAGAAGAATTTTCATTGCCGAAAAGAAATTTCTTTGGAGAACAGTGGGCTTATAAACAGAAACGTGTATTAACACCCTCATTTTCCATCCAATGGATAAACATCAGGTTTCATCAAACAAAAACCTAGGTATCTGAGATAATTCCCAAAGTACAGGAACTTTTGAACATCCTTTTGTTTTCTATAGCAAGAAATTAACATCTGATTCTACACTTAAAAAGATTTCCACTAAACACAGTAGCAGTTTAGACAATATTGAAGAAAAGAAATCAATCTATTTCAACTTTTAAATTCTCCTGGAATGGGTATAGAACTCTCAAAATTTGAAGAGTGACACTAAAACCCGAAACACAGGATTTAGCTCAGACAGTCCTCCGGATATAGGGAGTTTATAGAATCATAGAATATCCTGAGGAAGGGACCCACAAGAATCATTGAGTCTTCAACTGCTCACCCTGCACAGGACACCCCAAGAGTCACACCATGTGCCTGAGAGCACTGACCAAATGCTTCTCGAACTCTGTCAGGCTTGGTGCTGTGACATCTTTGCCTGGGGAGCCTGTTCCAGTGCCCAACCACCCTCTAATTTCCAAACTAATCCTCCCCTGACACAACCTCAGGCTTGCATTCTGTCACTGGTCACTAGAAAGAAAAAATAAGTACTTGCGCCTCCACTTCCCCTTGTGAGGGAGCTGTAGACTGCTACGGAATCTTGCCTCAATCTCCTCTTCTCCAGGTTGGACAAGTCAGGTGGCCTCAGCCATTCTTCACATGGCTTCCCCACGAATATTTAGTTTTCAGCCTGACTCTATGATTTAATGAGCAGAGGGTTGAAGCATATATGACCTGAAGTAGCTTCCAGCTTGCATTATTTTGTGTTTTCAGTCTTTACCTTTGAGAAGAAGATGCCAATTCAGAAAAATGTGGATGTTCCAGCTCCACTGGGAGACCCCGTATGCTAAATGAATAAACACATACCTATGATTTAACTAAATAAAAAAAATCTTAGTAAAAACTCAAGCATTGGAGATTCTTCTGAACTGACACAGAACTCAATCTGAGTTAAAATAAAAGTTAGAGAGGATTGGTGCTTGTAGTTACATAGCTGATAGCTGCATCTTTGTTGAACTTCCATAAAAGTAACAGAAAATAGTAGAACTTTTGCAGAACTCGAGGATGAACCAGGTATAGCAGTCTCAAAACTTTTTCTCTCCAAAATTATTGAAGAGGCACAAAAGTTATAGCAGTGGAAAAGAGACAGCTATTAATTGTTATGTCTCCAAGGAAAAGTTGAAAAAATCAAGCCTGATCACATAGGAAAAAAGTCAGTCCTTCCTAGGTAACAAATATTGGCATCTGTGAGTTGGATAAAAGCTGTTATCTTATGTTATGTTCTTTTCAGATAGAAAACCTCTGTCCTTGCTAGATAGCTTCTGTGCATGTTACTTTTTTCCTATGAAGGGGTAATACATGTTTCTAAGTTTATCTTCTCATCACTTACCAGATGTTTCTTTTGCACCTCTAAGTTGTTTCAGCTCTAGCACATAATGAATATAAAATATTACTTTAATTTGAGCAGGAAATGTGCTGAAATGAAAACTGTCAATAAACGAAACTAGAAGTAACAAAGGGGATGCGTTATACATTATGATAAAACAAGAAATCACAGCATGTATTTTTCAGGCTGCTCTTTGCTGAGACAGGATAAATAAAAGGCTCACTTTCTGCTGGCAAGATGCAAGAAAAACTCTGCACTGGGCTGTTCCTGATCATCCAACAGCCACCAAAGACTCTGAGAAGGAAAACACAAAAGGCGCAATTTAAAAACCCTCTAATTTACACCAGAATTGGACTCCAAATTTATATTTTCAGCTATGGTTTTTCTTTAATTCAGTGTTGCACAACATCAAGAAGATGCTGACTTTCCATCAAACAGATCTTGATCAGGCTGTTCACTATTGTAATTTACTAGCTATGGTTGTTACTGGGGAGCTTCATGTAACTGATGGTGGTATTTGATCTAAGAGATTTTTGATGTACAGTGAGTGATCTTTAAATAACATCTTTGACTGCAGCAAGCAACTCTTCAAAGACAGCAATGCTTTCTCTTTATTTTCTAATACATTATGCATTAATAATCTGAGTGTATTAATTGGCTTATTACTTTGAAATAATCAGACTTTATATGAATTATAGGCCACTGTGATCTTCATATCACTGACATTTATAATCAGTGAAAAGACTTAGATTTTCTTCTGACTTGTGACTAGTCCTTGAGTGTTTAGACAATCTTTAGACATATCTGCTCTGAAAGAATGAAGGAAACATTGAAGAGAAGATGGGCCTATGAAGTCTTCTGCGTGAATAGACCTTTTTTATAATTCTTTTTTGAGTTCAGAAAAAATTGAGTGCCGTTTTCATAGACGAAAATTGTGGCTTAAGAGAAGTCTGTAAAAAAGCATAATGAATTCAGCATAAGCCAGCACTCTGGCATTTTTAAAATTAAAAAAATGGTAAAGATTTAATGCATTTTACAATGTCAGGTAAAGAATATAATGTCATCAATGCTGAGGAGGAAAGTTGAAAAATGATACCTGAATATCTTTTATCTACTTAATTCCGTGCCATTATTACTCCATGACATAATGCTCAATAAAACATGAGATTTGACTTCATCATACTGATGGGAGGGAATATTTGAAAAGGATGTTCCACGTTGCTGAAAATCTAGAAGTCCTGTGCTAACAAAATTGCAAAAAAACCAAAACAAAGAATGTAGTCAAAGAAGGGGTGTACAGCAAAAGTTTTTAAACTATTTAAAAATATTTTTAAACTATGCTGACCTCGGGTACTTGGGAAGTAAATAATTTTATTGGGTGCAGATGTCAAGGTTTTGGTAGCAGAGGGGGGCTGCAGGGGTGGTCTCAGTGGTGGGAGACAGTGAGGGGTGAAAGAAAAAGTGTGATAAATGGCCCTTTGAGAGCTGAGGGGAGAGCAGGAGGAGGGGAGGAAGTGCTCTGGGTGCCTCAGCAGAGATGTCCCTGAGTCCCCTGCTGAGTCTCTGGTGGAACAGGTGGTGTCCTGCAGCTCCTGGAAAGACTCCATAATGGAGTGGGTATCCACACCGCAGTGCCTGGAGAACCCCACTGTGTGGGTGGATATTTCCTGAAAGAACATGGCTCTTGGAGTCCATGCTGGAGCAGGTTTATCCTTAAAGGTTGCATCTGATGAAAAGTATCTTCTCACATCAAAGTTCTAAATAACACATGGTGGTGTTACCACCATTTAAGAAAAGAAGAAGAATATAACTCAGTCATCTTTTTGGTATGACTGCAGTACTTTTAAGCAGAAAATGAAAAATCATTTCTTAAATACTTTCTCTGTATTTATGATTTTAATATAGCCATCTGTTTTCAGCTTTTTAAAGACAAGAGCAGCAATTGGTTTCTTGTCTTCTGCAGAAAGCACATCTGACCCCCCATGTTATCTTCTCAGTAGCCCCGGTCAAAGGGGAAAATAGGAAATCAGGAAGTATAAGCAGTACACAAGTTGTGGTAGCAATGAATTTGCATAGTGGGATACCCATTTTTGTCTGTTCTTTTCCCTGCAATTATTTGAATATTCTGTGAACAGTGAGGTGATAACTACAATGATTACAATCCCTTTGTTAAGCAGTGGCAGCTACTTCTGAACCACAGTAGTCTGTGTAAGGTGTTGTGTATGATCCCATGTTTTATTTTTCTCATGTGGCTATGAAATTCTATTTGCAATTTTTATTCAGCATCATGAGATCCTGATGCAATTCTCCAGAAAGGTTCAGTTTGGATTGTCACAAGACTGACTTTTTTCACAGCAAACTTCATATCTTTGTTACCCACCCTCTTTTTCAAGCACCTGTGAGTGTCTTGACTGCACAATTTGCTTCTGTTCCCTCACTATTTTTGTTCCTCCATGAGTCAACCTTTCCAGCTCAACCAATGCAACACAGGGCCTAAAGACAGGAGTAAATATTTACTGCTCTGTGGAGGGCACGCTGGATTATTTCTGGAAAAGTGTGAATTGCTTGCTTGGAGGCACTCTGATAAGACAGTGAAATATCTACAGATATTTCACAGACAGTGAGAAGATTAAAGATCTTGTCCTGCACTTCTTTAAGACTGTAGGAAGTTTGGCACACATCAGTATTCCAAATATGTAAGGTATAATATTTTTATGAAACAATTAAACATTGTCAGAATCTGTTCTTTAATCACTCTCAGAAAAGGATGATATTTCACTGTTTGGATACAGTGGTGATATAGATAGTCATAAAGAGAAATACAACAGTATTTTTCACTCATATCTTAGAGGGATCCTTAAGTCATGTACCACTAGAATAAAAGCTAACAAAATTAAAATACAGAAATTAAACATATAGATAATGAAGGAAATTATTTACAGATAGTGCTGGAAAACTAAACCTGCCAGACTAAATACAGTTGCAATATATGAAACAGCTAAAGTAAAACCATTCAATTACTCATCTAGTGGACTATGATCTATGCAGAGAAAGGATGAGATTTCGCAGCTCCCCTTCTTACAAGGTTGTCTCTGTCAGTTTAAACCTTGCACTCTGAAATTCACTAAATACCAGCCAGTCTCCAGGAATCCTCCTTCAAAGGAAACCTTAGGGCTGTCTTTAAATCCAAAGAAAACCCCAGGAGATTGCTACATTTTTTTTTCCAGGTAGAACCAAAGAATTGCAAGAAAAATCTGTTTATATTGCAGAATCTCTTTATACAGCAGAAAAGCTCCACATCAATTTCAAAAAGTAAATATTAATAATGGCATATTCTGAGCTACTTAATAAGCTTATTAATATATCATCTAGTTCCAAATAATGTTGTACTCTATCCCTAGATTGAATCAAGTAGCATTAAGTGAAGGACACAAAAAATATTTCCCTCTTTCTTTCCCTCCTCTACTTCATCCCAGAGATGAATTTGACCACAAAATGAAGTGTTTGTCTTATAGAAAGGCAGAAATACTTTGAAGAAAATGAGACGTTCCAAAGGTTAAGGAATCTTTCACAGCCAGGGTGATTCTGGATCATGGCATTTACCTGACTGTGTTGCACATAATTTTGATCAGTGTTTTATGAAAGGAGATTTCCACTGTCATTGCCAATCTTAAACCAAGATAATCTTTTATCTTCCCTGGTATGCCCTTTTTCTGAATTTCTGTAGGAAAATTACTGTATTAATGATTCATGTAGAATTACTCAATAATTAAAAAAATTAAAAAGACTGAGGGAACACCTAGGAAGAATATGAATTATTTCAAATTTGAATGCTTGACAGAATACTTTGGACTCCACAAGAATGGCACATGCTTTGGTGACTCATGCTATAAGGGGATAATGCAGTTATGAAAATTTGGTTCCTGGTGAGAATCCATGGGTTTGAGCTGTTAATCAAAACAAGTACATTTCATTAATTTTAAAGAACAAGTATTTAAGAGAATTTCTAAAGAGAAGCTACAAAAATAACAGAATACTACTATATGGAGCTATCTAGGTACATAAAAACCCCCCACCTGGTCAGTTGCAATGTCTTTAAACCCGATAATTTAAGGATCAAATGAAGCAAGAAAACCACTGGGATATTTTGCATTAGATAATTCATCTCAAGGGCCTTTCTGTATATCAGAGAAACAATGCCAACTGTAAGTGCTCAGTGCTCTAAATATACATTACTTTTTCTCATTCCTGATTTAGCTGTCAGACTAAATTTTATTTTCCAAAAGAAATCCTATAATGTCTTTCTAGCTTTAAATTTTTTTTTTTAATCAAAAGATATTCATTCATGTCTAACAGAGGACTGGGTCTAACAGGTATAACTGAATATATATATGATTTAGTGAAATATTATCAGGAATATTTTTAGAGCTTTATCGAATCACTGTCTGAAGTCCAAACGGTCGAATTACTTGGAAAGAAACCCCCTCATATCAGTATCATGTTAAAAAAAATAAAGCGTACATCCTGCCCTTGGGGCAGAATACTAGCACAAAAGTTAAAAACAGACCTCTGATTTGTTCAATGAAATGCATCCATTTTCAAATACTGATGCAGAAATTAAAAAAGAAAAAATCACATAATGGAATACATACTCGCTTTGAAATCTCTGGGAATGCTGCAATACTATTCCACTAGTAAATCACCTGACTTAATCACCCCCTAAAATTCAGTAGGGGAGGTTTAACCATTCTTTTTGGTTGTCTGCATTCTGGACAGACAAGTTACTCACATGATCTCAGGTACTGTAGCACTGTCATATGACATGATGACTGAATTAGTCAATCTGCCCTTTTTGCCTACAAGAAAATATGCCCATCATACAAGCAACTCTCAGTTCTAATTGTGACTAATGAGAAAATATTTACAGATGTGTTCATCTGTATACTAAGAGAATAAAGGGGATAATTCAGACTTATAAACTGGAGTGCATTTTCTTTTAAATCATGAAAAATGACCAATTAAAATTTTTGTTTGTTTGTTTTAACGTAAACTGAAAACATTTAATGGAGATCTTCTGTTACATCTATCTCCCTTAGACTTAGAAGACACTGGAACTTTCTGAGAAAAGTTTGATCATTTGGCAGGCTAATTGTTTCAAAAGACATCTGAGTATTTTCTGATTTTCTCTTCCCTGCAATAATGCCTGGTGACACATTTAATCTTCCTGTTTCTTAAACCTACTCTTCTCCAGGAGCAAATTTTCTTTTCCTTCCTGTAAACAAGATTCTGAGTCCTTGATGTATCACAATCACTTCAGAAATACCAGTATTTTAATTTAATCTCTTTTGGGTAAAAGTTCTTCATAATTCATCAAAATCTGTCTGGAAGAAAGAACAACGTTATTTCAATGGAAAAAAACCCCAGTGATATTATATGACATCTATACATGGGGTCCTGAAGGTAATAATTGAAAACTGCTGGTGATAAAATGAAACCTGCATCATTAGGCACTCTCATAAGCAGTAAATTTGGGAATTGGCACCTACGACAGCATTAAATTCAGATAATCACTCTAGTTTTGATGATCTGTTTCAGTAAATTTAAACTTCCATCCTTAAGAAGTCTACATTGCTTGAGCCAAGGTCATTAGCAAATGCTTAGTAAATTACTACACAGAGTGTGTAAGGGTTTCTCAATGTTTGTGATTTCCAGTGAAGAAATTCACTGCTCTGATTTCAACTGGAATAGGCACTTCAGGACGAACTTTGTCAACAAAATGTTCTCCTGCTTGTACTGGAGAGCAGAGCACTACTTTTGTAAAATTTCATCAGGTCTCTTTATCTCTACAGGTTAACTATTTACTATTGGCATTTTTTTCCCACTGGAATGACAGTAGACACACTTTTTCCAAGACCTTCAATGTCCTTCCAGACGAGCACTCCAAACACAACTAATATTTTTTGAAAAATTTCCTTATCCCAAGAATTAATGATGTACGTTTATTTAACACTTAATTTAGCAATTTAAATAATTGGGGTAGTAAAAGCTTGCAGTTAAGGAAACACTTGACATTCTCTTTTCCCTAGTACTCGTGAAAGCACAAACTGAAAATAGCAATGATAGTGTTTAATAGACCAAAACTCTTGACACAGATTCATTAACAAAAAAAAAAAGAAACAAACAACCAAGGAAAAAAGAAATACTGAACCTGTTGGTTTAGGCATCAGTGTTTGAATGGATTGCTTGTGTGCAACATGTCCAGAGAAATATATTTTAGCTGTTGATGTCTCTGAGATTTAATCATAAATCCTGGCAAAAAATTACAGCACCCAGAACTGATGTGTCCAAAACCAAATAAAATATTTTTTGAAATGTAATAATTCAGTTCCCTAACATTTTCTTTCTGGCTCCAAAATAAATGAAATGTAGATTTCACAGATTGTTTCAATCTTTTCAATGCCACTGAAGCCTCAGTATCTGTTCTCACCACTTCTGAATTAACTTACAGCAGAAATTGTTTGTTCTAAATGTAGAGAATGACTGCTAAACTTCCATTCTTTAGTACTCAGAGCAATCACTTGTAACTTCTGTTTACCACTTTGAGACCTAAATCAGTGTGCATTTAAGCGTAGGTTAATAGTTTTTTTCACAGCAGCTAGCCCTGATGGGTCTATTTTCTGCTGATTTTACTAAGTCAGAAAATATTGTTGATTAAATCCTGAAGTACCACAAAATAGGAGTGAGTCTTATTCCAGGCAACTTCTTTGACTTTCGAATTGTTTGCAGTTCTGTTAATGCCTTTATTTCGCGCACACTCTTGTTGTGTGGCAGGCTCAAGAAACTGAGCATTTCCAGTAAAAGCTCGAAAGTTTTGCAAGGATTTAAAAGTTTCTTAGCAGAACTACCTTTGCAGTTCCCAGTTTAAGGTGACCAGAAACTTCTGAGCTGATTGGCACTTATACAATGCACTGGTAACAGCACTGAAATGGGCATTAGCCACTTGCAGGCTCATTGGGAAGTACTGGCTTGTAAGCAGAGAGCCAGTCCTACTCTCAACAACAGAAATGTCTGGAGAAGGATGCTATAGGATGCTCAGAAACCTCAGCTAAAAGGTAGTAAAGGGGTGAAAAACTGAAGAAAATGGAAGGGAGTTGCACATCTATGACAACCTAGCAAAGGAAATACCAACCCACCGATTTTACATACGGGAGCTAGAAGCTCATCCCATTATAAAGGGATCATTCCTACTCAGGTGTGGGAGTGTGTATTGGGAAGGGGGTGGTGAGGTAGAGGGAGGAGAGAAGGAAGGGAGGAAGCTGTCTAATAAACCTTGCAAGTTAGTTTCCTAACTCCCAGCTTTTGAATAAGTCTAAGAGCGCAATGTGGAAAATGGTGACGAACAAGCGGCTGAGGGGAAATTCCACAACTAAGTCTCCTGCAGTGGCACAGTCACGAGTGTAGTAGGTTTTATCATCTGTGTCAAAGCCAAACAGAAGGCAACGGAGAGTGGGAAGTGTTGGGCATGACATATTTGAGCAGTGGGTTTATTCTATGCATGGTACCCAGATGCCTATCCTGGAATGCTAAATTATTGTGGATCTTGCTCAACACAGCTTTTTTGCTTTTAACTTTCTGGCTTTTTCTTCTTCAAAGCAGAATGCATCTTTCTTTCCAGGCTAATCCATTTGTTTCACACCAATACATAGCCTTTCTCAAAGGTTCATAATCAAGGAACAAATCATAAATTAACTGAAGCAAAATAACAGCTTACTGGCATACAAAATTGGAAAACAGGTAACTTATGTTCTTCTTTATCCTTGAAGGAACAGAAGTCATGGTGATTTACATATTTAATATTTGACCAATTAGCATTAAAAACCTTTCTGTTCCACTGATTCTCACCTGTTGCATCCATATTCTCTCTGTAAAGTGAAGAAGTGATGGTAATGATGAAAAATGTGGCTGAAGAGTTAAAAATAGAGAAAGTAAATATTATAAATGGCTCAGTAAAATTGCACATACTGTGAAACTGCTGTGTAGCTCATGTTCTCTCTCCTTGGCCATTGTCTTGCAATCCTGACTTGGTTAAATTTTTTATGACTGTATGTAGCTCCTGTTAAATGATTCTTTGCCTTTATTCCTTGAAAACCTCTTATCTTTTCCCTGATCTTCTTATGAAGGGCAGAGATTATGAAGGGCTACTGTAATTTTGTGTTGCAGGTGTCCTGATTTCAAAATTGTGTTGTGTTGTGCGACTGTTTTTGCTGCCACATTCTGAATGGTTATATTGTAGAAAAAGAATGAAATCTCCTCAGATTTCCTCTATTAATATATTCTTTAATTGTTCATGTGAACTGAGAATCTGAAGAGATTCAACTACATGCCCTAAATTGTTTGAGGCACAAACGACCATTATGAGAACATATCACATAATAACCTAGATTATTATTTTAAAATATATATGTATTTGATATTCAAGACAATATCTGTGTCTCCAATCCTATGTGGATATGAGATTACTTTAGAAATTGCTGTAGTAATAATTATCTGATAGACTGGGAAGACACTTTGATTTCAATTTTATGGGTAATACCAATAAACAGAAATATTCAGAATTATTTCCTCTTCTCATGTGCAGAATAAGTGAGTAGTTGTCTAAAGGGATGTAACCCCACTAATTATTCAGACTTCCTGTGCAGAACATTTCAGAGACAACTGAAAAAACCATTACAGAAAAATTCTGACCCACTATTTGTGATGAGATTGTCTCAGCCATCAGTGATTCTGAATGCTGGACTCTTCATTTCAGGAGGATGCCAAACTAGGCAGGCCACAGCCCTCCAAGGTCATTGGGTGCTCAATTGAAGGTGTCTTCTGAGCGATGAGAGGGACCAAATGACATCCAGATGTCCCAGGCAACGCAAGCTCACCCAGGACTCTATAATTTGGCTCTCTGGAGAGGCACCAGAATTAGCTGCTGAGCTGGAGACTGAGAAAAGCCTAGCAAATACCGAAAATCTTCACAATTACTAATAGAAACTACTCAGAATGATGAGAGGTAAGCCTTCAGAATGGAAACAACTTTGTCGGTGCTACACAGGCAAAATGCAAGCATCTGCTCTTCAGCAAATAGATGTGCTCCCAATAAATGACTGTTCTATATAGTGATAACACAACATCAACTTTTTGCTTTAAGTATAGCATTTGACATAGCATCAGACTCTCACACAATCATTTTTTTCTGAACAGGAAGCCATCACACATTTACACTATATATATACTAAAAATAAATGTTTAGTGGTGGACTTGTCAGGGCTGGGTTAATGGTTGAACTTAGTGATCCTAACTGTTTTTCCAACCAAAACAATTTCATGATTCACTGGGACACAAAAATGCAAGATAAAGAGTGCAATTCAAACGTGCAATTCATACATAGACTGTGAGCTTTGGCTTTGCAATGCAAGGAGCTGAGGTGAAGGCAGATAAGGGAGTACATGCACTCTTCTGTTTCCGGCTATTGCTCAGCAGGAGCAAACCTCTTTTATGTCTCACCCCAAATATACTCGAAGAAGTCACCAGAATCATCCACTTTCAGACTAAAAAAATTATGAACTTGTGTAATATCCTGTGTGCTGGAAAGGAGGAAGAAGGAGAAACATTTACAGGAGAGTGGAGTTCATCTACTGGGACCAAGACTATTGCCAGGAACCTATGCAGGAAATGAGTGGAAGGGTAAGATTTTTATAGTGTAGCGGTTCTTGAAGCAAGAAGGAATTTGGGACAGACATCTTCTGTGGAAGGTGTTTGTCCCATGATGCTTTTGCAGAACCTTGTGGTAGTAATGTGCCCACGATCAGCAAAAACCTCCTCCTGCATGAGTAGCGGTAAAGGTTACTATCCTGGGGCTCTTCACATTGACAAGGCTGTGCTGGATCTCACCTCAGTGCTACAGTCACTTTGACCAAGATCAGAAACGTGACCAGGGTCTGGAAAATTGGTGGTTGTACCTTTGTTTCTGATAAATGTTGTTTTGAGGATTTGAATAATTTTAGAAGAAAAGGATGTTGTCTTGTCCCGGAGCCTCTTTCAGCAAGTAGAATCTAAAATGTGTGAATAGTCCATCAAACTCAGCATATGTTTTTGCAGTTCATCAGTCCCAGTGCTAATATTTTGGGTCGAGAAAGCAGTCAGGGCTGAATTCCAACTACAGAATTGTATGTGAAAAGATGTATGTACAGCAGCTTTGACACTTCCCATTAGGAAAAGAATTAATGGCTTTTTCCAGGCTCCTGGCCTCTGCAGAGTACATACTCTGAGATAAAGGACAAAATTCAAGAAACAGCATGACACTGGGAGGAGTGCTTTTAAAAGGTAAACAATAAGTGTGAAAACAGAGGCATGTGGTCTGTTAGAAACCTGGAGGGAAGAGACAAAGAGACAAAGTAGTAGTCTAATATGCTTTCCAAACAAAAAGAGAAAAGTTGGAAGTAAAGCAGATTTCTTTGTTGATTGCGTTGTTATTGCTGTTTGGGTTTTGTGGGTTTTTTTGTTAGTTCTTGTTTATTTTTTGGTTTTTTTTTAACAGACAGCTCAGCTGTTACACTGATTGAGATGTCTGTGCTGAGCTGGGCATGTTGCATGCTGTGAGCTGTGGGTGGATGTGAGAGTGGAGCCTGGCTGGGCTCAGCACTGCCAGGGAACCGAGTCCTGCAGGGAAAACTGAAGCAATATCTCGCACAAGTTCTTAAAGGATGCAACCCTTTTTCAGTATACTGGATGTGGCAATTCCTGCAGGTGTCTCCATCTTGTAGCTGCCTGGCCTAGTGCAGTCACGACTCTGTGAGATTTCAGGGCTGAAGACGGGTGTCGTGCCAACAACCAGAGTGTGCTGTCTCCAGCAGTACTGAGCTGCAGTTGGCCCCATCCTTTGAGTGGGGAAAGGATGACACCAAACCACAGTTACAGAAAGTGAAGCATATATTTATTTCTCCTGCACACCCACCCATATAGAATCACAGAATCATAGAGTCATCTAGGTTGAAAAAGGCCTCTAAGATCATTGAGTCCAACCATTAACCCAGCACTTCCAAGCCCAACACTAAACCATGTCCCCAGGTGCCACATCTGCATGTCTTTTAAATAACTCCAGGGACGATGACTCAACCACTTCCTTAGTCATCATCAACACAGCCTGTTGCAAGGGATGGACACTCTCTTTGGAGTAAAAAACGCTTTCCAAACAGCTGAAAAATGACTTGAATTAATCATAGTTCCCAGAAACATAACTCAGATGGTGATAGCAATTCTAGATTGCAGAACCAGCAAAAGCAGCAGTACCTTGTCATCCCAACAAGAGCTAAACAGACATTGCAGTCAGAAAATGATATGACAATGAGTATTTCTCTTATACTACATGATCATATTTCATGATCTTAATAACAGATCACTCTTTAAATTCTCTCTCTATACGTTAAAAAAAATGCAGGGGGGGGGGAAATGGATGAATGTCATGGACTGATCCAGACTGCTCTGGAAAAGGGTGAGGCTCCAGAGCATCTGCAGTACATTGATGACATCATTGTGTGGGGGAACACAGCAGCAGAAGTGTTTGAGAAAGGAGAGAGAATTAATGTTTCACTTCAAGAATAGTGAACTTCAGTACTCTAATTTCATCATAAACAGATGACAGTCTGATGCTCTTATCCACCCTTCCACATTTTTCAGCTTATAAGGACAAATTTATGTATGCTTTTAAATTAAGGCAGTTGGGTACTTCAGAGCTGAACTGAAATGTAAGTCAGAGGCATAAAAATGTCATGATACCTGCATCAGTTGGAGTGACAAACACACAGATGAATGCCACCCGAAATTTCATCTTTGCATGGTCTTTGACAGTGTGGCTGAGAGGTCAGTTGTGATTTTTTAAGTACGGACCATTGCTCATCTTGGTCATGGCAAAAAGTGATCACTGCATAGAAAGGAATATCCAGGTACCAAATGGGGTAGCAGATTTCCTTTTTCTGTAAGGTAATGAAAAGGAAAAAAGGTAAAAAAATCGAAGGAATCCATTTCTAGATTTATGGTTGAATCAGTTTCATAGTGATAGCAAGGGCTTTGCTTCTCTTGGGAATATGTGGAGAAAACAATCTCTTAAAGCATGTCTAGGAAAAGAATCGTAGAGAAAACAGCATTAAAAAAAAATATTTTTTTTCTTCCTGTACATTCTAGATGGCATCTTAGCATGTTCTGAGTTAGAGATTCTGTCTTTAATCAAAAAATGAAAAAATTGTGCTAAAAGATTGATGTTTTTTTTCTCTCATTGACCAGCTGGGGCTTCCAAAAGTTTTCAGTAAATAGCTTGATGTTCTGCTACTCTCACATAGCATGATTACAATGAAGTGAGCACTGGAAAGCTGTACAGAATATTTGCATTCAATAATAGCTGAAATAGAACTTTCTCTGTTGTAATAAAACCACACATAAAGTTTTGGTGTATTATTGTGGCAGGGGCTTATTTTTAATTGATTATGATGCAACTCATTCTTAGACTGCAGAACAGTGTAATTTCTTGGAGATAGGTTGAAGAGCTGGAAAGTTAGGTTGAAAAAGATGTCTTTCTTAAGGTACTTACAGACAAGGCAGATAATTTTCAAGTATACTAATTGTAATGAAGTTGTGTTAGAAAAAATATTCTAATATTGAACGATTAGGATGTTAAAGATTTTGAAGATGTATTAAGATTTGGGCTTTTTCATATACCAAAAATTTGTGATTATACCTCAGCCTTATTTCATAGAAATATTCTAAGACAGAGGATACTGTCAGAGAAATGTCAGGTCTGAATGAACTTAATTCTTAACCTATTAAAGTGAATTGAACTTTGCCATTGACCATTGTATGTGCTTTTTTTCCCAAAAGAATGAGTCACAGAGATTGTTTAGGAATCTCATTTAAAAATCTATTGAGAAGAAAAAGTTTAGAATTTTCTAGTTGACTGTTTGAAAAAAGACCCCTCTTATTTATTAAGAAAACAACCTCTTGCATCTCACTTGCATTTCAAATTTAGGCTGCCTTTTTAAAAGTTTTACCTTTTTCAGATAATATTTTCTTTTAAAGACCTCCTCCCTTTCATGCTGCCTGTCATCAAGGTACTTGCCACGTATTTCAGTTTTTGGGAATCTTATAGATTCAGAATTGTTTTTAAGGCCCAGATCTAATTTCCTTACATTGCAGCTGTCCAGCATGCTGAGAGGAGGGAAGTGACATTTTCATGTAGCTTAAAGGAAAAATGCTCTAGTTTCAACAAGTCCAGCTTTCTAAAAGTTCACACATTAAGAATAATTTGTCATCTGAGACCCAGGATGATAGTAAAAAAAAAAAAAAAAAAGTGTTTAATATCAGCTGGCATTGCTGAATAGCCTTTTTGTAGAGAAATAATCTGTCCGATATAACTCACTGCAAGAAGCTATACAAATTTTTCTAGCATTATTTTCCTTATGTCTTTAACAGAATTAAAAAGCATATAATTTTCTAATAATTTTCTTTCCCAGGAAAGTTTATCACATAATAATTGTCTGTGAAGTTTCGACATGTTCCTCTGAAGCAGTGATGAGGACAAGGTGCTGGACTGCACAGCTGCCTGGTGACATTTAGATTCACCCCACACAGCCATATGCGAACAGTGAACTTTCTCAGGAAAAGATCAGGATCAAACCCACAACATTACACCATCCCCCCCATTCATTTTTCATGTTGCATAAAGAAGTGAGTCGTCACTAAGACCTGTGGCAAACATCTTTTGAGTGGGGATGATGCAATGAAGATTTTGAAAAAGTTAAAATTTGAGTGATTTAACTGCAATATAATTTATAGATTAATTTTGACTCTCTTCAGAATAAGCTTAAATTGTGAAGTATCTTGAGGTCTGATCTTATATGATCTTTTTAGGTGTGGTTTTACATGATATCTGTAATTGTGCTCTCTTTCCAGTTCTGATGCATCAACCTTACAAGCATTTTGATTCATCTAAAAATTACACCCAACTTAATAGGTAAAATTCCTCCCCCCTCCCCCAGTAAAGCTATGAGATATATGTGGAGTTTTTATTTTGAAACATTACTGCTTCTGAGAATATCGAAGAGAGATTAACTGAAAAAATATAGTGATTTCACAGCAACATGTACAGATTTATGGCTCTCCTTAATCTGTCTAGAACACAGGTATAGTTTTTAAAATACGCATTTAGATACATATTAAAGTTTTTTGATTTAAGAACTTTGACCTTAATTAATCAATTTCTCTTTGTCCAGAAGCATAAATTCAGGAGACACAGGAATGAATTCTAGAGAGAAGAATTAAAAAGATAATATCTTTGAGAGGAAAAGAAAGGTTATTAGCAGGATGAAGAGGCTGGGAAAGGAACTGGCTTGATATAATGGGAATCTGTGAAAGAGAAATAGAGTGTCACAGATAGAAGTGTGATCTGTGGTACAGCAATGCGGGTGAAAGAAGCGAAAGTACCAGCGCTGAATGGCAAGATGTGGATAGTAGAAATATCAAGTTTAAAAGTAGGTAGGAAAAAGGAGCTGTAAGAACTTTCTGACCGGAAAAAAGACCTGAAACACAGAGGGATAAGAGAAGAGTGATTATGGCATGCTGTAATTTATTCCTGAGCCTTACAAATCTACTCTGCCCATGGAAAACTTATTTCATTCTCATATTTTTGTGAAAAAACATTCAAAAAAATTTGTCAAACATTCCAAACGTATCTGTTTATCAATAGCTGTCAAAGCAAATTTTTTATTTAATTCATTGTTAAAGATTTTTGTCCTCAAATAGTTCATGAACCTCCATCCACATTTTTATGAAAGGCTACCCTATGCTAGAACATGTCACTGCGTTGAGCACTACTCTGCTTTATCAGCCATGGTCAGCATTTTCAGGAATTAGTATCCCCAGAAAGTATTCTGAGCTGATATTTATCCTGAAAGTTTGAAAAAAAATACTGAAACCCTGGCAACTACTTTCAACAAGAAGTTCCCTGCAAAGCCGAAAAAAAAAAAAAATCAGAAGAACAGTGGCACAATTCCTAAGGAACTTAAATGATACCGTTTTTAGAATTGCTGTTTGAAACTAAAAACATTTTATATGCGTGTGTATACACACACATATACATGTATGCATGTCATTGTGTTTTCGGTTTGTGTGCTTGATAATTTTTACAAAGGTGTAAGTTTTATTTGCATACTTAAACCTCAGCTGTGATATATGAGAGACAGGCGCTAACTATTTGATGATCTGATTTTTTGTGTTAATAGGAATAACACTTAAACTGAAAATTAGTATAATTTTTTCAGCCATGTTTTGGGCACCTTCCATTCATCATAAGTGCTGCTATCACATCTGTGTGACTGCTGAACATAAAGTTAATGAACTAGTTTCAAGGCATGGTGCTTTATAGACATAAATTGGAAGCATTAAATAGGACAGACAGGAATCATCCTGTTGTGAGAAATAAACTACCTGACAGAAGCTTAAGGGTCCAGGCTGCAATGATTCAGCCAATACTGTCAAGTGACAATTGCCATGGCACTACTGGTGGTTCAGAAATTCATAGTAGCTCAGAGATAGCAACATATTAGAGATATTATTTTGAATTAAAATGAAATTTAAAGGAATTAAGCAGTGTTGGAAGATCTAATGGCAGCTGGAGTAGTTCAGAGCAGCTGATTCCTGTAGTGTGGCATATGTTCCCTGTGTCTTCTGTCCACTCAAATATGGTACCATACAAAAGGCAGTTGCTCGAAAGTACTTCTATTGTACAGTTTTGGTAGAGGAACTTTCAATAGGGTCTTACCTATCCAGTGCCTTTGCACTTATCAAAGGTGCTAATGGTATTGTATTTCAGTCACTTGTCTGTATTCCTTCTGTTGAAGTTTCAGAACTCACCTCAACTCTTTTACAGAAGCAAGATCTTGAGAGATGAAACATTCCTATGACATTTGATGAGCTCAGGCACTGAGCTCTATAGAAGAGCTGAAAATATATCTGACAGATTTCATCTTCATATGTGATGTGTACATCAACAGCATGTTTGGCCTCTGGAATCTCTGTTTCCTTGGTATTTTTCAGCATAGTGAACAGAAAGAAAGACACAACAGAAGGCTGACCTCCTGTTCTAGTGATGTGTATGTGGAAGATCTAGGATACTCAATTTAAACAACATACATTCAGTGTATTTGCTAATCCAAGTTGCTAAACAATTCTGAAGATAATCACAGTGTGGATTATTATACTCACTTCAAACCTGAATGAACTCACCTGTATTTCTTTTCCAAAAGTGGTTTTGATTAGCTAGTGAACAAAGAGCACTGGAAATTAATAAAAAAAAAAAATCTTAACATTATTTGTTAAACATGCAGATTCTTCCTATTCATTCACTTGCCACTTTACTGACAATTTGATTATACAATGGAAAATTATCAGCAGTAGAGGAAACTGTGCAAGTACATACCAAGCCGCACATGGTTTGTCCTTCAGCACGTAGAATTAAACCATCAGCCACTCACTACAAAATGTAATGATTTCAGTGTAAAATGATAGTTACTTGTCACTATCAGAAATGTATTAATTTTTTCATAATCCTGCCCTTTGATTGCTACTTGGTTATGCATCTTCTGGATTTCCCTATGTAATGAATTTGAGATTAAAATCAATCATAGTATTATTTTTCAAAAATGGTGATCTGTGTGTCCACTTGAGGTAGTTCCACAGCTTTTCTGAAATTTTATATTCTAACCCTTAGTTCAGCATGTGGGCAGAAGGGAACAAAAACTTTCAGGAAAAAGCGGTGGCAAACTAGCACTCATTATAATGCACAAGTGGAATGAGAGTCAAAAAAAAATGTTGACCATTGAAAACAAGTTAAAGTTATCCTTAGGTTTCTTCAGAATCAAACCAGCACAAAATACATGAGCTGTAAATGAAAAAGAACCATTAAAAATCAGAGCAGCTCAAAAAGAATAATTCAAAATATAACAATGAAACTGAGCATTATTCTGGTATTTTATTTTTGTCTGATAGCAAGATGAACTAGCAAAAATATTTGGCAAAAATCTTTGACCAAGATTTTTGGCCCTGTTTTTCTGATCTGAGAGCTTTTTCAGAATTTTTAATTTTGATAGTCAGGTATTTTGCAATATCTGTGCTCAATTTAATTATAGCCAGTTCATTCCCATTTGTGTTTTTGCCAGCACTGATACTTAGCTTTAACAGCTTCTCTCTTTTCTAAGAGCTCCCCTTGTAATGTATTCCAAGACAGTAATCATACCCCTTTTCAATCTTTATTTTGTTCATACAAACAATCTGTGCTCTTCTACCAGAACCCTCTCCAAGTACCAACTCCCCATTCTCCTGATGTTCCTTGTTTCTCTTATATGTAGCTCTTCTCATTTCAATTTCTTTTCTTGAATATGGCTGACTAGAACCATTTTCCAGATGAGTTTGGTGCAGGACCTTGTACAATGGCACAAAAACTTCCTTACTTCTCTTGGAAATGTTTGCCCTGGAGCATCTTAGAAATTGGATTTGCCTTCTTCACAGATGCATCACATTATTTCAGGAATTTGATTCCACTGAAAGGAACAATTAAATTAAAATGACATTGAAATAAACTCATTCTCACCCTGTTGCTATATCGACTCAGTAAACAAAGTACATTTCTTACAGACATCTTTCCCTCGTTATATATCAGATTCCATCTTTTTGTCATAAAACAAGACTTTCCGGTTTAACAGTTTTATTTTCCCCAATAGATCTAACACGATGATCCTCCATATGTGAAATTCAAATGTGATTTAAACAGAAACGTTTAAAAAGCATAGAATGAATTTTTATGGAGACAATTCAGTCTGTTCCAAAACATTATGTAGGATATGTTGCCTCTGTGGAAAGTACAGTTTTCAGAAATATACTGCAAATTACTTTAGCTTGATAAGAATATCTTGAAAAACCAAAAGAGGTTTCAGTTGATCAATTTTACTGTAAGAAACTAAAAGAATAGAAGGTATCTCCTTTGCAAGTACATAAATAATTACCCTATATATATATTTTAAATCTATTAAAAATATTAAAATAGTTATTGAACTATATTAACATTTAAAACTTGGTACATATCCATTAAAATCCAGTAAAATTTCAGTAATGTGGAAGAGAAACAGTACTGAAATGACTCATCTTAATAAAATGGACTAAAAAGACACAAATTCAAACTACATAATGAAAGACAAACATAACTACATGCAAATTGCAGAAGAAATTCCTAGAAACCAATACTCTCAAAATAGGACAAAGGTTACGGTTTTATTAAAATGCCAAACAAATATGTGGTGTTATATAACAATATTGGGGACAGAAGAATCTGAAAGAATACCAGGACTGGAGACAAAATGAGAGAGGAAAGCAACTGCCACATAAGTCTTTAACAAAAGAAAGACTACTTTTAATGGTTAGTGTCTCCTGAAATATTCAGGTTTCTGATAATTTTATTATGATACTATGATTAAAAGACTTCTCTTGAAAATGGTCATGGTAATAAATTTAAGTACAGTTAATTTGAAAGAATCAGGATAGAGGAAAAAAATTCAACTCAAAGTAGGTAAATGTACAGTTTTAAAAATTAATTTGTGGGTAAATAATTCAACACACTACAGAAAATAATGAATGAAATGCCTCAGACTACTCAAATTTTGTTGAAATATTAGAGAATACTACCTCACCAATTTGACTGAGACCAATTTGCGTCATTGCATCAATGCATCCTTATACGATGAAAATACAGAAATCTTGTTAACAGTTCAATATGAGGTGTAATGATATAGAACGGTGGACAGAAACACAAGAACTTCTAACAGAGCCTGAACAGATTATTTTTTCATTCTGGATTTATACAATAAATAAAACACAGTAGGAGCCAGAAGGTTTTGCATTATGGTTAAAATTAATAAACCAAGAGAACTAGTCACAAGGAGAAAGAAAAGGAAAGGAAATGTGCTTTTTATGGGAGATATTAACACTGGAAAAAACACCAAGAGGGAAGCAACTACCAGGCAGTGAAGTACAACATATATTTAAACTGAAATCTGTGAGCAATTTACTCAGAATGATAGGAGGAACGCAGAAAAGGGAAAAAAAGAGAAAACGGAAATCAACAGGTAATATCCAAATTTGTGTTTGTGTATATTTTTTCTGGGGCACTTAAGAGCACAACAACTGATGCAAAATCTCTAACACCATGAAAACTGGATTAAAATCTGCAACAGAGGAATGTTCATTCTTTACATACATAGTAAGAAGAAGAAATCCACACTGATTGTCGTGCAAAGTTTGATTACATATTCAGTGTTTTAGATTTAGCACATTAAGTGTTATTTAATTCTGCTTTTGAATTCTATTTTAAATTCTTCCAGCAACTCTCCCTACATTCTGCTCCTTGACAGCAAATATAAATCTGGTGCTCGATCCAAAGCTGAATGCTCAGTGGTTCCAATAGTGCAGAATCAAGCGCCCAGGTCTCTCATCTGTAATTGCTAGTCTCAACCTTCCGTACAAACTTGTTCAAGTGGGCTTATTTTACCTTATCTGCAGTTCCCTCCAAGATGGAGACTAATAAAAATAAAATAGAAGAAGTACCACATTTTAAAGCACGTTATTTAAAACAAAAAAAATATTGTGAATTATATAATTCCTGAATTGTCTAGTCCAAATGCTAACTATTATTAACTAGATTTTGAGACTAAAAAAAACCTTATCACAGCTTTTTCTGTCAGACCATAGGATGATGGGAGGCTCATCACTTGGAGATACCTAAGCAAGACTGATACATTAGAAAATACTGCATAACATAATCCTACAATGGGGAAAAAGGACAAGTTAAAGGTATTGCTGAATGAAAACCAGGTTGAAGGGAGTCAGTGACAAAGTGTTTTCTAGGCTGTTTCCATGAACACTTTTCAGAAAATTTTCAACGTTCTATAAGAAAGTGCTGAATCTGCCAAAAGACCCAACAAAACACAATAACCCAACCAAAGCAAATTATTCTTGTTAGATATGCATAAAAACTGGGCTGAAACCAGAGTTTTACAAGATTGTTTTAATATAATTTTTCCATTATTTTTCTGAAAGTTTCCAGACAAAAATTTTTGTATGGCTATTAACTCTGATTATTTGAAGAACATGTCAGTCGAGGTTTTCTTCTGCACACCTTATTATTGTGCAAGAATGTGTTTCAGTGTAGTTCTTTAGAAAACCTTTCAATTCTACAATCTCACATTCATTTGATCCCAATGCCAAAAGAATGCGAAGATCAACAACAACAACGACAACGATAAGCTCAATTACTTGTTTTAAATAACTGGATGTCCTAATTCACTTGAATCACAGAAGAATGGTGTTTGGACCCTGGTCCTATACTAGATGTTATATCCTAGCATTCACACCTCTGTATAAGCAACAGCATGTTCCTGTGTCACTGAGAGTGGGTTTGGGTTTTATTGTGGCTGACAGTACAATAAACAGAAATGAAGAAAGCAAATTGAATGACTGCTGAAAATAAATTAAGTTTGAAGATCTTGAACTACAAAACCTACCTACCCTTCTGGTAAAGAAACTGAGCTTGTAATACTTTCAATCCTAAGTGTGTCATCATTATAGTCTACTGAAATCATACAGCCTTTCTGGTATGAATCAAGAAGAAGAAAAAAAGGCAAACAAGAAACCAGGAAAAGTAATGTTACATGCAATGCATCTAATTCATGACAAACTAACTTCCTTATTACATGTCTGTTCAGCAAATAAGAAAATCCATAAGAGTGTTTTTACTGTCTGAATAAAATAGAAAAAGTGTCATCTTTAAAAAAGGACAGTTTGTAATGACCTAATGATATTCTAGGGTAAAAGATATCAATGATGTAAATTAAAGTGAGGTTTATTAAATCCAATGGAATACCCAGCTACATCTTTTATACTATCTTGGCTACTTCATACGTTTTCCACAGAAGTACGTTAACATGAACTGTCCTCTCTGAGTCACTGAACAACTTTTACTTACTGGTCTGTAAAAACCCCAAGCAATCAAAAAAGCACCTAAGATATGTGGCGAGGCATATCAACCACTTGTAACAGGTATCTGCATGACTAAGGAAAACCTCTACACCTCTACCTTACTTACCTTCAGAGTTCTGTATGTTATTTTATTTTCTATGACAGAAGATCCTGTTTTGGGGCAGACAAATCACCTTTCTCATCACAGCCCATTCAGCCTGCAGGCCCACTGTCGAATCTGTCAACGCACACACTTCTGTCACTGTAAGTGCTCTCCCACTGGGAACTGTTCTGAGTTGTACACAGAAAACAGGTGGTGCTCAGCAATATAAACTCATAAGACACTTCAGCAAGCTGCACAGGAATTGGTCAGATCAAGGATTCCTCCATCTCAGAATTTTCCCTCCAGCCATTCCCGTCAGTCAGCTTCTCTGACTGTTTCCAGGGAGCAGAGGTGCTGCTGAGGGTGTCCCTGTTTTTCAGGTTATCTTTTGGGGTCCTCATTTCTCCACTTTTAAGCCTTTGACCTTCAGTTCATTCTGTGCCTCCCGTCGCCCCCTCCCACCAAATTTGTTGCTGGAACTCTTCCTCCCACTCCCCAGCCCCCTCCCCCCCTTCCCCCCCATATATTTTATTAACCTCATTCTCAGGGAGGGCTCTAAGTATATATTAGAGATTTGTCTTCTTTCAACCTGCAAAAGAAAAAAAATAAGCAGAATAGTTGTGTGCTAATGAGTCAGAAAGAATAAAAACTGAGCAAGAGTACAAGATGCTTCCTCTAATACCTTACAGCTTTTCAAGTGTCATGAACTCAGTACCCTGATAGGATTTTTCTTCCTGTGAATGACTCTTTAGAACTAATGTAATCTTCTTATTTTCACAAAACCTTTGGAAAGATTGCTAAATGTTGCATGAAGACTCACCTCTTTGCTTGTTTTGACTTGACTCCTAATAGCTTTATTAATCTGATTTGAAAAAAATAAGTAACAGCAGAAAGCATCCTCACACCATTATTTTCAGCTCCTCTTTAAAAGTGAAATCTTTATCACATCCATCTTTCTCAGCAAGATTAGTTTTAGTTTGCACTAGTTTAGTAATCATAACAACATCTTGCCTTATCTCCTGAACTTGATTCTTCCTTTTCTATGAACAATGTTTCAATTCTGAGTAATACGTCGCATTGCCTGGATATACCTCTGTTTCATGGTGCTAGACTGGCATAAAAGAAAAGCCAATAGAGTTAATCAGCAATAACAAAAATCAATCAAAGAGAAGCTATATTTGTTCTGTTCAGCATTATTTCTAGACCAATTATCAGTAGGAGTGTTATGGCTGGTGCACTGCTTTTTTGTCTTGCACATTTGCTTGGACAATGTTCATCTGTTACATATTTTCAGATTAATGACTTTGAAAGAGATTTTTCTTATCTTGAACTACAAAAGAAAGCATGCAATACTTCTTTATTAAAATGTACTACTAGCACTATTAAATGTGGAAACTATTAAAACGTATTAAAAATATTTTTTAATTTAAATTTATTGCAAAACTTCCTTTTTTAATTTTTGATACCTAGATTTACTTATTGTGGAAGCTGTGGTACTACTATTTAAAATGTACTTCATAATACAGAACACAACTAATTACCATTAAATAAGTGAGAACTTTTTTGTTCAAGAAAGGAACAACAATAGATATTGCTTTTTTACAACTCTTTTCTGGCTGGAAAGAAACCTCATCTCATGAACATATTATGGGAACAACAGTGTGAGAAAATTCATGGTGCTTTAGGTGGATCAGGTGAGATTCCATGAACTGTTTAACTCCTATCCACTCTGGCCTGCAATTCTGTGAGACTTCTCAACGTGCATGATTTACTGCTAATGATTTACTTAAACAATGTACAAAACATCTCCTAACTACTTTACTGCACAGAGACCATATATTCACAGTTGTAGAGCAATTTTTTCTGACTATTTACAACTCTCTGGCCCATGCATGGTGCCAAGAGGCACGTCAGAAACTGTGATTCTCTGGATGGGATGTGTGTCTCTGGCCAGATTCTCCACCTAGGATGTTAATTTGCATGCTGAAACATGCCCATTGGCTTAGGTACAGCAGGAACTGCATGAGGTGGATCTCCAGGGCAGTCAGAGAGACTGTAGAAACTGTTCAAGTACATAATTATGGAGGTGGCTAGGAGTTCAATCGCTTGGTGTGATTTTGGTCCATTGTGCAAGTTACTCCATTGCCTCATTTATGCGGATGAATAACTAGGAAGTTACTAACTGAAGAAGTTAACGACTTTAGTGCACTATTGGTGAAGATCAGCACAACACTGACACAGCTATGCTATAGTTAGAACTATAGGACAAATTTTAATTACATCCTTAAAACTAATTTCTAACTTAAGTTCATGTTGCCACAGGACTAAAACACAATGTATGACTGAATCGTTGTATGCATGTGTGCTTACTGTATATGGCACTTGATCTCCTGGCTTGATTACAGTCATAATTTGCGTAGACCATCATGAACCTTCACACAGTGCAGCAATGCAGATGTACCTGTTGAAGTAGCATGTACTTTGAGTCCTACAACTAACGAGCTGTATAAATAAGAAGTTGGAGAAATAGAAAAGGTCAGAATATCCAGAATATTTTCTCCACAGTTACTAGACCCTCATAATCCAACTGAGTTTAATCTTGCTCTTATACCATAAGAAGTAAGAGTGTTAGGAGGTTTATTTGTACCTTCAGTTTCTATCAAAGTGCTTCTAAAAGAGTAATGAAAACTGGGCAACTTAACAGGACTGGCGGTTCCACCACCCTCTCCATAGACCAAAAAAAGGTCTTTAACTGCATATTGAACCAAGCAGTCCACCAGAGAACTTGGCTGAAATTGGTGTTTAAGAAATAAGGTTCGTTCATACTTAGTCCACTGTCTTGAAAATGGTTCTTTTATATCAGCCACTGAACTTTTTCATACTATATGGTCTATTAATTCACATAAAATGCAATCAAAAGTGGAAATTAAGATGTACTTGGCATGTATTAAATACTTTCTTTAGTCACACCCACATGTCTTCATGCACACACACATTATAGTCTACTTTGACTGATATTCCCATTCATGTTGTCTTCTGCCAACAGCCAGAAAAACTCTTCCAATTTTAGAACAGACACTTAAACGTGGAGATCATGGAGCTTAAGAATAGCACAGAACAAAAATATAGATGAAAGAGATTCTGGGAAAAGGACTTTATTTTTATCTCTGTCTACCTATACACTTGTATCGAAGGGACTCTCTCATCTTAAACTTAATCAGGCAGAAGACCATGTCAGAACACAAGTGAATATTTCAGACTCTCGTGTTTTTTAATGAATGCATGGCAACTACAATAAAATTCTCAGGTTGTTTTTTTTCACCTGAGCAGTCCATTTGGTGTCACTATCTTACATCATCAGTTTCCACGTTGCTTTAAAAATAAGTATAGAAAATTATCCATAAATTAATTTATTTCAGAAATAGTATAGTCAATGTATAACTTTTCCACTGTAGTATTATACATGACAGTCACTCCTCTCTCCCTCTCCCCCATACCATTTTGATTCTGCAGTCTTTTCACAGAGTTTGTGTTCCAATCAATAAACTGAAGTAATTTGCCAGTGCATACTCTCTACTTTAAAAAACAAAACAAAACAAAAAAACCAAACCAAAACCACCACCACCACCAACAAAAAAGTCTCAGAGAATTGAATTTTGGCCATCATAAAACAATTCTGATCATGTGTAGATATTAGCATAGTCATAATTAATTACAATTAATTGAGTCACATCTGCAACTGATATGAGTGAAGGATGGGAGGAAAAGATCAAATCATCCTCACAGGCAAGCTTTGGTTTAAGTTCTTCTTCCTCCTTTAAGGTTTATGCTTTTTCTACCACATAAATAGGGACCAGGTCAGAGAATCATAGATTCATAGAATTGTTTGGACTCGAAGGCACCTTAATGATCATCTAGTTTCCCTCCCAATGCCATGGACAGGGACACATCAAAAGCCCCATCCACACTGGCCTTGAACACTTCCAGGAATACAGCATCCAAAGCTTCTCTGGGCAATTGGTTCCAGTGCCTCTCCACCCTCACAATAAAGAATTTCTTCCTAATATTTAATCGAAACCTACTATCTTTTAGTTTTAAGCCATTCCCACTTGTCCCATCACTACATGGCCTTGTAAACAGTCCCTCTCCAGTTTTCTTTAGGCCACCTTTAGGTACTGAAAGGTCTTATTAGGTCTCTCAAGAGCTTTCTCTTCTCCAGGCTGAACGACCCCAACACTTAGCCTTTCTTCACAGTAGAAGCACTCCAGAGCTCTGATCCTCAAGTAAATTCATTTCACAGCCATTTCAAGACAGCTAAAGTGCAAGTATGGTGTACAGAATTTGACAATCTGGAAGGTGGATTATCAGGGAGGTGATTTTCTAACCCATGCTGCATTATTCATGCTGCAGGATAGGATTTGAATATTTGAAGGAAAGTAGTTCAGGCAGGGAATTTGAGTTGCAGTTGTCTACATTGGCTTTCAGCTGTCAGTTCAGCTCCCAATAATTTCTGTTTTGCAGTTTTTCACAGCTGGAAATCATCTTTACCATCCTGAATAGCTTAACAGAATCAGCAACTTCTGTCATTTCAGTTTTCTGTTCCCTTTTCCAGAACGCATGTGAGTATGATGAGCCTCAAGGAACACAGCATAGATATTTATGGGCCTTGTTCAGTGAATTGTCTTTCACTGCAATGGTGGTTGTTCATTTATTCCTGTCCTATGTTTCCCAAGTTTTTATTAGTGTTTACCCTTAAAAGTACTTCTGTTCAGTTTTCTGGAAAGACTTTGGTGAAGTACATAAATGAAAGCACCCTGCAAATTCAAAGGAATGGTATTCAGACCTCCTTTATCTAAATGCCTGTTAATATTTTCAAAGAATTGAAGTAGTTTTGTGAGAGATTGTGGATGAACATATTCATCCATATGTTCCTTAATTCCATTTTTTATTCATCTGTAGGTCCACTGGAGTCCTTTTTCAAAAATTGGCATTGTTTTAGCCAGTTTCCTGTCCTTTAACAAGGAGCCAGTTCTTTACACACCACATTTTGTAGCCTGGCTATTTCACACTCAAATTCCTTCATAACTCTGGGCCAGAAGCCACCTGCTTCTGGTGGTTTCTTCATGCTCACATCGTCTCCTTGATCTGTTCGCTTTTTCTGCTAACACTTCAATTTTAGACAAATCCTCTGACACGCATTCTGTAAAGAAGGGTCCCTCTTTCTACACTTCAAACGCCTCCATAGTTAACACAGAGGGAAAAAAAAAATCAATGTTATCACCATTGTCTACTTAGCATATTCTTCCTATATTTTAGTTATTCTGTTATCTTTTAAGCTTCCTCTTTCTGTTGTGTACAAAAAAAAATTTCTTTTAAAATGCCTTCTTAAGTTCTTAGCTTCCTCTCCATCGCTGTTTACCTATTTCTCGTTAACATTTCTCAAGCCTTTACTGGTATGTGCCATGCTTTTGCTCTGCGGCTCCAATATGATATCTGTGCTGCCTTCAAATATTTTTTTTTGGCTGCTCCTGCTAGCGCTCTATTTTTCTTGTAGATCCCCTTTGGAAAACTGTGTACATCTATGCTGTACTACTCTTTTTGTTAACTTAATGAAGAAGTCGTGGTGTGTGTCTTAAACTTCAGCCTTATCATCATGCTTCATCCTCACCTTCCTCCAATTTGTAGCAAAGTTAGTTAAATCCTCAACTGATACTGTGCTTCCTGTTTTCATTTCCTGTTTGACTTTCTCAGCATGTTATTGGCCCTCCCACCAGGCTAGAAAGAAATGTCACATATTCCTTTTCTATAGATTTTTGGGTATGTCTGAGGTAGCAAAGTGTAGAACTGAAAAATCAGGGAACAGAATAGTCTGTTCAGCTCAGCTGCAACTATTTGCATACACTTCAAGTTATTTCTTAAATGCACTTACATTTTCACATGTGGACTCATAACTGAACAAAACCTAGGCCAAATTTTTGTATCTTCTCTCCCTATATAGGAAATGCAAGCTTTCCCTTCCTGTCTTCTTATCCAGAAGTATCCCCTGCGTCAGCACCCACCCCTTTTCCTGTACCGCACCCTTGCACATATGGTTCTTCTTTCTCAGTCTCATTTTCTTTCCAGCTTTATTGCGGATGTTGTGCAACTATAAATTCAACATAAAGGAGTACTTAGATGTCATAGTTGTAATTTGTTGTTGTTCCAACCAATGTACATGGATGTAAATGTTTAAGTATTTGCAAAACCCTTGTGCTAAAGTAAATCAGAACACTTCATAGTTCTAAGGCAATGAGTTAATATTTATCACAACAATATTATATTGCAATATCATAGTGATAGGTCATACTGCAGTTTTCTTCCATTTTTAATGCTCTTGTTCAGAGACTTTCATATAATCTCTTTGAATTAATGTAATATCTATGAATATATGACCCTCAATAAGTGAAAGAGGTAATATGCAAAATAAAACAATTTATTGAACTTATAGCCCTCTCCCATTTTTCCAAAATAAATACATGGTCCAAAATAAAGCAATCTGAATGTTTTACTTTCCTCTTTTATTTATTTTTGCTTCATATTCATCAGACTTCTCAAACACTGTTTCCAAATGTGTCCTTTCAAGCTGAGTATCATACACAAAATGTACCTTCAGTCTATAATGCCTAGGTAAATATTAACCATCAACAAGAATGATACCTTATGCCCATACCCAAACAAACTCCTAGCATAAATGACAGCTGCTGTTCATCCACCCTAGGAAGACTATCACTTACAAACCTCAGTTACAGACATTTAACTTTAGAAATGTAATGAAACTCCTGGATTACCAAATCCATTATCAACTTTTGCAAGCAACAGTGGTGTAGAAGTTCAGTTCACATAAAGCCTCAACCTCCAAGACGCAGGGAAAGTCACAGGTGCTGCCACATGGAGCTGATTGTAGGAACTGGACAGTGTGCTGCTGCAAGATGATATGAAACTGTAGTCTCTGTCAGCAGAAGAAGCCAATGAAGGGTTTTGCTGGTGGTTGGAATATGTTTTGATGGCGAAACACCAAATTTTAGTCGAACATCTGGATGACCTTGAAAAGAAACCAAAATCAGTTTGTAAGATCAACATGCTTCAGCAATGAATGCTATTATCTGAGGTGCACAGCCTGCAGTGCCAGGCATTAGCGAAAACCCTCATGAATCAAGAAACAGATGTCCTAAGCATAATTTTGTCCTAGGGTGAATAGTGAGGTGTTTTTTGGCTTGGGTTTGGTTTTTTTTAAATTGCGTCACCTTTTTCTTAATACAGATTTCTAAACTTGCTTATTATTTTTTTGGTGGTAGTAAATTAATACCTTCACTTATATTTTACCTTATTTCATTTCACTTAAAGAGGATTTTCTGGTTAATATCAAGCCATTTGTCACAAATGGATACATTAAGTAAACGTGGGGTATTTGAACAGCCTTAGAAGTGCTCTAATCCCAGCATGAATTTCCATGAATATGAAGAAAACCTGTGGTCTAGGATGATTTGATATCATAGAAATCAGATGTATCTTCTGGTGACCATCAACATTCCATGTAGGAAGGTAATATGTAGAGCTGATCAGGCCCCAACAGTTTTAGCAAGAGACATTTAAAAATACTTGAGAGACATTAATCTAAGGTCCAAGGCCATCATCTAATTATCCAATTTATACATTTCTAGCACTTTGAATTAAGAAATAAAAATGCAAAAATCAAGTACGGCACCAAGAGAGAGAAATAACCCATATCTAATCTCAAAAGACAAGTCAATGCCAATGCAATGGTTGGAATATTTATTAATTTTTAAATTAATTTTATGACTTGTGTGCTTTTCCCCACAAATCCTCAATCAGCTTTTCCAGTTTTAATCCTTTAAGTTCTGGGAGCTTATGTTTTCTCACAATAACTTTGAAATCCTCAGAGATAGCGTAATGTCTTTTTGTAAGAAGCAAGTGTTAGTCTTTCTTCTGAGAAACAGCCAATGATTAGCATGATGTGGATATGCCTCCACAATGGCCACATTAACAGGCTCTTCTAATATGACAAGCCACATGTTCTTATATTTTCCATCCTTTCTCTTTAAGGGTTAAGTTCATACTGAGCTTCCATTAATTCATACAATTCTCTTTCCTGCGAGCAATATTTTTATTAAAAATGGCTCCTCCAAATACATTTCTTTTCCTCATTAATGCATTTTAATAGTTAGTTTTAGGAATTTACTTGCCCTTTATTATTGCTTCCAAGCATCCCAAAGTCCCTTTTCAGTATATCAACCTCATGACTGCTATTAAATTTCAGATACATTTCCCCAAGATCTGACCTTAAGATAATGTATTTGCAACTTCTAGCTTTTGATAACAAAAGGCAGGATGTAAGCAGGATTAGAAATGGCTGTAGCAGAATTGGCCTATACCTCTATTCTTCTACAGTCTTTTCAATTGTGGTGGGCACTAGTCAAGAGTGAAAAACATTGAGAAAAAACAGCTGGCAGTCCAGTAGTTTAGCAGACAACATTTCCTAGTCTGGCTGAGTGATCACTTCTCATGTAATGTGACTGAGTATTTAAACAGATTTATAAGAGTGGTGCAGCGAGCATCAAATATTAAAGCCAAAGTTGTATTTACTTGCTGTGATTTTATATCCTAGTAGGCAACTAGTATTTGCTTTAAACACTGTGCTCTTATGATAAAACGTTCCCAAAAGGATTTACCACCTGGAAAAACAGTGCAGTTTTTTCTTATGTCTAATATAAGTTACCTTCTGTTAATGTGAACAAACTTTGAAAAGAGAATTTGCATTTCTGTTGAAACTGCGACTAAATCTTTAATAGGAGAAGAAGGAGAAGCAGAAAGGTAACTTTTTAGGTTAACTTTCTGTCCCAATTTATGGCATCTCAAGATAGAGGCATCTGATTCGGCTTTTTGGCAAGCAGAATAAGCTTCAGCTTAGTAGCCTAGGGCAGATCTTATAAACTGGAAAAAGTGGACTGTGACGAATTCAGCAGCTCTCTTGATCTATCAATCCACTTCCATTCTGAGGAGATGCTTCCCCTGCCCTCTCTGCAGTGCACAGACTTGAGGGGAGTCCTTCTGGTCCCTCCAGAAGTGAGTGGAGAATGTTATAATAGGAAAAAAAGTCAGGAGAGGCAGAAGTTATCAAGCCAGGATTGCGGAGCAAATGTGGAATGAGACACAGGAGAGGGTTATGAGGCAACAGAACCAATTCTTCATCAGAGAATAGACTGTTTTGGGAGTGAGCTGTTGTAGAACTGATGTTTCAACTCCTTAGTCAAGTAGAAGATAATAATGATTGTGAAACACATTATGTCTGGGTGAGAATGGAGAGTACTGAAAGAAAAATGAGGAAGACTGAAACCCAGAACATAATGTCAAAGAATTTGCAATATTCCAATCCAGTGATCAAGAGATTGATTAATTTTTCATCTCTTAAGAAGGGGTTTCTTCTGTCATACATACTGCATTATTGAAGCTTACAAATATGTGATTAATGAAAATAATTTATGAATTTTTAATGGAAAGAGTAAGGATGTGTGAATGAAACAAACTAATACTAAAATAAACATTAAAAGAGTAATGCAAAAGACTGTAAATATACAATATTACCCATTTATATCACAACTAGATCTTCAGAAAGAAGTGCTAGCACAAACACAGCAAATGCAAAATACAAGCCCAACTTACATTTTAAGTATGAAATAATTGTTCACTTTTCTTCTCCTGTGTAAAACTGTGATCAGTTAACCTGGGCTGTCTGCCAGATGCCCACCAAGCTGTTCCCTCACCTCCTTCCTCAGCAGAAAACTGAGAGAAAATAAGTGAAAAAGGTCATATTTTAAGATAAGGACAGAGAAATCATTCAATAGTTACTGTCATGGGCAAAACATGTTGGACTTGGGGAAGATTAATTTATTTCTAATTAAAAATAGAGTCCTTTCCATGTGGTGCAGTCCTCCAAGAATGTCTTGCTGCAGCACTTGTCCCCCACGGGCCAGAAAAGTTGTGCTTGGGCTCTGCTCCACTGACTGCAGTTCCTGCCAGAAGTTTGCTCCTGCATGGGATCTCCATGGGCTGCAGCTTCCTTCAGGGCATGTCCAGCATGGTCTCTCTACTGGATGCAGTGTGGTATTTTCTTCTATATGGTCTCTCTGTGAACTTCTCCTCCGCCGTGGTTTCTTCAGGAGTTGTAGGGAAACCTCTTCTCAGATCCCTGGAGAGCTTCCTCTCCCTCTACCTTCTTTCACCTTGGTGTCTGCAGGGCTGTTTCATTTTCCTTATTCCTCTCTCTGTCACAGCCACTTTGTAGCATTTTTTATCCTTTCTTAAATATGTTCTTACAGAGGCTGCACTGGAGTGGCTGATGAGCTCAGATTTTGGCCAGTGGTGGGTCTGGTTTGGAATCAGCTGGAATTGGCTGTTTCTGGCAAGGGGTCAGCTCCCAGCCTCTTTGACAAAAACCTGCACACCCCTATCCTACACTGAAGCCTTTCAACATAAACCAAATACAAAATCTGAACCACAGTTCTAGTTTATTTATTTCAGTCTGAGTGACATGTAGCTACTTCAGACACCCGCCACTCACTCTCAACCTGCTTTTCTTTCTCAGAAACACAGAAAACTTGTATTTACTTAGACTGTAGGATAATAAAGATCTAGAGAAGCCTGTGCATGCAAAAATGGAAGGTACAAGAGGCTAAATTGAGGTTCCTTTAAAAAACCTTGACCAAGCAAACAAAAAGCTGAAAACAACAAATCCTTTGTCTTCTACCAGTCATTCACTGTGTGTTTTAGGGAGTCCATTATTTATCTATAATAGCTGGATTGTTTATGAGGAAGGTAAGAAAGTTTGCATTTATTAGAATTTCTCTGTCACTTGTTCTCAAGCTTCACTGGAAAAAAATTTATGTCATAAAATCATAGAATTGTAGAATGGCTTGAGTTGAAAAGGACCTTTAAAGATCATCTAGTCCAACTTCCCTGTCATGTTTAGGGTCATCTTCTCTAAGATCAGGTTGTTCAAAGTCCTGTCCAATCTGACCTTGAATACTTCCAGAGGTGATGCATACAACCTGTTCCACTGCTTTATCACTCTCATTGTAAAAGAATTCTTTCAGAAGTCTAATCTAAATCTACCCTCTTTCAGCTTAAAACCACTGCCTTTATCCTGTCACCGTCTGCTGTGTTGAAGACTCTCTACTCCTTTCTTGTAGGCCTGCTTTTCATGTTGAAAGGCCACAATAAGGTCTCCTGGGAGCCTTCTCTTCTCCACACTGAAGAACCCCAGCTCTCTCAGCCTGTCTTCAAAGGACAGTTGCTCCAGCACTCCTGATTGTTTTTGCGGCCAAAATGAGGGAAACAAATACAACAAAGTATGTTTAGCTTATGGATTAAAAGAGGTAGTAAATCTTAAACACATTAAGAGTCTGGATTGTGTTTAGAGGGCTTTGGGGGTTCTTTTTGCATGTGTGTGTACGGTTTTGGGGGTTTTTTTATTATTTTTTCTCCCCAATCCTTAAATTTTCAAATTTTTTTCTAAAAGACTTTAAAAAACAACTAATGTAATTTTGTGCTTCCAAGTTTACAGAATGTTAAAATGTGAGTGCCTGGACACCTTTACAGCCCAGATTTTTAATCTGTTTACCTTTACTTAATTATGGAATTATCTATTCTTCCTCTCCCTATCCTGAGTTATTGTAGCTAGCCTTCTAAACTCACTCGTTAGTTTGTTTAGAAGTATTTTTAATTTCATAGTCCATCTGAAAAAAGAAGCTAGCGAAAATAGTCACATATCAAAAGCAGAGAGCTCTTCCATTGGACCATTTCCTGGTCATATTTGCTTTATCTCTTACACAGGTTTTTTTCTTTTTGTCAGTGGGAGAGCTTAAGCCAAATAAGGCTGGAGCAGTTTCATTTTGCTTTGCTTTTTGTTTCAAAGTGATATTCACTAAAGAGAAATTTTTGTGTCGTAACAAGAGTGTGGACCTGAAAGAGATAACAGAGAAGTTAAACTCTTTTCAGTCCATTTTTCAGTCATGGCATGGATTTCAAGAACCCAGTGTTCCTAACTGTCCCTCATATCTAATTCACATATATTCTTAACAGGGCATGAGGACCCAAGCATAGAAGTCATCTGAGTGCTCATAGCTTTCATGAATAATTTGATCAATCAGAGATATGTTTTATTTCATGCCCTTTTCACTCAAAAGATACTATTTAACTATTTTGACTTTTTAAAAATTATTGTCCTTAAATAAAAGCTTCATATTACCAAATTTCAATTACCTTTGTAAAATCATTCCAAAACAAAATTTTCAGTCTGTGTAAATTTTCAGTCAATATGAATTTGAACTGATTGCTTTTTGATTTTTTTTGTAGTGAAAATGACCTAGTCATGTTAGGATAATTAATTAGATTCACATTTCTGCCTTACTCTCATAAAGCTGGTTGACTCTTTTCTTGGCCACAGGAAAACAGTCCAATTTCTAACATACATCTGAAATGTATGTTTACATTAGGGTCTAAAGCTGCTTAATACCTGATGTTGGAGTAAACACATAAAGTATTAAGATAAGTGTATGCATTCTACAGATAAAAACCATACAGTTCCTTCCCGAATGAGATAATTAAGAGAAAAAACCCTTCTTTTTCTTGACACTGTTACAGCAGAGAGGAAAATACTGAACAGATTTCAAAACAAGGAGAGCTAGAACTGCTTACTACCTGAATATTGCTGTAACTCACGGTATAGGTCTGTTTTTTGATAGAGTCACTGGAATTACTTTGACAAATGTGAGAAACAGAAAGCTGAAAGGGGCTCCAAAATCCACGTATAGATAGAAGACCCTACTATTGCAATCAAATTTATTTATGATGCACCATAATTGTCATTTTGCATGAGATACATTTGCTGTGTGTCTTCAGGATATACTGTGTCTGTAACTGTGGAGTACTGTGATGAAGTCCTAGGGAAAAAATGGTAAATAGCTGAAAGTAGAAATAAATAACATTTTTATTTATTTTACCTCTGTCATTTTAGCCAAGAGTAGAGCTTATTTCTTTACTTCTTTGTAAGGGGAATGTTTATTCACAGGCATCAGTTTTTTGAGTTGTGGGAAAGACAGACAGGTCTTTTAGGCAGAACAAAAAAAAATTAGAAAGAAGAAAATGCAAAATACAAACCAAAAAATCAATGCAAAAATATTCGGATACATGGATGAACTTGACAAATTAAATAACCTCCGCCCCCCCAGTAAAATATAAAAATAAGCTGGAGCAGTACCCTTTGTTCTTCAGGAGAAAATTTCAATACTTTAGTCAAAAAGTTAATATCACCTGAGGCACCCAGTTATAGAATACAGGTGTCTGAGAAAATCCCAAGTGTGCCCTATAATAGTATGTTCCATGAAGACAGCCATTTGCATTAAACATTTTCCTCATTTGAAAGAGATAAAGCATCATTATAAGAGGAACAGATGATACATTTCAAGTCTTTTTCTCCTGTGGATTCAGCTAGCTCTGACATGGAAAGAAAAAACTTTTAAATCTTCAGCACAGTATCTTCCCCTCCCAAAAGCAACTAGCTGGTATGTTAATAATGCTTAGAAACTTTAATGATGCTATGATATAGGCCAGCAGACCTTCAGCAAGTCTGAAGTGAAATTTAATAGGGACTAGGAGTACTGCAATATTTACATAGTAAAATACTCCATGCCAAGAAAGAGCAGTACTCTGCCTTAACCAGAGTACAAAGAGCAAAACTGTCTTGTCACAACTATTACTGAGACAGCTGCAATTTTAACAGCAACTAGGTATTGGTTCATTTATCCTATTTGACATGATGTCTGTTAAAGTGCAAAATATTTATTATTGCTTGCTTATTAATTATGCTAATAGGGTACAGAGATTTGATCCTCACTAAGAACTCCAGCTAATTGCCACCATATCACGCATGGAAAATTTTCTAGATGTTGTTTTCTCAGTGCAGGATAAATTTCTTGAAAGGATACTAAACAGAATGAAGAAAAAGAGCACAGGCTTAATTCCTTCTCTGCTCTCTTGTGCTCACTTGCATCAGTACAGGTGCAGGATCATCATCAGGGATTTATCTGTGGCAAATTGTCAGACTTGCTACAGTCAAAGCCTTAAATCTGAAGTTTAAGTCAGAGAAGAATTGATGAAGCTGGTTGAGAAAAACATGAGCTGGGCCCTTCACTTATCTTGCATCTGGCTCAAGCAGGACCTAGTAACTGAATAATGTCTGCAATGAAGCAGAGGCCTCATGGTCTGATGTTATTTCAGCTAGGGACAGAAGCCATAAGTCTCAATCCCTCTTTACCATGCATACTAAGCCTTGCTGCAAATCTGGTCCATTAAGGAGATAAGGATAAGCTCAAAGACCCTCTGGGGTCAGACAGTCTTTACTGCCACCAAAACAGGTGGAGGTGGAACAAAGTCCTTATTTTATCTCTTGACTCAACTGTGAATCCTGACCGAAAGTAACAGAGACCCTCATGATCCCCGTTTATTAACTTTCTTACCTGTAAGAATGGAAATGAGGAGTAAGAGAACATGCCTTACAGGTATGACCACAGGCACCAAGGCCCCACCTATAAGATACACAACTGTTCCAATGCTTTGGGAAGGGCCAAAAGTTATAGTAAAAATGAAAGGGAGTTTCAGAAGGAAAAAAAAAAGAGAAAAAGGGGAAATATGACTGTTTCCTTGGGATCAGTTGACAGATTCTGTATATATACCTATATATAGTACTAATACATCTCTGTTACTGTACCTTCTGTAGTGGCACATATTAACACTCACTAGTTAGTGAATTTATCACTGGCAATTCTGAACCTGTTGCCCTGTTGTTTCAATAAAGTGTATTATTAGTGAATTTGGATTGTGAAAGTTCTTACAAAACTCAGCCAGACTAACAGTATTGGATTGGTAAACTGTGCTATTTGTGAATCTGTGCTCATGAAAATTATGATTGAATGTGGGTGAACAGACTTACAGTGTTGAATTGGTTCTAATCAGAAATTAATCCAGACATACTCATCCTCTTTAATCTATGAGGCCCATCTGGAAAGCAAGGCGGTTTATTTTCTTCCAAATTTCTATACCCTTTGTGCAATATTACTTCTCACATCAATGGCCTGAGTGAAGAGACATTACCCAGTCCTTGGAAGCTACACTTGACTTACCATCAGCCTATGCTCAGATAATTAGCATTTAGAACAGATACTCTTGGTTCCTAAGTGTAAGGGTCTGTTGCAGAAATGACTGGAATCTGACATGCAGTCAGATCAAAAGCAGTTTATTCCTGTAGGTGAAGAAAAGAGCACAGGACAGCAGACAGGACATGGACAGAGAGGCTCTGCCAGTGCCAGCTCTGCCCACATGAAACAGAGAACTTGCATATCTTTAGGTTACACAACATATTCTTCAAAACTGGGTCAGATACACGGGATATGGTAAATAACAGCAGACATCAAAGTCTTTCAAATACTGCCACTCCATACAGTGCATTCTTTTACAAATAAGTCACTCCTTTGATAGATTTTGCTGACTGACAGATCACTGGCTGCAAATGTTTGTTGGCTAGTGACCTAGCTGGCTAGCTAATAACTCATTGATTAACACTAACTGCTTTGCATCCACAGGACATGTGCTGGAAATTACAAGGAGAAGCACAACCCAAAAATGTGTATTCAGTGAAAGGAACCAGGCTAATTTACATCCATATGTAGGTTTTGGTATAGTCTCATTTCTTTGATTAAATGCCAGACAGGGAAATAATCAGTGATGGTTCTATGATTTCATTCTATTGTATAATTAATTGTCATATTAGGGCATCAACATTCTTAGACACATGAATAGTTACAATTTTATGTCAAAATCCCAAATGAATTAATGACTAGCACTCATCCACAAATACTGTTCTTTCTATATGCAAGCACAATTCACATTGATATACTCAGGAAAACCAGAAATTTAGAAGAAAGAGGAGAGTTTGCCATAGACTATGTAAGGATATTCTTTAGTCTTCCTTCCTAATTTCTAGCCTTAGAAAAGCAACAGACAGAGAAGATGGAAATGAACGACTGAAAGCCTTTACCTGCATTTCTGGAGCAGATAACATTTGTCCACACATAGAAGTATAAGGAACCAGTAGAAATAAGCAATCCAGTCCACCTTCCCTATCAAAGAAGAATAAAATCTGTGCTTGAAAAATTAATGCACTTTGGATATTACAAAATTATTTGTAATTTTGTAATATCCAAAATACTAATTTTTATAGCAGTTCATCTTCTTACTGCCAAGGAGCAAAAGACAGGAGAAGAAAATAAAAGTCAGTGATTAATTCAGTAATTACATTTATATCTAGATAGATAGATATAGATAGATTTGTATAGGAATATAAACTCCCCTACATTATATAATCTAAAATGTGCAGTGATCTCAAAGTGAATTGTTTTCTCAAAAATAAAAAGGTATAAAAAAAGGTTCCTGTTTACAAAAGAGTATTTTTGATTTCAGCAAAGGAGAGAAAATTCCTTCCTTTTGCCACTGATTTTTAAAACAGGAATGTAAACTTGTCCAAATGAATTCTCAGATTTCATCACATATTTACATCCTTTTCTTTTGTTTCTTTGAAGGGTAAAGAACATACAGAGGAATTGTTTGGGTGAATTGCTTTTTAAAAAAGGCAGGTTTCTCTCCCTAAGGCTTTCATTTTGAGAGCAAAGAAAAAAATGCAAAGCATTTTCTTCAGTTAGTATTTCAAGTTACTATGCTAGAAATGTTTATACAGCATTAAATATACTATTTCATTACATTTTTCCAATACATTTATACTTTCTTTTTGGGAACAAAGAAAATCCCTGAAATATTTGAAGTTTCCTGGGTAGCCTGTAATCTAAATATGGAAGAAAAACATATGATGAAGCACAGTTCGGGGCTGTTCAAGTGTTATCCAAAGAATGTGAGCATGTAACACTTTTTTTTTTTAAAAAACCCCAACAAACTGGCCTTTCTTTAAAGAAAGGTACCTGCAACAAGTGCTGTAACATCCCATGGCAGCTTTTAATTCAGGGTCAAGTTTCAATTCAGATGTGAAAAGAATTTCTGAAGTAAATCTTGTTGTCCCTGTTCGCTCTACTTTTGTTTCAAGTGAGCACACTCTCACTTTTTGCAACATTTGTCTTCCAACAAAAATAGGAACATGCTTCAAGAGCACACCAACTCTTTTTCTGTAAGCATCCATTCTTTTGCACCACATGATTTGTTAAACTAAACATAATTTGAGAGTCCCATGATTCTGAAAATCACAAAAAGTCATGAAGAGTCCTTTCCATGACAGTGTTTCCCAGTCACAGGACTATGGCTCATCTGCACTGTGAAACAGAGCTCTTCCTGTCACTTGTCTTGTTTCTCACCACTGCAGGTTTTGTTCAACAGTTTCCATGAAGATCTTTTGTGGTTTGAGGATGGAATAGAAAATTCAGTTATGGATTCAATGGATGATAAGGAATGGGTAGAATACTGTTAATATTTTTCCCCTAACTTCTCTAAAGATATTACATACAGTAACATAATCATAAAGTCGGAAGAGGGAGATTTAGGTAAATACTTGTCAGGCAGAACATGTTTGGGTTTTTTTACTGTGCTTGGCAAGCATTTGGGAACAATTTGACACAGGAATTTTCTAGCCCAATGCAAAAGTGCAAAAATATGTTGGCTGAGCTTATTCAGGTTAATAAATTGTGCCTGAGAAGCTCACAGCTACATCTTAGTATGAGACATTGATGACCCCAAAAATTAAGCAGAGTGAGACTTTCTGTCCACCTTTCCTCCAGATGCAAACTGTAACTAAATAAACTTAAAAAGAAATGTTTGCTACATGCCAGATGAGAACACCTGAGCTGTGTCTGTGTCTCTGACAGCTGAATCAGAGCTCTTCCATAGGCAGACGTATCATCAGGAAATTCTCCCTTTTCAGAACATGGATGTGGGATGTAAATCACATCTCAACCTTTGATCTTAAAAAGAAAAGGAATGAGAAAAGGAGAATTTCTGTGACAGTGTTGTTAAAGGAAAGCCCCGTACACAGCAATCTCCCCCTTGTTTAATAACTACACACAACTTGCCCCATTCTGGGCCTGCTTGCCTCTAGGTCTAGGAAGAAGAAAGTGCTATTGCACACCGGAATTTAACTCTTCCAGATGCTCTTCTCCACACGAATAAGGTAATGCCACTCAAAGGCATTAATGCCAGCTGAGGAAGTGTGGCTGCATGTACACAAAAGGGTGTACGAGAAGCCCTTCGGGAAACATGTTTTCTACAGTGGTAAGCACTTACATAGGCACGAAATTGGTTAAGCATGTTAATAACACAACTTGAAATATACTGCAAAACAAAAGATGTCTCTGTGAACTGACTGGAAAAAAACAGTGGAGCAGTGCAGACCTGTAATCATCGCAGATCACGCCACACACTGCTGATTGTTGCCGTGGCAACAGGTGGTGTTTCATGACGTCACTGAAATCAAGGAGGGATAAGCAATGAGGGTAGACAGATACCAAACATTCTCTGGAAGGAAGAAATTTGAGTATGTGCGTTGAGCTACCTACAGCATGACACGAACCAAAGGGTAAAGGAAGCAGGAAAAAAGAGCTCAAGATGCACGCCATTGTGCATTGAATATCCCAGTGAATACACAGGCTTCATTGTAACCTTACAGTTTCACCATGGAAATTGCATTTGTGTTGAACGTCTTTAGTCTTCTCTGATATTTTTCAGCAATGTGATATAGGACAATCTGTAAAACAAGCTCTCCAGGGAAGTTAAGAAAAGAGCAAATCCTTTTATATTTGTTTCACATTAGGGCTGAGAAAAAAAAGACGTGTGAGTAACACTCTTACAGGGGGAGACATATCTTTGGTGAATAAAGAAATGTTGTGGGGAATTGGGACCAAAACACTGCTAATGAGACTGTGAGAGTCATCTGGCATGACAGCTTGCTGCAATCCAAGGAATGATGCTCTTAACGGAACTTAGCATCGTTGAAGTCTAAGTATTCTCATTGATTTCCAATTGTTTTGTACCTTCCTAAAAAACTGAGTACTTTGACCTTCAAGATACCCAAAAAAACCCCCCAGCTTATGAACTGATCCAAGCCTCAGATTTCCCATGGTACTGGTATTTTTCTGTTGTTCTGTAGGTCTAAATTATGTGAGTTAGCTTATATAATAATTTAAGTAGATTCTTATTTTCAAGTTTTTTTCCCAAACCAGATATGTTGTTGCAGATTACTTTTCGATAACTCTTTTCATTTACTGATAGAATTTTACATTGTTGTTTGATATTTTTTGCATGGTCTTGCACAAATTATATAAAAGAACGAATAAATTATGAATAAAAAGAAGAGACAAAAAAGAAAAGAATTAGTCCATGAAACAAAAAAAGATGACAAGTAAGAAAATATTACCTTTAGTAATAACTATTCCCTGGGCAATGAAGGAGTATTAGTTCATAAAGGTGAATATTGCCTCACAGAAATTTACTTGAATTTAGCCATATATTATTTTCCATGTCATGATTGTTTCTACATGTTCCATAATCTAAAATATAGAAGTGCGATTAAGTCATGGCAAAAATTAATCAAATAAAAATATAAAAGAAAACAGGTGAACAAGAGGTTTAAAAAAGTGCTTGGATACTTACAGGAATAACAAATATTATCATTTGTTGTGGGTATACAAACATTTCAAAATGTGCCTCTTGTCGCACTTACTGAAGAAACTTTTTCAACAGTTATTCAGATTCATCAGCTTTTTTTTAAACATCTACTTAGATATATATGATCTAAATATGCTTTTTTATCACTGGTACAAAAAGAGGACTAATCATGCAGAAAAATCAGAGAATATATTATTTCCAAGGTGTAAAAATGCAGAAATAATAGTCAACCTTTTAAATTAGGCTTCTATACGAAAGCAGGATTAGCATTACTGAGGGAGTGGATTTGTATCAGGCTGACAGCATTAGAATGTGATGGCACGCTAATACGATGGCATTCTTCTTTACATAGAAAATGGAAGTTTCATAATTTTAGAAGAAATTAAACTGTGGCATTAGAGATGAAGTAACTTGGTCTCCTCTTCCAAAATAAAAGAGAAGTTCCAATTATACTTAAAATAGGATATAAATTTTCTTATGACTGTCAATCAAGCTTGAAAATGTTTACATATTATAGTCACTAATCATATAATAGAGATCTCATCTCTTTTAATAGTACTTTAATTTAAGACTGATATTGTGCTTTCACTTCAGAGCACTCTCAAAATTAAGGAATTAAATACAGTTTAGTTTATGTATCAGACATTATTTACGGAGCTGACAAAGCCTTTTAAATTCAATTGACATGTGCAAACTCTTCTCCATGTGCCCCCTCTTTAATTTCAGAGACAAGTTCTTTACAGACTGAAGAAACAATAAAGATGAAAGCACAGAAATATGTTACAAATTTTATTCCAAAACCATCTCAAATATCATCATCACAACAGATGCTCACGGAGCCTTATTTTCTTTATTTTAAGGGAGAAGGGAACCAATGTCGAGTCTGTTCAGGAGTACAGTAATTTATTTCCTTGGTGTTTGTTCTGATTATTTCATTACAGTATGCCAGCAGGAAGGATTTTGCTGCTACTTTAGAGCAGTTTCTGTCTCTATGCATGTGTTAGTAAGCTATAGGCAACATTTATAAGAAAGCTTAAAAAGGAAACCTAGAATGATTAGTTATGTACAAAGGCATAAGTACCAAGTAGACATTAGCAAAACCCATAGCAATGGACTTTAATTAGTATTCCAGCAGTAGCAAGTTTCTTATTGAGAAGAAATTACTAATACTACAGAAGAGAGGAGGCTACTCTTTTAGTGCTGTATTAGTAGACCCTAGAACAGCACAGAAGCTCTCTCAAAGTGCTGCACACATACTAATCTTGCCACAAATAGCCCTGGTGAACAGAGTGTCACAGCTCACATGGTTAGCACTTAGTCAGAAGGAATTCATCCCAGCTCTAGGAAAACCTCACAAGGGCAGCTCCTGAACATTCAGTCCATACCTCCACAGTGCTCTCAGTGATGCTTGCGCAGGACTGAACTTCACTGAAATGATTGTAAACAAAGTTTCTTATCAGGTTGCAGTAGTGCACTATAATTTTGCTGTAGTCTTTATGTGCTTTGACGTCTAAAGAAAAGAAAAATAAATTAAGTCCATTAAAGTGTCATGAAATTTCATTTTATTTGCTTTCTTTTTCCAAAATTTTGTGTTTCCATATAGAACAAAGCTGCAATTATTAAAGTAAGCACCTAAAAATTCTTTTCTTTTAAAAGAACCCTACAAGGAAATTACCTGTAAAGAGCGTCAGTTCTGAACACTTGCCTGCCCATATGAAGTGGTGAATGAAATCCTTGTTTTGCTTTGCTTGTGTGCACTACTTTTACTTTCCATATTGAACTGTCTTTATCTCATCCCACAAATTTTCTCACTTTTACTCTTCCAGTTCTCTCCCCCATCTTGCTGGTGGGGGAGTAAGTGAGTGGCTCTGAAGGGCATAGTCGTCAGCCTTATTTTTTTAATCTTTTTTTTTAATCATTTGATTTAAAAAATATCCTGATTTACTGGTCTGAGCCCTTAAAAATTTTATAAAACAGAAAAATAGAAAAGTAATAAATTTTAATCAATATGACTTAAATACCATATTTTTTCCTTTGAGATTTCTGACACAACAACGTTTCACAAAGAATTACAATCTAGATAAAGTCAGTTGCTTCTGTTTGGCTATCATGAAAATATTATTAACTAAAATTCAGAGTACATAACAGGGTTCCAACCATTTGTAAACTAACTGGTTTCATTCCTTCACCTAAGAGAGGTTTAATTGTCAATTAGATTGCAAAATGCAACTAGGTATCTCTGTTGTAAAATGTCTTGATCCCCACTACTGGTTCCTTCTTGATCAACTTTTAAAATTGTTTTTCGAATGTCCCATATGTCCTGAGGGTTTGTAAAGTAGTCTTTTGTGGTCCAAACTGAGATAAACCAGCCAATTCAATATGAATTTTATAATATGAAAATATGTGAGGGTTAGGATATTTGGGTCAAACAAGCAATGAGAAAGCTCCTAAAAATTTGGGAGAGCTTATCTAGAAAAAAAAGAGACCTATTTGTTTGTTTATTTGCTTTAGTTTATTTCATATTAATTATACTAATCATATTTGATCCAAATTTATCTTAAATATTAAGTAAAAACAGAGATTCTCCTAAGTCAGAACTGAAACAAATTTAAACATCATTAAGCCCATGGTATACCAAATCCTGGCAGGATTTTGAAAACAGATCTTTAATCATAAGATGAGACTGATAAGTAACCAGAGGAGACTCCTAGAAGACTTATCTTCAAATGTTCTCTTCAATTTTTATAAAAAGATTTTGAAAAAGGCAGGGATTTAATGGTCGTTTTATTTATAGGAATAAATTCAGCATGAACAGAAAAGAAGAAGAAAATACGTATTTTCTGACTTCTCATAATAGAAAACATAGTTTGATCACTAATCTGGCATAGCTAGCTTTAAGAATAAGGTGAATTATCCTAAAGAATAGAGATTACCCAGTACTCAACAACTTAATATACTTACAAAGATAAGATTATCTTCTAGTTGTATTACAACTGTGTCTTTTTAACGATTTAAGACTAATGCCTGCAACCATTTGACATCAGTCAGATGATTGTGGGATGACATTGTAAATCTTCTTTTGTGGCAGTTTTTGCCAGTCAAGCATATACGTCAGTGTTTTATCTATAGTACAAGACATAGAGAAAAAAATATTTCATCTGTTTAAATCAATAGTAATAACATTCTTATGTAAGAAGTATTTTTATAGACAGAAAATATTGGGAGCTGGCACTTAATTATGTTTCCAACTGAAATACTTTAATAAGGCTGTGCATAAAAAATACTTTGTTGGGTTCAAGACACATCTAAGTTATCAAAACACTCAAAAGGAGAAAATTCCACCTGACAATTTCATTCAGAACCTTACTTCTCTAAGGCAGTTACTTGGAGAGGTGATTACGCTATTCTCTGGTTTTCTTCGTGTGAAAAGGATACGTTTCATTGGTACTCGGGCTGAGATCACAAACGTGTTCAGTCATCGTCACTACCCACACAAGAGACTAAGAAGTGATCAAGCCTCGTCTTGATCAAGCAACGCTTGGTTGAAAAACCTCTGGTTGTTACCAATATAGTGAAAACTTAATATCTATAAACTTGAAACTGTACTCGAAAGAAGAAAAGCTTCCCATAAGGGGCTCCCAGGGGAAAAAAAACCCTGGTGTTTGGGTCATGGGGAGATCTTAGAAGTGGTTTTTAGAAGTCGGCAGATTGCTTTTGAGGAATGTGTATAGGTATAGCTTGTAGTGCCTCTGACAGGGTTTCCTTAGTGGTGTGGATGCATTTATTTCTTAGATAAATTTAGACCTCTTTAAAGACTTTAAAAAGCCATATCTGAATCAAATGTAGAATTCTTACTGTTTCAAATCACAAAATCCTCCAAACAGAAGCAAACAAAAAATACTCCAGCTAGCCCACAGACATGAACTTTTCTTCCACTCCATGTGGCCCAAAGAAGTGAACTTTTCTTCCTGTTACTCTTATGCTAAAACTAAAGGTTTAATCCTCTTCAAAAGGGTTTCAAAATCTTGTGCCCATTAAGAACAGGGGTGATATTTGTACTTACAAATTTCTCTGTGTAGTAGCGCACAGCAAGCACACAGTGTGCTGCAGACTGACAACATCTAAGCAGAGTAAGCTGAGCCTTCAGTAATAGCACAGCAATTTGCTTCCTTTTGCTGCTGCCTCGTTCTTGCCAACCCATGCTGTGTTTTCACATTTTGTACTCACTCATTCTAGGAGAGGTTGTCTCTTACAGGAGGTCTGTACAATGGCCAAGAAAGTGAGATTCCGACAGGTACCTGTGGATACAATCCCCATGCAAGTTATAAATAATAATGCCCACTATTCTGAAAGCACAGGTTTATTTGATTGATGGATTAAAAACAGTCCTAAATGGTAATTTCCTTATTGGAAGTGTCAGGTAGGAGATGTACGATAGCCACATCAAAGTTTTTGGCATGGCATGACAAAATTTTGCTGGTTCTGTATGTATAAATTTATGCTGCAGAAAGACATTGTCTTATGAGGACAGAACTGCAGAGGACATTCTGACGGATGATTTTAGTTTCATAAACCAACTTCAGAGAGCATACCTCTGTTTTTAAGTACTCTAGAGGGTTTGGATTCCTGGGTATGTCTATATGAAGGTGAGTCCTTTCTCCTTCCTCCCTTTCCACAGAAGGAAGCGGAGGAGGATGTGGGAGGACCACAGTTTCAGCAAGAATGCTTCTTGGCTGAGTGAATCATTGTGACACTGACACCCACTGGATGTTCACTCACAGGTCAAGGTCAAGCACTGTCTACAGGATTAGGTGCCTCTAACAAATTGAAAGAGCTAAGTTTCTGTATAATAGTCAACAGCTAGGAACTACATCATTATGGCCGAAGGCTTGCACTTTAAAGAGAGACAACCACTGGGGAACTAGAAATTAGTTTCCTATATAAAATGTATTGTGCTTTTACATACTCTGTGTCTCATACCAGCTCATGACTAATTTAACCCACAGTCTGTTGGAAGTGTATTTTAATTGTAATGAAATGTGCTTGGTAAATGGGGCCATTAGTTTATCTAATGAAGTGTCCACATTCGCATCTGCAGGTGCAAGCTGCCTTCATTTTTGTTGCAGGGTAAGACTGTAAGAAAACTTAACAGTACGTAGAAGATTGATGCATTTCACTAGACAAAGAATGGCTTTTCAGGCTTATGAAATCTTTCAAAAACTGATTTAGAATAAGAAAGGACTAACTGTTCTCAAAATTGTCTGATCAAAATCAGTACCAAGTGTTCAGCTGTTGACTCCAAAATCCTGTTTGATTAGTTATTACACAGAAAACTGAATCAATTTTAACCATTGTGTATTAATGTCTTCCCTACTGATTTTTAACTTAATATTTCCTCATCTGCCTGCCTAAACATAAATTAATTGAAATTTACATTGATTTCTTTGTAAAAACAAGTAGATATACAAGCTGTTAATCCACCTTCTGTGACTTTTCCTGCCTTATTTAAGAGCCATATGTTCCACAGAGCCCAATACAAAGCAGTCATAAAAATACCTTCCTGTCTCCAATAGTGTGAGTTGTTTTATATTTGGTGACAATAACCTACTTCCGACAGAGTGCTTCACTGGAAGTCCTAATTAAGCATAACTATGCAAAGATAGCAACACGCTTCACAAAGTTACAGTTAGCACACACGTATACATATTAGCTATTTAAATGTGACAAAACTATCCAACAAGATGACACTGCTTTACATACTACTTTATGAAATTATAAGCTTTTCTTGTTTCCTCCATTTCTGTCTGGAAATCACACAATATCACATCAGGTAAGTGAAGTTAAGGAACACAGAAAGTATGGGTCTAGGACTAGACCTTATAATTCCCACTCATCTATCATGTAGTTTTGGCCATTGGCAAAACAAGCAGCAAATCCTTCCAGAGATCGGTGTTTAGGTTTTGGTGATAATGTACCACCACAGGCTGCATTATCTTGGTGTATGTCCCGGCTCCAGACAGGACAGGGTTAATTTCTCCAGCAGCCAGAAGGGGCATGGCCAAGACCCAGAGGTAATTCTCTACCACCTCACCTCATTTTGTGGGTACAGAGGAAGGGATCCCTTCCAAGTCATGTAGCGCGGTGGTGCAGTCAGGTGTGGTTGGGGGTTTACGGTTGGTGAGCTCTTGTGCGTGAATTGCTGACCTCCCACGTACACTCTGTGATTTACATTGTCACTGTTACTCTTCCTTATCATATTTTATTGTTGTTTCCAGAAATGCGTTCTTATCTCAAAGAGTAATTTTTACATCTTGTGCCTCTAATTCTCATCCTGCTGCAGGGAAGAGGGATGGAGGGACAGGGGACTGAACAAGTGACTCATGGTTTGAAGCATTTTTGGTGGGAGCACTTAAACTGGGGAATACCATTCCTAAACCATGAGAGTGTGTTTACATGTAAATCTATTTGCTTAACTTAGATTGTCCTTCTATTCCATGGGTGAAATAGTCTTATGCTTTGGTTACAGAACACAGTCATATCTTTCCTGAGTGCCAGGTATTATACTATCTTTCCAGAGCTTTCCAAGGATTATAATAACAAAATGATATTTAAAAGTTCTGGTTGCCCATTTGGGGAAAAAAAAATTATTCACAGATACATAATGAAAGCTAGAATGTGAGTTGTCTGATTACTAAAGATTTATTTGTCCAAAAGCTATTCTGTTATCTCTTTATAGATTGAGAAAGATACTTTATTGGTTTTACTTTTATTTTATTGAAATTGGAATTTTAATCCAATGACTACATGAAAACTAATATCAGGGCACGCAATTTATGTAGGAAACTAAAAATTATGAATAATATTTATTGACATTGACAAGAAAATAAGCCTTAAACAATGGTATGTCTTATTTTGAAAGCCAAAGGTTGTTTCTGGAATCTAATTTTTTAGTCAGTGGGATCTGTCAACTACAAAAATATTTTATTATAGAGAGAATGCAGGTTCTTAAATTACACTAAAAGTCAAAGGGTCATTAACCAGAGGCAGCAGCAAAGTGATAGCTAAAAGCGTGGGAAATGTGCAGATCACCCTGGGAGACTGTACCTACTGTTGCAAAAGAGCCTGTTCACACAAAGGATAGAATATACGTCTCCAGGAGCAGGGCAGGAGAGCCCAGGATTGAGTGTTCATCAAGCTCTGCATCTGGAGGGCAACAGGGATGATTGAGAGAAACAGGCAGCAGAAACAAATCCAAATTACAGGGGTGATGGAAAGAAAAAGAAACTTTATCTGGAGACTTAAAGAAGATTTTAAAGAGTTTGCTGCAATCCAAAAAAAAAAACCCAAAATTGTAGATGTTCTTGACTAAAAGCCAGCTTGAAAGAAAAGAACTGGCCTTATTCATGTTCCAATTCGTTCTGGTTAGTCTATTTGCAAAACTTTAGGGAGTTTAGCTCATGTTGAAATACAGATTGATTTTACAGGTTTTGGTCTAAATATAAAAGTCTACTCAGACCCATCTAAAACTCAGGTCAACTCTGGGTCTTGTCACACATAGACAGCAGTGAAAGTTACTGTGCAACAGAGCCAAGTTCGATCTGTCTGTTTGGGTGGCTGCAAATAAATAACATCAAACAAGTGACCTCTTCCCTTTCCCTCTTCCAAAACAAATGTCAAAACACAAAATCAGTATTCTTGCTAAAATCTGTTTTGGCACCCAATAAGCATGACAAATGATATCCCACGGACTATAAATGCAAATTGCCAGACATTCTGGGGATGTAACAAAACTTTCTCAATCTTTCTCATTACTAGCATGACAATATGTACTATTAATTTTCAAATTAATTGACAACCTTTAACACTCAAAATGATCCAAATTAATCTAGTCTCTTCTTCACCCTAAATTAGTTCCAACAAGTATTTTAAGAAAATACCTTGACTGAAAACAGTGAAACAATGACTGCATTGCTGGCTCAGGTTAACCATGTTTCATCTCTTTCACTGTTACACTTTACAATTTAGAATTAAGTGAATTTCACCAAGCAGGGAAGTCTTCAGTCTGGAGACCACAACCATCATGGAGGTTCTAGGTCATCAGAGAATCACAGAATACACTGAGTTTGAAGGGACCCACAAGGATCATCAAGTCCAACTCCTGGGCCTGCACAGAACACTCCAAGAATTGTACCATGTGCCCAAGAGTATTGCCCAAATGTTTCTGGATGAAGAAGCTTTTTCTAATATCCAACCTAAACCTTCCCTGACACAACTTCAGGCCCCTTGGGTCCTGTCACTGGTCACCGCAGAGAAGGAGTCAGTGCCTACCCCTCCCCTTCCCCTCACAAGGAAGTTGTAACTGCAATGAGGTCTCCCCTCAGTCTCCTATTCTCCAGGCTGAACAAGCCAAGTGACCTCAGCCACTCCTCATACAACTTCCCCCCAAGGCCCTTCACCATCTTTGCTACCATCCTTTGGATGCTTTCTCATAGTATACTGTCTTTCTTATATTGTGGAACCCAAAACTGCCCCCAGCACTCGAGGTGAGGCCGCCCCAGTGCAGAGCAGAGCAGGACAATCCCCTCCCTTGCCCGGCTGTTGATGCTGTGCCTGATGCCTCCCAGGACAGGGTTGGTCCTCCTGGCTGCCAGGGCACTGCTGACTCATGTTCAACTTGCCATTGACCATGACCCCCAGGTCCCTTTCCATATCACTGCTTTCCAGCTTCTCATTCCTAGTTCCTGCATCCAGGGTTGCCACTTCCCAGGTGCAGGATCTCAGACCTTCTGTTGGTGAGCTTCCTATGGCTGGTGACTGCCCAGCCCTGTAATTTGTCGAGGTCTCTCTGCAGGGCCTCTCTGCCCTAGAGGGAGTCAACAGCTCCTCCCAGTTTTGTATCATCTGTGAACTAGCTCAATATCCTTTCCAGTCCTGCATCCAATAGGGCCAAGGATGGAGCCCTGCAGAACCCCACTAGTGACACATCAGCAATCTGATGTCACCCCATTCACTACAACCCTTTGTGCCCAACCCGTGAGCCAGCTGCTCATCCATTGCATAATGTGTTTATCCAACTGAATGCTGGGCATTTTGTCCAGAAGGATCCTATGAGAGACAGTATAGAAAGCTTTACTGCAATCCCAAAAGATTACATTAACTGGCTTCCCTTGGTCACCTAGGTGGGTTACCTTGTCATAAAAGGAAATCAGATTTGAGAAACAGGACTTTCCTCTCGTGAAGCTGTGCCGGCTGTGACCAACGACTGCACTGCCTTTCTGGTGATTTTCAATACCTGCCAGAATAATCTTGTCAATGACTTTCCCAGGCATTGATATGAGACCATGGGCTGTTCTCACAGCAACACCAATTGCTAGCCACACCACTGCCCTTACAGGTAAGTGCTCACAGTTGTGTTAGTCAGCTGCATTGAAGGAAGCTTGGTAAATATAGAGAAATGTTTAAAAGAACATGAAACAGATCCTTCTGTGGTAACAAATGAAGAGTAAGATTGTTACTATAATAAATTAAACTTCCTTTGTAGTACAGGCACACAGATCCTCCCTGCGTGGAGCAAGATTCTTGGTATTTGCCCAATACACAAAAATACACACCCTTCAGTCTTCTGCCTGGATATATGGTGAGCAAGAGACTATTGAAAATTTCTTGGTGTGTGCGTAGACAATGCCAAATTTGAACTAATACAGAATGCATGTTTTGAGAATTAGCTATGTTATTATTCCTTTGCCAGTAACCAGCCCTCCCATTAACTTGCAAGCTAAATTCTGAAAGATATCCTGCCCTTCTTTTCAAAGACTTTAGTGGGAGTTAAAATTCAGCGGGAGCTTTAATTCCCCCATGGGAGAGGAGGCAATCTGCGAGCCGAGGTAAACAAATCTCCAAGTCATGTATACATATTTCTGAATTTCTTATTCATGTCATCCAAACTCAGGATTAGGGATGAAACAAGAACAAACAGCTAAAACAGTGCAGGAAATACATTTACCATCACTGGGCTAGACTCTTTTTATGCATAAATCAGGTTGGTGCCAAACAGCCAAAGAAGCTATACCAATTTGCAGCAAACGAATGGCTCACTTTATTCTAGGTTAGGAGCAAGGTCATTATATTAGAAATCAGATATATTTTTAAAAAGTTTATTATCTATGAAAACCCTGGTGACACCTCTTTTTACATGCTGTACTGTTAATGCACAATTCCAGCAGGTTGTCTGTGCATTGGGATGAGTGATAATCAAAGGCAGATGTCAGTAAGGGACAACTCACCATTTCCAAGCCTAAAAGACTATAAAACCAAAATGTTCTTTTCTTTCCTGAAAATGTACAGTGCTTATATGATCACAAGTCTAGCATAGCCATTAAATAGCAAAAGAGAATCAAACTTTTGCAGCTGCTTTTCTGAAAGGAAGAGCAGAAAACCTCATAAGTTTTCCTGTGATCCTGAGTATCATAGAAGGGAGGGGTACAGAATTTCTGTGTCTTTAGCTAACACAGCATCTTTCCTTGAAGTCTTGTGTTTAAATATATCTAGTAATCTGACCCAGACTGCTCACCTTTCTCCGTAGAAGAAGTCAATGCTGAAAATCCTAGACTCAGAAAGACTGTATTTAATATGTCTTACATGAGTATTTAACAGATTTTCCACAGCAGTTAAGAACCTAACCACCCTTAAACACAGCTGGTTGAAAAGCTGGAGAAAAGTGACCTGAAGTAAGACCCTGAAGTAATCAAATAATGACAAGAGAAAACATAGGCTGAAGATACTCACATATACATGGATATGAATAAATTGCTCCAGCATAATCCAATCCATAATATGGATGACATAAATACATCCTATATAAATCTCATACATCGACAAAGAACAGATGGGTAGCAAACTGAAGCACAAAGCATCTGCACTTTGAGCATCTTATTCAGTTATAAATGAAATTTTTGGTTCATCATAGTATTAGAAAATAATTACGAAAATATTGCTCTGTCTGCTTCTGTTACATTAGTAGCTCTGTTTTATTTCTGTCAATAAAAAGATTACTAAAGCTTAAACTCAAGACAACATATTCAATGTGGTTAACACCGGGGTATGTAAGATAATTATATAATTGGAACAGTAATGATGTCATTTTATCTCAAACAGTACTAAATTATTGACTGTTGCATTGTATACCCTCTTATCAATGAATTAAATGCACTGATTTTTATCACAATAACAAAATTTAGTAATTCATAGTGCATATGGGAAAGAGTAAATTTTGTAAAATGTTTTTGTTTGAGGCAAATGTAATATTATTTAGGATGTGAGTAAATAATTTAATTTCTTACTCCTCTGTTAAGTCAAGTTATCAGTTATTTACAACAAAATAAATCCTGAACTACTGTACCAAGAGATTTGCAACTTGCCTAACAGACACAATAAAAGAACATGATTTGTCCTTCAAGTAAGAAAATATGTGTGGGGGCATCCCAGACTGAATCTAGCCACCTGCTTTAATGATCAACTTTCTTTTCTGAATCAATACATGGTTTTATATTATTATTTAAGTTAGTTACCTGCCACAACAATTTAGAAGTAATTTGAGAGTAGAAGACTAGAAGTAATAAAAACTGATTTAAGGTAAATTATCTTAATGTCTTTGCCTGCTGATTGAACCCACTGAGATCTTATTTAGGTTGGGGTTAGAGATGATAACTACCCTCCCCTAAATTTCCCGGAGAACATAAAATTGAACTGGACAGAGTCAAAACTCTGTATATCAAGGGATATAATGTATGTATGTGTGTGTATGCAGTGATTAAGCTGCACAGGGAAATGATGCAACCCTTAAATGCTAACTGATGCCTAGGGAAATAATTATGTTTCTAGCCTGAAAAATGCCTAATAGTTAATGTGGTTAGGGCTGCTTTAAGACAATATGTACAGTACTACATGGGATTTTTTGATGCTACCTAGTGATCTTAAAATAAAATTTTGTTTCTGGTTATGGCAATTAAAATTCTATTTATAGTGGAATTAAGCTCACAGATTAGAGTGGGTACTTTTCCTGTTAGATTAGTTGAAACATTCAAACATTAAACACTGCAAATAGCAATGATTGAATTCCACCTCTTTCATGGCCCCAAGTGTTACATGTTAAATGCTGGCATCAAGGAGAAACAAACCAACAACCAAATCAACCAGGTTGAGGTACAATTACAAATTTCAGTGTTAAAATAGCAGATAACAGACGGGCTGCATTTCCAGGCCTGCAGCAGGAGAAGGGTGGACAAGGAGAGAAAAAGATACAGGCTGAAGTGTTAAATTGAGATAACTGGAACTGATTTAGGAGATAATTCAAATAAAAGGAACTTCATGTACTTCTGTGTATCGATTAGGTCAAACAACACAAAGTTGTAGACCTACTAAAAGGAAATTTCACTTAAGCTGTCAAGAAAATCATCTGAAATGACATGACACAAATGTGAACATCTGAGTTTAGCAGCAATGCAGATTTCAGTGTAACTGTTGGTTATAGAGAAATAGAAATATAAACAAAACTGCCTTGACTTCTACCCATGCTGGAACTGAACACATTCAGACTTAGGCGGAAGGACAAAAAATCAGGCAGATAGTCTAGAATCCTTTCTAGTGCACAGAACACTGTATGTTTCTTAAGACAGATCTCAGAGATGCTTAAGCTGCTTAGACCAGAAGTGATGACTTCTTTATTGCTATTGCATAACTTCACAGGGAGTGCTCAAGTAGAATACCATGGGGCTGGACATAAGAAGCAGTGCAGCTCAGCAGGTGAAGTACTTGGCAGAGGTGAAGTGACAGCTGCTTGTTGTTATCACGGCAGGTTATGAATGTGTCCAGTTATACAAATGCATAGCATCTCTAAAGAAAGTTTTCTGATGATGCTTCATGTTTCTGCGGTGCAGTCCAGTATCATGAAACAGATCCCTATCTACTTACACAGTGCAGGGTTGTGTACAGAAAGGAGGTCAGGTCCATAAGTAAAACAGTTAAAATCAGTTCAGTCCAAGCTGATGAAGTTGTACTGCTTCCAACGCCAGAGCAAACCTTTTAGTGTTTGCCTCAGGATCTTTGATCTAGATCATGGTGTAAAATACAAGCATGCTCTCGATTTTCTAGGGAATTTAAAGCCAGGGAAGAAGACGGTTTGAGTTGTCATCTTTTCAACTTGCTGCTCATGTCTATTTATGGACCTAGTCTAATGATCAGATTTTTGCCTGACATGATATGTATTGTCGCAAAATGCTCGCAAATTTAAAAATCAATCAGGATTTTGTGTACTCTTTACACTCCTTCCATTTTTTCAGTTGACAGAAAATGTAAATGCTGATTGCTATGCTCATTTTGACTGTACTTTCACTATCATTAAAAATAAAGATGCTTTCTCTCCTGCAACACACTCTTTTAGGAGCCAGTAACAAACACAATAAGGCCCAGGAATACTATTCCTTCTCACATTTCCTCTCTCACCTCCACCTGTCTGGACCATTTTCCACTGCTGTCAACTATTACAGGATAAGGCATGTTCAAACAATCATTATTGCACAAACCTGAATGACAGCCTGATGAATTTTGGAATGATGACTTAGTGTGAATCCCTATTTATGGGATTCCGACAAAATTAGGGCAATAGTAGCCTTCCCAGAAAATCTATTTGCTACTTTAAAAGAAGTAAAGGGCTGGTTTGATGTCACAAGAGATCACATTTGTGAGATGAATTGTATATGATAAACACATAGAAAATAATATGCTTAAAATCTCTGAACAAAAACACTGTACAAAACTGTGAAGTTCATGTCCAGTGTATGTGATAAGAAATTGATACGCATAAATTTACATTTTGAATCTCAAGAGGTACTGAGCTAAAAAATATGCTTATATGCTTGAGAACAGTAACAAATGGAAAACACACAGTTAACTAATATAATTGGTTTTAAGTATAAAGAAAAATTATTTATATCTGAGTAGTTCTTGACCTTTTAGTCTCCCTAGCATTCTTGATCTCAATGGGATTATTTCAAAGGTCTTTCTATAAAGGTCTTTTTTACAAGGTAAAGATACGTGCATATTTTTATAGGATGTTGGTGTAAAACAATAAACTCCTAAAAGAAAGAATTAGTTTATCCCTGTTATCTAGAATATGGACACTTACTCAGCTGAACATAAATCCATTTTGATTGAATGCCTCCATACTTCCTTAAATATATAAAAAGTAAAAAGACTAAGATTAAGTAGAGAATGGTTCAAAGGTTGCGTAACATAATACCAATAATTCTTTAAGTATCTATCAAATGAGTCAAAAGCTGTGTTTCATTAATTAGCCCACCAGACTTAGGCAGAGAAGGTTTACTACACTTAAAAACGTGTAGCAACAATAATTTTCAATGGCAGCTTCCTGTGCAAAGGCCCAGCACTTCTAAATAATTTATAACAAGTAGAGCTGACCTACCAACAGATATAACAGTATAGCTCAGGAGCTGTTTGCTTTCTAAACTTCATAAGAATATTTTTATTTTGTGAAGTGTTCATTCATTGCTATGCCTAACAAAGTTTTATTGTTTAACTTTTAAAAAATATGAGGATATTTGTAAAACTTTAATCTTCCAGACCTCTCATAATGCTTCAGCTATTTTGCTGATCAAAAGAATACAACAGTGAAAAATCCCTTTCAAATAATGAGTTTGCGGTTTTATCGTTGTTGGTTTTGGGTTTGTTTTTCTGGGGTTTTTTTAAGTTTAAATTCTCTGACATTTGTCTTTTTTTGAAATTGGTAGCTGGGGAATATGGCTGGGGTGACATCAGGTAGGCTATAGTAGGCTTTTTGACAGAAAGATTAACACAGATTTAGCACTTCTAACAGTATGGAAACCAAGTAATCTCTAACTGTACAGTGAGAGAAAATAACAAGAAACATGTTAGCAGTTCTTAACCTTGACCTAGACCTTGCTATGTACTAGCAGCTTCTCATACTCTTCAACAATTTGAGAACAGACTAGCAAGCATTCCAAGTACATGCACTGATGAGGCCAAAGGAAGCCAATATAAAGAGTTACCTATTTAAATCTATGGATTTCACATATTGTTGGGATTATTGGAGTAATTGTTTTGTAATCAGTGGTACACCTCTTCAACAGATGCCATTCTCAAAACTGTCACAACTGTCAAAGTCATGTTTGCCAAAATATTGAAACTTTGAGAAGAGAGCAGAAAAATGTTCCTAGAAATTCACAGCATTGAATGTCTATTTTTTATAGAATACAGCTCTGCAGGAAAACTGTGGAATGATCCAAATAATTATCAAAGGGTTATGATTGAAGGACAAAGTACCGCAGTCAGATTGCATCATCCATTATGGAAAGATCTTTGTCACAGCTAGTTCCATATGAAGTAAAGAAAAGCTTTCTGTTGAAGCTCCACTGAGGCTTCCATTAAAGGAAGGGTTTCTCATCAGGCAGTAATTCAGCCCTAATATTAAAAGCATCAATACAAGTTTCTCTAATGTAGCTTGAAAACTTATGTAATAAATCAATGGCAAAACATTTTACCCTCTGAATATTTGAAACAGTGTCACTCATTTTTAAAGTTTAGTATAACAAAAAGATGAGAGAACACAAAGTCCTGAAATGCCACATTCAGGATTTTATCTTTTTCTTCAGTTCTAGGAAGCTTACTGCATCCTTATGAAATCTTAAAATTTTAAATAGAATTTCTTCCAATACAAGAAGTGCACTTTAGTTAAAGTTTATTTACATTTAATATGTTGTCTTTAATGGTTTATTTTCCGATTGCTAAAACTTTAAATAAGCAGATCTTAAAAATCACAGAAACACAGAAACCAAAACAATTAAAAAAGCTAATGGAATATGCTATGAAGCTCTTGAAGCACAAAGGTTCATAAAAAAGCCAAACCACTGAGACTTTGCCTTCAATCAAATGAAATATATAATATATATAATAATATATAATATATATAATATATTAGAAAAACTGTCTACCCAAGAAATAGCTCACATAACTGCTTTGGATATGTAGTTCAGGATATAGCCAGGCAAAATGTTCAGGGTCCCTAAAAATCCTGATAAGAAATTCAGCCTTTGTGCATGATGTGGGGAACCTGCTCTTCACATAAAACCTATTTAATGGTCTTTCATTGAATGAACAAAACTGAACCGAGTGATCTGTGCCTACTCCTGGCTTTACTTTAAGGCAGGCATAACAAAATGCAGAGAATAAGAAGTTTTGTCAATGTCATGAGATATAACAGTGCAATTTTTAAAATATGCATCAACTTAAAACCAAAATTATATTGTGGCAGTAACAGGATCATTGCAGAGAATACATTTCAGAAAGTACAGCCAGTTAAGAGAAAATTTATGAGACAGCAATAACTGCCTCAATAACAAACCTGTACTTTTATGAACATGCTTAAACTATTCTGCTTTAAATGCTAAGGGAGGTGTATTAATTTAGATAGACGGGAACTACTGTGTTCAATACAACTGATCCAAAGCAGAGTAAAACATTTCAGCAGGCATAGCTTCAATGGCATGAACATTATTAAAACTGACAAAACTTTATCTGTTTGCTGGAAGCTGAGTTTCCCCAGCTATGACAAGGATGTATACAGTAGCAGCGCCTATTTTACCCAAGCCTTCAGATTGTATTTTTTTTTCTTCTCAAAACAAAACTTGTGTCTGTGAATTGCTCTGGTCTTTTGAGGAGTACAATACAGTAGCCTGACGCAGTTTCAGTTTCCTACTGAAAAATAGGTCTGTGCAGACTACAAATCATCTATGCTCCTCCAGGTTAGCACTGCAACCTTCACACTTATATTAGCTACCAATAGTCAGGAAGGCAAAATAATTTCAGGAATTTTGCCTGGATTTAATTCAAAATTAGCCAGATTTAACTTAAATTGTAGACTTCAGAAAACATACATAGGCTTTCCTCTTTGGTTAACTGATCATTTTGAAAGATAAGCATGAGGTAATTAATGGCTCAGCTTCTCCATGCCCAGGTTAGACAGACAGCTGATTAATCAACAATGTGCCTAGGTGTCCAAGAAGGCCAACAGCATCCTGGCTTCCATCAGAAATAGTGTGTCCAGCAGGACCAGGGCAGTGGTGAAGCCACACCTTGAATCTTGTGTTCAGTTTTGGATCTCTCACAAGAATAATGAGGTGCTGAAGTGAGTCCAGAGAAGAGCAATGAAACTGGGAAAGGATCTGGAGCACAAGTCTGATGAGGAGCAGCTGAGGGAGCTGGGGTTGATTAGTCTGAAGAAAAGGAGGCTGAAGAGGGACCTTATCACTCTCTATAACTACCTGAAAGGAGGCTACAGCCAGGTGGGGGTCGGCCTCTTTCTCTAAGTAACAAATGGCACGACAAGAAGAAATGGCTTCCAGTTGTGCCAGGGAAGGTTTAGTTTAGATATCAGGAAAAACTTCTTGACTTAAAGGTCTTTGAGCATTGGAGCAAACCACCCAAGGAAGTGGTGGAGTCACTGTCCCTGGAGGTATTTAAAAGAAATGTAGATGTGACACCTGGGGACATGGTTTAGCAGCAGATTTGGCAGTGCTGAGTTAATAGTTGGACTTGATGATCTTAAAGCTCTTTCCCAATCTAAATGATGCTGAGTCTAGCACATTGCTGAAGGAAAGACTCTGGCCTGACTTTGGCCAGACTCTACCTGGAAGTATAAATCAAGAACGGTCTTTGGCATTTCCCAGTTCGCGCATGCTTACGAAAAGCCTGAGAGATGGTTGAAAATGTTTTTTGATCAAGAGCTCAGGCTTGACTCTACAATCCTTGTTCACTCAGAACTCCCATAGCTTTGACCAAAGCAAGTAGTGACTAGAATATGGAGTGGTAAAGTACTGAAATCTGTTCACAGTTCTGCCATTTCTAACATCCTTGAAGAATACTTGGCTCACTTGAACTTGGCACGTGAAAAAACAATATCTGATAAATTTCAAAGACTACACTGTGGTCTATTTTTTATTTCTCAAGGTAGGGAAGGTCATGGGATATGTCCTCTACTATTTTAATATTCTGTCTTAGGAATTCCTCACCTTTCCCAAGACGCGTCTGGATTATGCATTTTGTACATTGCAAGGCAATGAGATACAAACACAAACAGTTGGTGGAAAGGTAACATTTCTCATGATTATTATTACTAAATATTCAAAGGATGATTGCTTATTGATAGTTTTTAACTCAGAGCACTACAGACACTGGGGATAAGTTTATCAAGGCTTCTAAGTGCTTTCTAAGTGACATTGAAATGGTTTTAATCAGACAAATACCACAAAAGAATAGTAAAAAAGCTAGTGAGCAATGAAAAGAGCACTAAAAATTTTTCCAAGGAACTTAGCTGTCTTTATAAGAAAAAATGCACATATTCTGTGGAAAATTAGCTCTGGCACAAGTGAGGAAAATTTTGACTTATTATGACATTCTTTAAAGAGGACTTATTAAAAAAAAAGTATAGGTGCAGACTAAAGGGATGGATGAAATCTTGGTGGGAAAAAATTAAAAAACCAAAAAAACCTAAACCAAACCCACTATCCATGACATCTAAGAAAAACAAATTAGCCTGAAACAGCGTCACAAACATGTCAAATATGAAGCTGGAGAAAACGGAACAAATATCCTCAGAAACTGCTGCCAAAAATGCTATTTTCATTCCCTTTAATGAAACAGGATTAATTATATTCCCAATCCAAAATCAAACTTTCCCAGATAGAGTAAGTAACAATGTTCTTTATTACCAGGTACATGTAAATTATCTGCTTCCTGTGTTGCCATTTTAGTCAGAGTGTTAAGGGCATATATATGGAAGTATGCTAGATTTTATTGAATTAGCTCAGTCAGATGACAAAATCTACTGAGGCAAACAGAGTTCTTTCATTCATCCTAAGTTAAGTTTATTTTAACTAAAATGCGTCTCTAGAAGAGAATCGTAGTCACAGCTCCTGTAATTAGGCACAGAAAGACACAAACTTTCAGTGGAGTAAATCTAACTGATTAGTCACCATTCCTTTTTGATTCTGTAAGGCTGGAATAAGAGATAATAGCTTTTCTATCAGAAGCGAGGATAACTATCAATTGAGTGATTGATAACTATCGATCAACTATCTACAGTTCTTTGAAAATGTAAAAATAGGTAAGTAAACAGTGAAAGAAACAGGTGATTTTAGTCCATTGCCCATGGAATTACCCCTTTCCCCTGAAAAACTCCAAAACCACAAAAAAGCATAGACCCTTTTCACTGGGCAGTCAAATACACATTCGGCATCTTCTGAGAAAATGCAGAGCTGAAGGGAAAAGAAGAATTTGAGGAATTTTGGGATGTTAAGAAAAGAAAGCATTCCGCAAATATTATACTTTTATTTTCCTGCATGGTTAATGACAAAGCTGTTTTACAGAGCAAGAATTGTTATTCCTTTCTGTAGTCAAGTTTCACATTGCTCAGAACACAATCCAGACTGAGATCCTATAGACTGAAAAAGCATTGAGAAACTTTCTGAGGGGCATAAACTGAAAGAAGAAAAATAAAATGTGTAAGATAGATCCTACACAAGAGCAGACTACAGAAATAATCATATGCATAATATCTCACAGGAAAAAACCAACATTCTGAAGTAAAGCTTTCTGAAATGGATTTAAAGTCCAAGGTAAGTGAAAATGCTGTAGTGAAACTGTGCACCCTGAGAATGAGACTTCTGATGGAATATGTTCCTTCCATTAAAATAAATTTAAAATTCAAACTTGATTCTTTATTCCCAAAATGATTTTGTAGAGAACATGTTCACGATTTCTGTGCTTCCATCTTCTTTTTCTGATCTCAAGAAGTTCCCTTTTACATGCAATAAAAATTATCCTGTTCAAATGGAAATCATAAGGACTGGTATTGTCAAATGTGTCAAACTTAACAGCTTTTCTTCTCACAGCATAATCTACCCAGTATTTCTTGCACACCACTGGGATGTTGATTCTTCCTTCCACTTCAGCACTGCAGAAACTTTACTGCAAATTTAACAATTTTCTTTCTAAGAAGTAACCTTGCTTTTGCTGATATTCTGTTCCTGGGTTTATGGCAAGCTCTTTCTAAACTCATAAATAAATGGGCAACCAACACGGAAACATCACTGAAAATCCTCCTGAAAACTCAGTTTTGCTGTAGAAATTCTCCACAGAGGTACACAGCTGGTGTCTCGTGGTTGCTTATTCTTGGAGCATTCATGAATATCTTTGTTTCTTTGCGATTTCTGTTTTTATAACATGTTGTTTATAACATGGTTTAAAGTAAAGGTTACAACATCTTTTTTTATGTCTAGCATTGCTGGAAACAACTTAGGATGAGGACTTCTGCAGCAGAAACAAATGTTAAACACTATCCTTGAATGCAAATATCAATACGCAAGCAGAGTGGATTTATTTCATGGCTGTAAGGCAGATATTTTTTTCCAAGGACAGTGCATGTTGGAAGGTTCTAAAACAATAATAATTTTTTAAAATGCTCAGGGTATTCAATAAACTTGAATATTGTTCATTTTGCTACCCTTGCTACAGGCCTGGGTAGGCCTGTATTCTTTTGTTCATTTTGTTCAATTCAGAACAAAATTCTTTTGTTCTGAATTGAATAATGTGCAGAATGGTCTGAGATGAAAGGTGCTATATAAGTTAAAAAGCATTATGAAGGTCTAATGCCACAGTACTTTTAAAAAGCCAAATGCTCTTCCTTCTTGTCACTTGGGACATGTCATTCAAATTAACCCAACTTTTAGGTTTTCATCTTGCTTCTGGTCTGTTAGAAAACCTGTATTACAGTTTGTGAGAGCTGTTTGTTGTGTGAGTGTAGATGATGTCTTGTATTTCATTTCCTCACTCTAAAGTACGGTCAGCTGTACCTACAGATACTGCTATAAAACCTCTTCTCAAAGGTCTTGAATGATGGAGAATTCTCACTCTCCTCAAACATGATTTTATTTTCTATTTCATTCTGTTGCCTTTTCCAGTTCTTGCTGTGTAAACTGAACTGTGCTCACTACAATATGAACAAATTCTTCGTGCTCCTAATGAAGTCTGTTAAGTAGTCACAAATACTAAGTGGACAACTTGTGTGATACCACTACATTTCTTTGTCTAGCCTGTACATTAAGCGTACCTGAAAATGTTCAGCAAAGAAATTAAATACTCTGGGGTCCTGTCCTCTAAACTAAGTTCTGTTGTAAAGATTATCAACCTCCTGTATAAATAATAACACAGGATTTTCAAACCCTGGAGACCTCTCTCTTGAAGATCCTTCTTTGCCTGGGGTCAAGATTGCCTTCTTATTGCTTGTTGGAATAAGTTGTAGCATTCGTTGGTTTACAGGGTTGTCACACTCAAGAAAAATATTATATTGTTCTTAAATTGCCTTAAATCACTATCATAAAGGAGTGGTTTGGTCCGCTTTAAAGAATCACCATCAAATGTATTGGCAAAAAGCAAGTTTTAGTAAGAATTTCTGAGATCTCAACAGAGTTTGATACCAATGTTCACTTTATCACTTATTACGTAAACACATGTAGGAAAATTGGGTTAGAATCTATTTAGAGTGACTTTATAGAGACTAGGTACAAGCCTCAGATGGTACCATAAGAACAAATTTCTTTTTTTTCTTTTCTATTTTTATTCAGAAGAATGTTTTCTTATTTGTAACCAACTATGTGTTTCAGAAAATGTTCAAGGATTAATGTAAATAACCTTTTTCTCTTCTAGTTTTTTTTAAATATCAAGAAATATTTTTATGTCCCATGTAACTTAGTAACATATTTCAAACCACTTTTAAATTAATGAGCATTTAAGTTATTCAGTTGCTTTTTCTTAACTTGAGTTTAATTTAACTTTTTTTTTTTTTTTTTTGGCAAGGGATAAATCCTCCGAATTAAAACGTTCAGGTTGGACAGGATACAACGTCTTTAATCAGTAAGGCTTGAAGAAAAATTGATATCCCCCAAACCGAGATATTAGTCTACCAGAGAAACTAAACCTGAAGAAGGAAAAATAATGATCCAGGTGACATTGAATATTGAAAAGTTACTTAATTTTTGTGTTGTAAATGGGAAGCTTGCAAAGACAAATGTAGACACTGACAAAGCAGAAAAAAATAATTCTGACAGTAAAGCTTTCACTCCCTAAAAAAGTCATCTTGAGAAATCACAAAGAAAAATACTAAAGTATAGGACTTTTTAAATTAACATTTTCCATTCACAGATTTAACTATATAGAACATATAAGTGTGTGTGCGTAAAAATAGTTATGATATTACTAATTATGATTTTACTGATATAACTAATTTAAATTTTTGCAAATGGAGCATTAAGAGACAGAAACCAAATGCTTAATAGGGAAATCAGAGTGTCAGAGTCTCACCCTTTCTGGCCAGGTTTTTTTTGACATTTTCTGAGTAGAAGATGCAATGTTTAACATCACATTTACTTGTGTGGAGATAGCTGATGTCAAATGGAATTTCTGATTTAGCAGAGTGATACAAAATATACTGAAAAAAATAATGTAAATGAAGGTTTTTTACAGAAAAACCCAATTGCAGTATACGGTTCAATCACAACACCACTGAGGTTCCAGTTTATCAGGTTCTGCAACACACTCACTGTCGCAATTCTGGGTGTCCACAGTTGCTGGGAAGGGAAGTGTGGGTTGAAAACAGCTCATGTTCATTCCTGTCTTTGAAATATCTTTGTTAGTTGTTTAGCTTTCACCCTCTGAGTTGGGCTGGGCCACATATTCACTTTCCTCATTATGGTCTGGCTAACGGAGGGAGACATTAATGGTCTTTTAAGGAACTTGGGAGAGAAACATTTATACCACAAGTTGAACTGCTGACAACTGTTTGTCTAGAACAAAGGCCTTCCACTGCTCCCCACTGTGTTGAGATACAGAGAGCTTCTGTGCAGCAGCTGTGGTCAGTCACACCCTGCATTACCCCCTGAGCTTCCTGGGCCTTCTCGCCAATCTCCTCTGAGCCTTCTTCCGTCGGAGGGATTTACTGGTCAGTGACTCAGTGACATGAAGAATTTTATTTACTAGTAACATTTACAGCTCTGCAAATCAAGCATCCCAAGTTTCTCAACATGTATTCTGGCTTCTAAATTAAATATTTTTGGCTTACAGAATAGGAAAAAGTTGATCAAATGGTTAAAGGTAAAAACTAGAAAGACTGAGGAAACAAGATCTGCATCACATGAACTTCCTTGTCATGCACTCACAAAATTACATTTAAATGATGGTCTGGTCTAGAACTTTACCTTTATTTTATCTGTTAGTTCCAGAAAATAATTTTTCCACTGCTGTTTAAATAAAAATTTTGTTACTGACAGCTAAATCCTAAGGTTTTTGTGTGCTTTTTGAAAATGGTTGGTTAAAAGATTTCTATAAAAACTGTGAGACACATCTTGCATCCAGTTAATGGTAACACCCATTAGAAACATCATCAGTACCATTGACAGTATATTGAATATTCACAAATGATAGATTTCATCCTTTTCCAAAAGGTCAGTATTAGAACAACTGTGCTACTGTAAGCCTGTTCAATTCCAAGGCTCTGAGGATAATGTCTAGAACACTGCTGTAAAATATCAAAGCTCAACTCAGTCTAGTATTCCTTTTATGAAAAAGAGTTATCCTTTCTCTTGTTCACCACCCATAGATTTTTAAAAAAATTTTGGGATTTTGTTCTTTAGCCTACCTTTTGCATTCATCTGACAAATCCTAAAAGTCAGAAGTCAATGGTCATGTCTCAGTTTTAAAACTGAAGCTTTCCTGTTCAGGACATGGACAAGTAATTTGTTGAATTGTTTACATCATCCAAAACTGACATAGATACAGATGTGCAGGAACATAGGTGTATAAAACACATGTAAGTAGTGATAGAAGTACACTTAGAAGTGAAAATAGGAGTGAAAATCCTGAAAGACAGGTTCAGTCTGGGGAGTGTAATTTACTGACAATCGGATAGTGTCAAAACTGACCTATGCTTGAATATCTTTATAGCTATAACTGCTATTCTTCACCTTGTGCTTGATAAATATCCATCCAATGTATGAGTTCTGTCCAGATATAATTAAAACATATTTTAAATACCTACGAGGTACTAACTTTATTTCTTTTATTCCCACAGTTCAGCAGTTGCTTTGGTTGAACATCTGACCTTACCCCCACACCCAAATTCATGTCACTGTGTCAGATCTAAGACAAAGAAAGTAAGAAACATATCTAAATACATGGATGTCAAGGGAATGATTTACCTAGCAACAGTAACTATGTGAAAGTTTTTCAGAAATGTCTGTGCATGTAATGATACCTTAATGGCTTGCATTTCAGAGGTTTGAAGAAATGGCTGGGAGGATTCTAGCTAAGCAAAGCATCAAACATGTGCAGTGCACATACATTCTGGGAAATATAATGCCATCAGTTCACAAAGAAATTTATGCTCATGCTTTCCATAAATATTGTAAAGATTTTGGTTATAAATCCATAGTTAGAAAAACATTATTTTACCCTGTGCTACATTGGCTATAACAAATATGTGAACAGAGGAAACATGTTAGGATAAATGTTTCTCTGTTCTAATAGCCAACATTTTTAAAAAGCAAACCACCACATAAAGAATTATCTGAAGTGTTACAACAATAACCCTGAGAATAAGGAGAGGTATAAAGCTGAGATGGCACTGTGATATATAACTATCTACTGCTGTGTCAGTAATGCACACTGCTGATCGATGACCCGGACGATCAAACCCCAATGTACAGAGTGAACAGCTTTGCCTTAAACAATGACATTTGATAGATCCTACTAAAGGAAAACTATGTTCCCATCAATTCAGCATAGAAACAGGTGAGAATAGTTAAAAATATTTTAAATCCAGAATAATCCAGCTGAGGACTTAATTAAAGTCACTGCGCATAAGGATCCATGCCATTTAAATTCAATGTACAATCTGAAGCAGAGTATCCAGGTGAGATCATAGCACAGCAAAAAACATATTTTCTATTTTTCTTTTCTATTCCAACCTATCTCCTCTCTTTCCACAGACATTTGCCTTCCATTCTTGTAAATTCAGTGTCTTTTAAAAAGATAGTATAACCTGAATCACCAAAACTTTGATGTAGATACCCTGTAGTGAGCCCCCAATGAAGACTAGAAAGGTTAAACTCAGAAAAATCAGCTTTTATTATAGAAAAGTAATTAACTTTTTAAGTAGGAAAAGTTCACATTAGATCAGACTGAACGAAATAAAAGAGAGCTTACAGCTAACCCTGACCATTATGCCTTTGCTTCCAGGTGTGATTTCGGCAACTTTGCAAACTGTAACAAACTCAGCATGTTCCAGATTGGCCCTCCAGTCATCTCCAAAGGTACTTGATGCTCGTCTGAGGAGGATCCTCCTTCTCTTCTTCCCTGCTGAAGGCCTTAAAGCTTTTACTCCCAATGAAAAAACCCAGTTCCAAGGAATGTCCCCATACCTGTCCTCTGAGACAGTATTTCAGAAACTCACAGCTGAGAACAAACAGCACTAAACATCACATGAGTGATGCTAGCCATGTTTCTTTGCTTCTTCTAAAATATGTTTCTTTTTATGACAATATTTATTGTGTTTTTACTCTTCTATAGCCTTCTTCAACCTGGCTTCTTGGAATGATTTCTGTCTCTGTTTTTCCCACAATTTATTTCTTCAACTTTGAGTCTTTCCATGCAGTTTCATTCCTCCTCTTCTGTAACAATGATTCTAACAGATCTTCTTTCCCCTTCCCAAATCTTGAAGACTGAAAAGGTATTTCCAGTGCTGTTCCTCTACTTCAATCAGTTTCTTCTGTCAGACTCTCTGATCCTTTATTTCTCCTTCCACTCATCTTCCCACATCAGCAGCCACTTCCTCTTTTTTTTCACACTCTTTCACTGATCTTCAAAATGATAGTACTTTGTAACATTAGAGTGATGGTATCAGGATCACAGAATCGCAGAATTAACTAGGTTAGAAAACACCTTTGAGATCATCAAGTCAACCTGTTTCCTAACACCACCTTATCAATTAAACCATGCCACTGAGTGCCACATCCAGTTCTTTTAAAACACCTCTAGGGATGGTGACTCCACCACCTCCCTGGGCAGTCCATTCCATTGCCCAATCACTCATTCAGTGAAGAATTTTTTCCTAATGTCCAGCCTAAACTCCCCCTGGCACAGCTTAAGACCTATTGTTTTCTGTCAGTGGTTACCTCGGAGAACAGATTGACCTCCACCTGATTACAACCTCCTTTCATGTAGTTGTAGAGAGCAATAAGGTCTCCCCTGGGCCTCCTTCATTCCAGGCTAAACAACCCCAGCTCCCGCAGCCATTCTTCATAGGGCTTGTGTTCCAGACCCTTCACCAGCCTTGTGCCCTTTTCTTCATGCATTCAAGGATCTCAGTGTCCTTCCTAAACTGAGGGGCCCAGAACTGGACACAGTACTCAAGCTGAAGCCTCACCAGTGTCAAGTACAGGGGAAAAAAGACATATATGACTCAATTCTTGATAATTTTACTAGTGGCAGAAGAATTTGGCTTTCTCATTGTTTTTGAAAGAAATAACTACAGTTTGAGAGAATCTCAGGCAAAGAGATCAGCACCATAGGAAGTACTACCAAGCAAATCAATCCTAAACACTAAACCAAAAGCATTTTATCTAAATTTGACTAAACTAATTCAGTTAGCAGGATTTTGTGGACAGCTCCAGTAACCTTGCTACTCCATTCAATTCTTCCTGAAGAAATGTTTGCCACTATGTATTTTAAAGCACTCCAGATTATCACTTTCCAGAGAACTGGTTAATTTAAAATTCTACTTTACAAACTGTAGCTGAGGTGCTGTGATTTCTGTTATTTGGACATTTACTTCTCTTCTTTCCTTGTCCCCTCCCATAAATTTTGCTTATTTAGTTCCAGTATGTCTGTAGCCGGTTCTAGTCACGTACTTATTACCACCATTTGTTTTGTTGGCAAGAAGCAGTAAGTGAGCATAAATGAGGTCCATGTTATGTGTTAAGAGCTCTGTGATTGGACAGTCCAGGTGTAGTCTAGCCTTAGCACTCCCACCCTGTATTCTCTTTTTCCTTTCCCTGCTATCATTATCTGCTGTAAGATATTTACGTACATGTTTCTCCCTCTATAGCATGCAGACCACATGAACCCACTTTGTTTGCTTAGGTACTTCACCTCATCTGACCACCTGCAGAGGTTAAGTACTAGTTTGACATGGGTCTTGAGCTCGTATCTGAATAATACCTCCTCTTCTCCTTCTCACACCAAACTAATTAAGTCCTGGCTTTTCTCTGTATCTAAACCAAGAAAATTACACGCAATCTTCTTGTTCCTTGAACTGACAAATGCCTTGACTGGAGGTTAACAAGGCACCACCGTGTTCTAGTAAAAAATGTAGAAACAAAAAAATACACAGAAAAAATAAAAAATGTAACACCTTTAGAGTCAGCCAGTATTATTTTCTCTGCTAGCAATGTATTCACCTGTTAGTAAATACTGATATTTTGCAAAAGTACACAGATGTAACACCTACTTTCCTTATAGTGAAGAAGGCAGGAGGAGAGGCAACCACTGTAGAGACGACCTTGGTTCTTACACTGTTTAGAGAAGATTCTTGACAGAACAGAGAAATACTTGCTCTGGTTGAGAAATATTCTAATTTCAAACTGGTACCAAGGCAGAAAATAATAGCCACTGATAACATGCACCTCTACTGAACCATGTTCATGGGCAGCATGAAGTCAGTTTGCATGAAGTCCCAGATCTTAAAAGTCATGGTACATGTGTTTTGCAAAGGTTAATGGAGAACCCATTTATGAAATACTATTTCTGGACTACAGTTTTGAGACCTCGAATAAGAGTATTCTTATTCTCCATGAACCTTCTCTTCATGGCATGAATGTTAGTTAGCAAAAAAAACCCAAACCAGCAAAATCAGAAAACAGATCTTCAGAGATTTATTTTCTCCATTATCCATGTATGTTATCTATGCATTTCATTTTACTTTAATTTTTTGTCAGGCATTGGAAAGAACTGTGGAGTGTTGTATTCCTTTTCACGTAGCCATCACTCAATTTATAATAAAAATTTCAGTGCACACCAAAAAAATTCAACCTTTTATAAAAATTTCTTGTGGCAGATTTGAACTTTATGAAATTTTACAGTGTTTGTAAAGCTCTTAAATTAAGTCATGTATTTCATTTCCAGCAAAACAACTTCTTTCTGAAGTACAAAGAGTGTTCTACACATCTCATCAATAATGAACAGGGTATATTAACAAAACTATCTGGGCAAACAGAGTATACACTCTTGTAAAAAGGACATTTTTAAAAATGGCATAGCATGTATGACACAAAGTTGTGTCAAAACTGAAAATTGAAAAATGAAAAGGGCCAGATGGCTCTTTTCATGTTTGGTTACCAATTTTATACATACATGTATGGGATTCATAGTAGGGTTTATCTTTGTTGGTAGCTTTCAGTGGTTATACTTTCCAAGAAAAATAATTTTGGTTCAGTGATTAAAATAAGGTATACATATATCTTATATTAAATTTATTATGCAAGCTTATCTTTTACAAGTATATTTAGATGTGATCCCTGATTGAGATCTACTTCATGTCTTCAGGTTAGAAACCACAAAAGCCGATAGAAGGGGAGAAGATCTGTCCACTACTACACAAAAATCCCCATCTGATGGCTGAGATTTAATTGTTGCAACAGGAGTCAGCAATGACTTCAGCACTAGTAATATTTGCAGTTTGAGAAGTTGCTCCCTCCTGTGAGAGTGTTTGTGGTATGGATGTTTTGCTTATGGTGGATTACTGTTTAATGTAATATGAGTAACAACATAGTTCTTTTATACAAGTAGTGGTCCTTTTCATTAGCATGATACACCTCGTTTAATAAGCCTTTATATATTACCTATGAGAATGAGGCTTACTGCTATACAAATGGAATGAACTGAATGATAAAATTTGACCTCATTCTTACATGGATTTGTAAATCTTATAAAAACAATTTCTCTGTTCTTCTGGTGTATGCATTCCCCTGCATGGCTTATAATTTGCTTATTTATATTAAAGTTGTCTTATAGTCATTTTCATATAAGAACATTCTTTTAGCATTCAAACATGATGATACTTACAGTAATTTTCTGGAAATTCACCTAATAAAAACAATGTCTGTGGGTAGAACTTTATGACATTCTAACAATTACTTAATTGGGACAATTTTTTTCCTCAACATGATGTACCATTTAAATAATTTTACTGAATTAAATTTTGAATAACTGGGGAATGGGAAGGGTGTGCTCTGTACCTCAATTTTCAAATTTCTGAATGAGAAATAATAATGTTGAAACCTGCATGATACGTATTGCACAGCATGTGAAACTGACAGAAACATTTTTCTATCTTCTCTAATGGGTTATGAAGCAGTTGACTTTTTGCCAGAATATTTCCTCATTACTTGTTCAGCTCAGAAAAACCCCTCATCATCCACCCAGCACGTCTGTATGAATTGTCAATAGAGAAATCACCAGCTAAGCTGAATATGAGGCATGGAAGTTAGAGTTCTGTGAAGTGTAGAAAATACCAAGATTTTAAAAATTCCCACTCTTTTCAATAAAATTAAAAGGAAAGACACATTCTCCTCTGTAATATAAGACTGGAATCTCTTGTATTTCAGCCATGAGATGACAGTTTCAGTGAAAAAGGTTTTATAAGTTTGACTGACAGTGCAGCAGAGAGAAACCCTTGAAGGTGGCACAGCCAGATATTGTAGGATTGATGTTGTAACATGACTTGGATAAATGGAATTGACGAACAAAAAAAACCAAAAAAATCACTTTGTTCATCAGCTCATCATTTCCAGTCCGACCTGCCGCAAATAGCACAAAACCGAAACTCTGAAAGCTTGCTTCCTGTAAGAAGCTTGGTCACTGCAGCTGCTCTGGCTGCTAATAAGGAAAGGATTTCTCTCCATAAACACTCCCATTTTATATGATTTGTTGTAATACTTAAGAAAGTGATACACAGAGACAAAATAATTTCCAGGTTACAAAGTAAAAAAATAATTGAGAGCTTTGCTGCAAAACAAGGAAGAAATGTTTCATGCTTCTGTATTTCAGGTAAGAGCTGGTTAGTGCATGCAACTATAAAAAATCCACACAGAACTGATCCTTGTAAAGTGTCATGTTCTCCCAGAAAATCTGAGATCTAAAGCCAAAATAACCAGGGAAGGCCTGGATCTTCAGAAGGTGCTCAGTATCTTGAATGATTATGGTTGGTGGGGTCAGAAGAAAAAGTCATGGTAGCTAAATGTAAAATACCTTAAATCAGTGTATGTGAATGTGTGATATTAGGGCATAAATAACTCAGCTGAAAATTAGTGAATGTTAACATTCTGGCAATTTTCACATGCAATTATTCCTGTCAAAACCTGTAAAATAATTTGATAATTAAAACCAGGCAAACAAAAAAGGGAACAGGCTTTCTGTTTAAATTATCACTACACTGTGTTTTCTTCTGTTAAATAGAAGCACCTTTAGTTTATGGTGTTTTGACTATTTATTAAGTGAGATGCAAATTCAAGGTACTTTGAATGCACATGGAGCCCTTTAATTATGCTGTTAAAATCCTGTGCCTTTGCAGTGAGATAATGGGTTTATTAAATAGATTATTTGACATATTCTGCAGGAAGCTTGTGATTGGCACCTGCTGATGCATCTTCAGGGCAGTGATGGAGTAAGGAACAGTACAAAGACTCTACCTTAAGAGATGCACAACATCATCCTTCTTGCAGTTTAACTGGTAAGGATTGTGATAAAAGAAATTTGTCTTAATATCTGCAATGTTTTAGTGGTTGAACTCCATTCTGTCGTAAACTTTCTAGGAAATATGAAATACGAATAATAGATTGTAAATGAGATCAAGTTATACCACGCCTAGCATGGTCACAGAAGAGCGAGCAAGCATGAATGTTGGCTATATTTCCTGCTGTACTCATTACTTTAAGAGATATGCAGAATTTCAAATTCATTATCATAATCTGGTTTGATCTGCTGAGATTCCTGTCACTGGAGAAAAGAATAATACACTTTAATGCTAACTTGCTGGTATTGCTAACAGCAGGATCTTCAAAGCATTCCTTCTTTGGGCTGCGGTACACTTGGACACCTGAAATGAAGCAGAAATACAAATTGGTGATCAATCTGTAATGAAGAATTTTGATGTCTTTGTATCCTTTTGTCCTGGTGAATTTCACAGGGAAATTTCTGGGTTCTAGTTTGTATACAAAGCATTTTGTTATTATGAGGAAGAAAAGTATCATCTGCTCACGTGAACTACATGATGAATGTGTGAATTTGTTTTCAAGTACCTTACTCTCTTCTGGTAACAATTTGGGTTCCATCCGTATGCTATATTACTCCTGAATTTCATGACGTTTTGAAGTCCAACTCTTCCCAGATCAGTCACTACTGAATTGTATCTCTATTGGGTATTTCTGGAAAATAGGCTTCCAGTTGTATGGTCACCCAAGAAAACAATATAGCAGAAAACCTCGGACAGAGGTTATAAGGTCTGATCCTCTTAATATCATGGATATATCTTACATTACACTGACACTGCAACTCTTGTTAGAATCACAAAATTGTAGAATTCCAAGCAAATGGAGTCTGTGTGAAGAAGTTTGTGAAAATTCAAAGAAAATATCACCAAAGTTGTTTCTCTCTGGCTTTACTGTTCTGATCCATCTGGGCAATTCCTTATGTTTCCATCTCCATGCATAGAAAACATCTTGATGGATAATTTGGGTAATGTTTCAAAGTGCGTAAGTCTCTTTAGCTCTTGTAGTTTTTCTCTCCATTGTATTGACTAAAAAATTACACAAAATACAGATTCCTTACAATCGCAAAATTGCTTGGTGCACTGTGGGTAAGAAAAGTATCTTAAAAAAATAACAGTTTAGTTTGTTGAAGTTAAGTGGATATACCTCTTGCATGCTGTAGCTATGAAACTAACAACACTTTCTAAAAATGAGAGAGGTTGAGTCACAAGTGTTCACTAAGATCACATCTCCCTGAATTTAAGGGTTAGTTTAAGCATCTATCTTTCAGAGCATTCCAAACAAAACACGCTACAATAGCAGTATTAGGGTTTCATCATCCATTCAGTAAGTTTTTTCCTCCTTTCTTCAGATTTTGTAAGAATCTGGTAGGTATTATTTTAGAAGAAGTGCCCCAGTGTATTGTCACTAGATTACTCACAACAGACTTTTGTTTATGACCATACATGATGAACATGTGCTTATTTTCACAGGTGAGGATGAGCAGTCCGTGGTATGTGCTACAAGTCTTTTGCATGAGGAGTGGGAGGGCAGCAGGAACCAGACAGTCCAGGAGATAGAGAATGACAATTTTTGAGAGACAGCAGAGCAGGAGGGCAGTAGCCTCAAAGATAAAGGACATAGTCCCATGGCACTCAAGGGAAAAGAGCAGCTCCAGTGATTTTGTTCAGCAGACTGTTCAGATCACCAGGTTAACTTATAGCCAGAAGACAGCTCCAAGACCAAGCTGGAAAGTCAAGTCCGCAGGTCAGGAACAGCAAGATATACAGGTGACCACAGGTAGAGCTGTGATATAGCTCTGGCAAAGACAAGGCTAAACATCTTGGCCTAAAAACATTTCTTGTGCAAAGAGGAGAAGGATGCTAAAAAGGCTTTTCACAGCCTTTTCCATGCAGGCTGTTTTCCCAGCGCTTCAACCCTCATTTCCACAGCTGCACCAGATCAGAGCTGGCCTTGAGCACAGTCAAACCCCAGAGGGGAAGCAGGAGAAAACTCAGGACTCTGACACATAATTAGCAATGTTAATTTTTGCAACTGCATGCTACACCTGGTGTGAACAGTTACTACCAGCTTTCATAAACTGAATAAATTAATAATGTGTAGAATTAGTTTTATCTCCAGCATGCAGATGAAGTTGGTCTCTGAAAAAGAAATCCTAAACTCAACAGTAATTTGACCTCTGTGGATGAGGCCAGGATTTCATCCACAGAATTCAAATGTGTTTCCAAACACCTCAAAAGGGTCTTAAAATCCCTCTTTTGTGTATGGAAGGAGTTCTCATGACAGTTAAGAGGCTTGCATTGCCTTTATTTTCTCCTTGTATTAAGAACTCAGTTTACATTTGTAGCAAAAACAAGGATAAAAATGACAACCTATTTACCTGAGGCTTCCAATTTAATTTGGAAACTGTACGTGCTTCTAAAGTACATCCTTTATAACACAATGCATTTTTCACCTTCTTGAACTTGACGGGATAAAGAATGTAGCATGTACATTCCTATCACATGTGCTGGTTTTGGCTGGGGTAGAGCTAAATTTCTTCACAATAGCTGGTATGGGCCACACTCTGGATTTGTGCTTAAGACAGTATTGATAACTCAGAGATTTTTTTGCTATTGCTGAGTGGCACTTACACAGAGCCAAGGCCTTTTCTGCTCCTCACCTCACCACACCAGCGATGGTACTGGGGGTGCAGAAACAGCTGGAAGGGGACAAAGTTGGGACAGCTGACCTCATCTGATGAAAGGGAAATTCCCATACTCAGTATATAAGGCTTGGGGGGAGAAGAAGGAACTACTTTTGTGGAAAAAACATTTGTCTTCTCAAGTCACTGTAACAAGTGATGGACCCCTGCTTTCCTGGAGATGGCTGAATACCTGCCTGCCCACTGGAAGTGGTGGATGAATTCCTTGTTCTGTTGTGTGCATGGCTTTTGCTTTCCCTGTTAAACTGTCTTTATCTCAGTCCATGAGTTTGTTTTTACTTTTCTGATTCTCTTCCCCACCCCACAAGGGGACACTGAGCAAACAGCTCTGTATGGCTTAGTTGCTGGCTGAGGTTAAACCATAACAGCATAAACCCAAGGATTTCAAAATTTCTGCAGTCTTGATTAAAACAGTAAGTCTTACATGTTCCTATGCTTTGCCACATTCCAATTCCTTTATGGAAATAAGAAAACAATGCTTTATGTTAATATCATTTTATAACATTCAACTAATTACAAAACTTTGTATTTTGTAAATTACATATTTTTTTAAATTTTATCAGTTCTCCCAATATTACTTTCTTTTATCTCTTTCTCTTTTGAAATATGGATTTGTTTTAGTTACAGACATATGAAAGCAGGTTTGAAATCTCCAGAAGGAACAGATTACGGACTGCTTTGGTACCAAGTAAAAACACGTAAGATGTAGAACTTTAGATTTGCAAAAGACACATATTGGATTTCATTTGTCCTTTGCCTTTCTGTCTTGCATTATATTCAGATGTACATACACCCACATGTGTACGAATCCACACACATGCCAAATTCTGGTATTTTTTAATAGGACTGAGAATTGTCTTCAATTCTGTCAGGGAAAAAAAGTCACTGTTTGATCAAGAATCTTCATTTAATACAGCTAAACTGCCAATTTCATGGGACTACATCTAAATCAACTTTTGCTTAAGCTGACTCTCATTGTGTGTCTAGTTTTAATTCAGGTAAGACCCAGCATATTTTTTCCAAAAGCTTAGGAGTTTTTCCCAATGCTTTTCTATCTTTACTCTCAACAGCTTTACTCTTGATTTCATTCAGTGTTTAGTCATTTATTCCCAGAATTGCTCTGGAATTTGCCTCTTCTGTATTTTCAGTTCTTTCAAAGAGTAATAGAATGGTTTGTATTGGCAGGGACAGCTTCCACTAGACCAGGTTTCTTAAAGCTCCCCCACCCTTTCTTTGAATACTTCCAGTGTCCACAACTTCTCTTGTCAACCTCTTCCAGTGACTCACCACCATCACATTCCTTCCTTCTCTTTTATCTAAAACTACAGTTTTTCAGATTAAAATCTGATATAAATCTGCCTTCTTTCTCTTTTTTTTTTTTGTTTGTTGGTTTGCAACCATTGTCCCATCAGCCTTGGTCAAAAGTCTTTCTCTACCTTTCTTATAACCTTCCTTTAGATACTGACAGGTGATATAAGGTCTCCCCAGAGCCTTCTCTTCTCCAGGTCAAAAAACCCCAACTCTCTCAGTCTTCTCAAGCAGGGAAAATCTTCCAACCCTCTGATCATTTTTTCAGCCCTCCTCTGGATTTTTTCTAAAAGGTCTATGTCTTTCTTGCTCCAGGGACCTCAGAGCTGGATGCACCACTCCAGGTGGGATCTCACAACAGTGAAGCAGAGGAGCAGAACCACCTCCTTTGACCTGCTGGACACATTTCTGTTTGTGGTTACAGGATACAGCTGTCTTTCTGGGCTGTGAGAGCCCACTGTTGGCTCATGTCCATTTTTTCATCTATCAGCACCCTCAAGCCATTTTCCAAAGGGCTGCTCAGAATCCCTTAATCCCTCAGACTATATCAGTGTTGGGGATTACCCTGTCTCAGGTTCAGGGCCTTGCACTTAGACTTGTTGGACTTCATGAGGTTCTCATGGATCCTTCCTTCAGGCATATCAGGTTCAGCACTCAGCTTGGCATCTCATGCAAACTTGCTGAGGGTGTACCCAATCCTAGTCTGCGTAACTGGTGATTGATCCCTCTACCGACCCCTGAGGGACCCCACTCAGAAGGAACTTTCTTTCTGAATGGTGAATGCTCCAAGTAAAGAGTTCACAAGGTTTTCCATACGATTCTCACATTTTCTAGGTGGTCTTGACTTCATATGCTGTTATGTAAACTGATGCAACAGCAGGTGTGGTCAAGGTTTGTGGACTGAGTCTCCATAATTACTGAGATAACCAGAGACAGTCATTGACTTTAACTACGCCCTACCTTTATAGGTATCCGTACACACACTGGGCCAGGAATTGACCCTGCTTTTAAAGGTATTGTTAGGGTTTGTTATTGTTGTTAGGGTGGTTAGTTGGTTGGGTTTTTGTTTTTGAGGTTTTTTGTTTGTTTGTCTGTTTGTTTTTAATTTATAGATGGCATATATTTTTTTGTTTTCCGGGACATAAAACACTTCCATGTTTTCCTTGACTCTGTTTTTCTGGGTTTTTTTTCCTATAAATGTTATTTAGAAATGGAGTACCTTAAGATGATGAAAATGAAATCATATAGATAAGCAAATCTCTATAGGTCTTCACAAAAATCACTGAGAAAAAACTGAAGCAACTGAATTTCTTAGCACACAGATTAAACAGGGTAAGAAACCTTTATGAGAAAAGAATAAAGTTAGTATTAAACAAGCTATCTATTTGGCCATATAGTGTAACATTATGAATTAAAATTGAATGTTGAAAATGAAATTTACTGTACTATATTCTTACTGACTTTTTTGGTCATGCAACAGAAATTCAGCAGCTCTCCATGGTGCTCACCTCCAATCTCCTCACCAAAATGAAATGGAAAGAATCAGATCCTATTATCATTAAGGGAGTGGAGGAGGTTATAAAGAGAAAATTATAAAAGATGGCCAACTGTCTACACTGCAAATTAGAGTCACCTCACAACCAGGTCAGGACACAGCAGCACTTTAATCAAATTCTACACAGTTCATGTTTGCAGTATTGACAAATCCTAATTGTAATGAAATACTATTTGTTCCCTGGTGTTGAATGTTTCTGTTGTAATGACAATAGTGATTTGAGCCAACTGAGCATATAATTCACTTTCTTGGATAAGATTAAAAAGCAAAAAGTGAAAGCAACAGAAAAGAGGGTAAGTATAGGTCAGATGCAAACAGAGATGTTGAAAAGTCCTTTAAAATTTTTCTCTCCATAAACCCTGTCATTTTAGCATCAGATTGTTATCCAAAGGTACTTTTAAAACTGCAGTACAAACTCAAAATGGCACATAGCCGACGACATTACTACCTCTTGAAAACATTCATTAATAATAATATTATTAATAGACACTTGTTTTTCTTTATGTAGTCACTGTAAGATTACTTGGATCACTGCAAAAATAAAAAAAATCTATTGACTCCTGAATGTTTATCTGTACTCTGGTTATTTGAACTGGGAAGATTATCTTAATAGTCATTAGTATAATGCTCCAACAGAAATGCTGGGAAGAGTATTCAGTAACATCATTCAATTAGCAGAAACATAAAAGGCAGTAAAATGAAAAAATTTTATAAGATTTCAGTGTTTTTACATGCTCAGAGCTTTGTTAACATCCTTTAAAAAAAAGTATTTACTGTATAATTACAGTCAGGTTAATGGGATAGGTGTGGGATGAACTACGAGGAAATGGTAGGTTGTAGTCTAATCTTCCACTGATTTATTAAGGGCTTCAAAAATTACTTTTTCACATCATGCCACAATCTTATCGAGAGCAACACTGTACTATTTGGCTCATTACCTCCAAATACCCTGCTTAAGATGAAACTTAATACATTTTTGGTCAATCAGTATTAAATGCAATCATCAAACACCTTACAGCCAGATTGGATTTTTGTGGTGCTAGTTACTATTTGCAGTGCATAGTGACAAGTATCTCAACTAAATAGAGCTGAAAAAAAAAGGAAACCTAATGCTTTAAAACTTACATAACTACTTTCCTACCTTTAAAATAAAAATATTTCTAGGGTGTTTTAAATCTATTATTACTTTCAGAAGCCATTTGAATATTTTTAGATTATGTAATTCAGCATGTGACATTTATAGCACAGGAAAAGTTAGAATACACTCAATGTATATTTAGCTCATTGTAGATCAGATACTACCAATTTCTGTCAGTAAGCATTGTGCAAGACCAGCAGTTACAATAAACAGCCAAAACTTTGTGATTCCATGAAAATATCTTTCTTTGTTTCCTGGGCCTGTGAAATAGCTAAACTAATATAGAAAATAATACCACTTACAGCATTTTTTTATATTGACTTTTGTTATAAATAAAACTTAATGTGAACAGTTAATACATTAAAATTTTTTTAATCCAAAAATTGCCATGATAAAGGTGAATTCTGTATCTCAATGGGGAAGCCAATTATTTATGAAAATATCCTTCTTTGTTCAAAAAATCACTGTTTAATATTTTAAAAGTTTTGTTCCATATTCAAACACACTGAATTCATATTAGTTCAGATGAAAAAGCTGAAAAAAAATGTTTTGCTTTTTTGTGCTTTTCTTTCTCTCTTTTACTTTCTAAATTCTTTTTCTTTCTAACTCCCACCTGGAAGAAAGATGTCTGAGTAAGAAATCTAAAAAACAAGGGAAAACTCAAAACTGAAAAAGAACTCTTCCTTTGTGCTCACTTACAAAGAAACAACAAATCCAAAAGCAAACAGAAAGGGCAAGAGGAGGCAACCTTAGTCACTGAACTGTGAATTACCTGACACTACTGATTGTTTTTTCTGAAGTTCCACCTCAGCAAATTATTTTGAAACAATAAAAAAAAAAAGACAAAAAAGTGTTTAGTCTATGACAATGATAAAGGATCACAGAAGCTTTGTTTCTAAAAATTAACAGTTTTTCTCACAATAAGTGTAGTATTCATGCCCCATTCTTTGTTTCCATATAACTTTTCTATTAATACCCTTCTTGCCTGGCTTCTTGCTTGCCCTTGCTAGTTCTAAAATGATAAGGTACATTTTTAAAGAAAAACAAAACAAGGAAAACAGTATGTTGCTACATCACAATGAAGGTTTAAAAAAAAGATTAATTTTAAAAATAAGTTTTCAGAGAAAATTTTCAACTGTGTTCTCTGACTTCTGGATACAAATAGAAAGTTGTATAAAGACTTTACATTATCATTGTTCAGGGCAGAGATCATCTAAGACAAGCAAAATCACCCCACAACAAAATAAATATTAAAAATAAAAATGAAACCTAGAGTAAAATAAATAATTGATTATAGATGTCAAGAAAATAATTATAGATAAAAATAATTATAAATTTTGATACAGGAGATACTGAAGAAAAAGAAATCAAGAATAGAAGAATAAGAAGGCTGAGGCAGGGGGAAATAAAAAGGCAGCAAAATTACCTCAGAATTGAAAAAGAAAAATTAATTTCCCAAGACTAAAGGAATGGGAACATGTCCTCCAAAAGAATAAGACCAAGCTGGAGTTTTGAAACCTCTCATGCACAGAGATGCAGGAAAAAAAGAAAATAAGACTGACAAACAACCAAAACCACTTGGTTCATAGCTCTAGAACTTTTCATTTTGTATATACAATATCGCTAAAATTAAAAATAGCTCCCCATAACAGGATTTGAACAGTATCCGTGGCTTTCACTGCCTTTAAGAGTATGAATAAGTTTTCTCACACAGCTCATGAAAGTACTCTTTGGACTGTATATTTACTATGAGAAAGATATTACACTCAGGAACATTGATTTATGACACTAGTCTCACAGTTCTTAAAGTCAGGTATAAAGCCCTGACAGAAACAGACATATGAATTTTCCTTTGAAGATAGGTTATAATCTGTATACCTTTTGCTAACACTTTGTCTGAAATTAGACAGATGCTATACAGTTCTCTGAAATTTAATGGATTTACACCTCAGTGGCTGAATAAAAAAAGATTAGGATTTCCTTTGCTTACTAACTTTTACTTGTAAAGAAGTTTTAGATTATTGTGATAACAACTGACTTTGTGTACTATTCCTCCTGCTCTCGTACTACCCCTAGAGGAGTGAGACACTAATTCACTGAATTTTGTAGGTGCATAGTGAAGGAAAGAACCATGCCGTCAGTCAGTGAAGGAAAGGAGTATGTTGTCATGTTGTTCAGGGAGGTCCAAACTTGACATAGCAACAGTGGCTTGCATTCCCCCAGGGATCTTCCATATGCATATACAAGAAGAAATTTGTTTCTCTCTACCTTGTTCTTCTCTATGATTATAAACTTAACCCTTGGCCCTGTGAAGGCATCAGAGCAAAAAGCAGAACAAGAGCAGTCACTCCTCAAGTCCTCAGAGAAAATCTGACACAAGAAGATAGATTTTGTGTGGCAGTCAACATTTGGGGCATTTTATTACAATCTGGATTCAAGTGTAAGATGAATCCTTTTATACTGTTTTTGCTCTTTAACCTGAACAAACTTTGAAAAACATAAATGAGTAATACTGAGTGACAGCTATTCACAAAGGAGATTGAGAACAAGCTGACGTTATATTCTCCCTTTGGGTCATCACCCTCAAATTCTCTTGTGAGCTGTAAATCAACATTTACACTGGGAATTTGAACAATATGACCCATCACATGAAATTACTTTCTAAAGATGAATTGTTCCAAACTAACAGCCAGGCAAGTTTCAGAGTCACAGAAGAGTTACGAAAGTGTATGAATTCTGAAGATTCAAAATGAAGATTTTGAATCCACATTATTATATTGAAAAATTTTTATTTATTGTAGCTGATGCTATGACTTGATACGTGGGGAAACCAGAATGATTTCTGAATGCTTGTGCTAGCACTGCTGTATTATGTCTTGCATGCCATTGCCTGTCAAACAGGAAGATCTTTAGGTGAAGACAGGCCTGGCACAAAGTGAGGTTCTCTGCTCTCTTTTTATTTTTTAGTATATATGTCCTATGTATGTCTTCTCTACTGCCTCCCTAGGAAAATTTGCACGGTGGTTAAACAGAATCCAATTCTAAGTCTTTAATTTATGCTAACAGTATTGCTAAGATCTGTTACAGGGACCCTCACATTTCCCTGCTAATAGAGAATAGTCTATATATGGATCATGCTGCCGTATTTTACACTGCTGTTTAAATAGTACACTGTGTGGGCAGAAATGAGTGGAAAGTTACGTAAAAGAAGTCAAGAACTGAATTCTGTCTGAAATTTGTTTTAGCTTACCTGTGTGACCAGCTGGGCACAGCAGGCTGGGCAGTGACTGATTCACAGTGCTTCTTGTTCAAATAATTTTAGTCATGTTGAAGCTGGGAACCGGCTGTTATCTTCTCTCACAACACATAAATTTCTTCTGTCTTCACTTTGAGACACTTTTAAAGTTTTCAGAATAACTATGATTTCTTTCCTACCTTGTTTCTCTGCCCTGCCTCCTCTCATTTCATTTTCCTGACTTCCAGATCAGGCAGTCTTGAAACATCATGAATCTTGTTTGAAATATGTGAACATATTTCAGCTGTAGCTCCAATACAGAACAAAATATATGGCTACTGACCTGTCACTGAATCAGACAGAAAAAGTAGAACCCTGATGAAGCAATTAAAAATCTCCTGCAAGTACTGCTGAGAGTCCACACACTTCTAGTAGCTCAGTGAAGCATTTTCTGTTCCACCTGTTTAGCCATTTCTAACATTTTTGTTATTACGTGAGGTTTCAGGCAGGTGGAAGTGAATGGGAAGGTGGAAACCAAGGATATTCCCTGTTATCAAGCTGTTTACTTATCATCAGATGTAACAGAACTGGAGCAATATGCAGTAAAATATCCCTGAACTTGCTTCCAACCTTTACCATAAAGTGGGAAAGAAAGGTTCCTCCTGCCTTACACATAACCTTGGTAAGGTTAAATATTTGCCCACTGTTTTGTGGTTTAGGTGGTTTGTGAATGGGAAAAATTAAGCTAAGAATACAAACTTCACTGTAAAAATGCAGTCTGGATAAAATTGAAGACTTTTTTAAGCTTCTTTCCAAACATCATCAGAAGCAAAATCTCCAGTATGATGTCACAGATATTGTGCAAGCAACATAGGAGACATTTTGACTTCTTTTCTTTTTTTAATGAAGATGCCACTGAAAATTTAAAAGAGACTTATGTTTGAATGTAACAGCTTGAATACCTCTGTAACTTTAGCATGCTTGAAAAGCTAATTTTTCAGCTTCAGCAATAAGTTAAAAATGTCCTTGAATGGTAACAGCAATGAATCTGCAGCATACATCACTTGAATCTTTCATTAGATTGGCTCCAGGCTTTGAGAGCACCATGCTATTGTTCAGTTTTCCTAAAGAAACATGTACAGAAATGCTTTTGGATTGCTGCTTTTGTTTACTTCCTTTTGTAACATTGTGGTGCTGCTGTAGCCAGCTTGTGTGAACTTCTGGTGGACAAAGTTAGTTTTAATTACCTAAAAAGCCTGCAAGTAGTAGTTCAGTGTTTGCAAAGAGTTTTTCTCACCGAAGTTATATTCTGATGTCAACATCTTTCTATGCACACGGGAAAAACATGGCTACCAACATGGTAGAGGGGTAGAAATGCGTAAATGTGAATTTCAGGCATTATTCTGTGCTTTCTGATCCACACATGCTCAATGCACAAAAGGCTGCAGCCAGCAGATCATTTCAGCCATCACAGAATGCAACGTGGGTCTTTCCTCTCTGCAGAACTTTTTTATTTTTTTATAACAGATTTTTCTGGTCTCCACTCTTGTAACAGAACTCAGGCTGTATGTAAACATATTCAAGGCCCCTCTATTTTGCATGATTTTTGTTACTATGGGTTAAAAAGAGATGTACACTTATTACTGTCAAGATTCAGAGACTTCCTCCCCTTCCCTCCACTCCCAAAAAGAAGGTTCTTAAAACAGTGATGTTAAGTCATTCTTACCCTTGTGGGAGTTTATTGAAACAATTAAGTTGCACTTCTGTTTTCCTATTATGTATACAGTTGTCTTTCGCAAGAAGACAGAGGCCAAGGCCATGAAAATCTTCAGCCTGATGAATGAAACTAGGAGCGTACTGTCAGTCTTCCAGGCTGAGATAATATACTTCTAGAAGAAAAGTGATGCTATCAGAGCAATGTATCTTTGTCAGATAAATAAAAAATAAGTCTCTCACTGTTCTTTATGCTTCACCTAATGGGTGACAGTCTATCATCATGAGGTACAGAGGAAAATATATATAGTAAAATAGCTGATGTCTGGACAGTGTTGATTTGTTGAATATTCTCTTGTGATCTTTCTTATCAAAGCAAATTGGTTTTAGAGTTAACAACAATAAGATTAAATGACAAGAAATGCTGTCTTAAGGTAATATAACCATGTGTTAACTCAGTGCCCTTAATGAAAATACTGTAAACCTTAAAAGTAAATGTCCTTTAACCAAGGAGTATACTGGAAGAAACAAGATTATGGATTTATTCTTTCATAAATAGCTTCACTCTGTAGATATTTATGAATTTGTGGCTCACTATACATTGCATTATGTAGCATAAAAGTACCAGGCAATCTTCTTTTTCAAAATGAATGAAGTTTGATTCTGTTGTGGCTTTACCTCCTATTCTGCACTAAATGCAGCACTGGGACACAGAAACAAAGCTTTTAAGGAGTAAAACCTAGGGAATCCAGGAGTGTTTCTTAGCTCAGCATCCAGACAAGTAGAGCCACTAAAGTCTGTAATATGACTATTTATGGTGTTAACAGAGTGCTAGTATCTTTAACAGTTCCAAGCATATACCTAAATTCTTTACATATACTGACAGAAATAATCCAACATGTAAGATCACAATCTTCACTTGTTGGCACAGGAAAAATGTTCTACTTTTTTTGGGTCTGGTGCAAATCTCACCACTCCTTTAACGGTAAATATTTATCATTTCAAGGAAAAAATAGTACAGTTTTGATGAGTTCTGACTACTGACCAGTAATGCCACTATTTTACTATGGATTGTGCTACAGAACAAGCCCATAAAGATTTTACAACCCAATGCAGGACTGAGATTGTTTCACCAGGAAAGTCAAACCTTTGTGCATTCTAGAGAATATTTTGTTTTTCCTTAAAACAAATCATTGTTTTAAAATTAAGAATTCTTTAGCTGAGTGGGATTTATTTTCCCAAGAAAGATTGACCATTAAATTGAAAAATGAATTTTAGCTTATTAATTCAGTGTTGTGAACTGGTGGGGCTTTGAATAAATAAATGCCATCTCCCCCAACCTTGTTATGGCTAGGAAATTACATTTAATTCAAAGTCTTGAAACACAGGATGGAAACTAAGGTTTCTGTAGCAAAAAACAGACAAAAAATGTAGAAAAACACATTTTCATGCTGTTCTAAAATTTTCTGACACCAAGCGGTCTACTTCTTCAACTGCATTGTATTTCTCAGGTGGACACGTGCACCAGTTAGAAGAGAGCCATATGTCTGTTATAACATAGGGTCTTTCTGCATGATAGAAGAAGGCATGATCTGTTTTCCTTAATATTTTTACTATTATCTGGGTTTTCTCTTCAAATTGAGACCCTTGCTATGGTTTTATTCCCTTAATAATGCCTGTTCCAGTAACCAATCTCTGAGTTGCTCCTTTCCTTACTCTAAAAAGCTAATCTTTTTACAAAACCAAGTGGTTGATATTGTTATTTGTCTTTCTCCACCAAACTAAGGTATCTGATTACAGCAATTTCACTTTTTCCATTAGAATAAAAAAGCATCTTCAGTTGATCCATTGCAGCTTCTTTAGGAGGTATTAGAATTCCTGGTAGTTCTCAATCCATATCATAACAATGACTAATTTTTTTTTATACCTGCTGGAACTTGCACCTCCCTAACAGTGGTAGACTGGTTAAATATTAGGAATCATTTCATCCCATAAAATGAACAGCTCAGCTGCATTAATCTAATTTGAAAATGAATTCTTTATCTGATTCTTGGAATATGTATGTGTCAGCAAGTATCAGGTGTTTTTATTGCTATACTGTGGGCATTCATTTTTCAGGACTTAAGATTGCCAGTTTTCTCAAGCTGAGTCTCAAATAATTTTGTGAAAGTTGTGACTGCTACTGGCAGAAGTTAACTTCTTTTAGATCTGGTAAGCAGCTATCCAGTTTAATCTGAATTCAGTCACAGGGCTAAGGTGCCCCTTGAAATTTGAAGTTTCAAAAGGTAGCTTTGATTCTTCTTGTGTTTAGATTTTGCAGCACACTGAAAGATATTACCAGTATGCCCACACCAAGTGGAACAATTGAGATGGTTTTATTTCGGGTAATGTAACAATTTCTCTCTACTTCTGCCTCTCTCCTTCTTTCACAACTTCTGTAATCAATGTAGTTTATGTAAGTTTCCATGATAAAAACTAGGGCATTTTATTTATTTCTTCCATGCATCACTTGGAGTTTTTTTCTAATTCTTCTTCATTCTTTAATTGCATAAGGTAGAGCAGCTACCATAATGTAACTCAGCACCAGGAATATGTTACCATCAGACAAGAGGGTTTATGCCATGTGTATCCAATTCTGTTAGACCCTCCCTTAAGTCTGTGCTGAGTCAATGAAGATCAAATTTAAACATACTTTTTTTTTTTTTTTTTAAATAGGAAATATTTCCTACACAAAGGAAACCATTTTTTTCAATATTAGGTTCTGAAGACAGCATTGTGTGAAACACGAGTGACAGTGTGCTGACTTACACAACACAACCCCAGTGTCAGCCTTGCAGGATCATGGTAGTAGAAGGAATGCAGGCATTTGTGTTGAGGTCCATGTCAATTTTCCCTACAATGAAGATTACCTCTGACAATAGCAATTTCTAAGGATCCTTTGTAAAAGCTGACAGATAAGTAGATCCCATGCTGAACAAGACCCTCTGCAGACTTCAGTGGCTTACACGTGGCTTCTACAATTAAGTCCAAATCTATCGAAATTGATCTGTATATGTTGGCAAGTGGCCTGATTAGTCTCTAAAAAAAGATGTCAAAATTATGGTAATGGATGCATGGAATAATGTAGTATTACCTCTGAAATGATGAGGAAGATGAACCTTGGTTTCCTGCTGGTATACTGAAAAAGTAAATTTTCAAAGAGGTGGTTTAAATCCCTCCTGCTCACCACAAGCAGAGAATCCCATCTTTTACACAGTTATACTCTCAAAGATGTCCTTACCTGTAACTATTACCAGTAAGACAACAAAACTTTTCCAACTTAATTTCCAGCAGCCTGTTGGGAGATTCTGAATTGCCTTAGGTTTCTAGATGGACCATTTATTCTTAGTAATATTGAAAAAAAGATTAACTTTTAAAGAAATTTTCTGTTCAATCCACCTACCTCTTTTTTTCCTTTCTTTACTAGTGGATCCTTCCTCTATTTTTGGTTTTTCTCGTTGTTTTTGTATTATTTTCTACAATCTTTTTTTGCAACCTGAAAATCCTACTTGAAGCTCTTTCAGACTTTGGGAATTTCTGTGGTTGTCCAGATCTAATGAATTTCTTTTAAGATCATTTTGGCATTGGAATTAGATTTTAGCCTTGTTCTTTCTGTGAGGTTCTATAGGGTCTCTTGGGAAGGAGAAGATAGAGTGTGTAAAAGAATTTCCAGCCAAACAGTCAGTGTTACAGTCAAAATCTCTTGATAAATTCCCTTTTTCTCCTCCTTTTTTGTTTCTTCCACCAACAAGCTGAAAATAGTGGCAATTCATCACACTTAGGAACAAAAGTGATAATCTGTCCTGTTATTTTCTGTTTTTCTATCAACTTCTATCAGATCAAGTCTCTTGGATCCTTCCCACCAAAGAATAAAACCACTTACGCACTCTTCTTCTGCAGAGAAGCTTGTTTAAATCAGGCAGCTGAGAATTATGGCTTTGGTCTGAGACTTAGTGTATGTGCGTAATTCTCTTGTAAACTCAAACAAACCATTACGTTGGATTATTTGAAAGATACCATATACCCCTTTCTTGTATCACCAATACACCTAGGCGTTTTGTGATTTCTATCAAATCGCATCATCAGATTTTACTTTCAGTATGTTGCTCGATGTTCATGTTCTTGTTAGTAATTTATATTGACTAAGTGCTGATAATTTTATCAACAGATTTCAGAGAATATGAAAAACCTGCTTAGGTCTTACTGATCCTCAGTTTAAAGAAGATGGATTGGGCTCCAGACTCCCATGCCCAATACTCTTCTTCTTTATCTCTATTTAAAGAGTTAATATTTAGCTTCTCCGAAGTCACAAGCTCATGCATGGTCTGCCTTAGTGTCTATTTTCCAAGTTGCACACCTTCTTATTTCCACATAAATTTTGAGCTCTATTCAGACTATAATGATACTTTGCAACCTTTTGTCTTTTGAAAAATACATTACGTACTCTTTACTCACCCTGCAAAGGATTCAGATTTTCTTCTGAGTTTCTTGTCTTAGCAGAGCTTTTCAGCTGTGCATTATAGCTATGGTGGATAGCTTATATCTCATTTACAAGTACTGCTTCCATCAATATCTAAATGAACTTTACCCCTCCGACCCAGATTAATGTAGTTACCTTTGTTTACATCTTAAATTATAACAAGTAGAAAAGTCATTCTAAACCATATGATTGTAATCATTCTAACACCGAAACTCTTAAACCGGTGGACTTTCACTGTGCCTGTGTTTTATGTTCATCTCTGTAGGGCATAGACTGTTCTCTCCTTGACGTGACAAAGGTGAATTCCTTTAAACTGTGCTCATTTCAAGTTTCCTATCCACAGGCTCCTGAATGCTTTCAAAGAGAATGACTTCTAAAGGTAATAGAGGTTCCACAGGCTGAACAATAGCTCAAATCTGTTTTGACATGAGTGAAGGGATTATGGTCTCAGCAAGCTTTTCCTTCTCATTCACTAGCTTGACCCTTTCCAGCTTCAAGTTTCTATTTGACCTTCGATGACGAGACTCACTGGTCTGAAAGAGGCATCACCTGCTCTGGATTAACGTGCACAATGACACTCATACTGTAAAGGATGGCATAAAATTCATTGTTTTTTCAGCACCCTCTTTTTTCATGTTTCAGAAACTCACTAATTCCTTCTGTCAGTCCTCAAAGGAAGGAAAGTACATTTATTCCCCCTTAAACAGTCCATACGTTGCATCATCTAATTTACCAAACTGTCTGCAAAAGGTTGGCCTTATATTTATATAACGAAGACCTTGACAGAAAAGGTCACAGGCTCCAGCTGAAGTAGGTAAGGGCTTTTAATACATGGCAGAAAGTTCTGGAGAGAAGATTGCAGGCATAAGCAGGTCTTCTCTGGAAATGATAATAACTAAAATGTCTTGGTGCTATCTTATAATGTGTCAGCTACGTCTGTGCCTTATTAATGTCCCATTCTTACTAAGTTTCCACTAACATAAAATAACAAGACATTACATGCATCTAGACTATTCCCTCTACACAAAGGCACATGTACTAGCATATTTCATCTTAATGTAGTCAAGCCTTCTGAGCAGTAGCAAAATCTTCTCTGAGTAGCAGACATGGTTACTAGAAATCACAGTTTCTTCTTTTACCCAGGTCTTTGCAAAAATCAGTCATTCTAGTTAGCGTAGGAGATACTGTACAAAATAAGGACTGTTAAGCAAGCAACACTCCGGTGTTGATTAAGATTCTTATGGGCACCCAGTGAGATGCAGCCTGAACAGGAGCCTTCCAGATTCTCTAGTTCTGCCATGAGGAATGACCATAAAACACACTTTAAAAATGCATGAGGGACATAGAAAGGCTGACCACAGATTGCTTACCTCTGGTCCTGTATTGAAGCTCCTCATTTTTCTGTAAGGCCACCTCTGTGAAATTCACAGTAAATTGATTAGTTAGGGTTTGTTTGGTTTTTTTTTTAATTTTATTTTATTTATAGTCTTATGTTGTGCCCTCAGTGTCACGTCTCTGAGAAAAGCGGTCTCAGTCAGCACTGCTTATTATCATATGTGCAATGTGCCACAACACATGCCTCATGGGAGAGCACTAATGAGCATCTAGTCCTTTTAAATAGAAACCTGGCTGCCAAACATGAGCTCTTAAGTAAGAGATGTTTCCTTCACTGAGCCTTTCTGGGCATCCATTCCCCTCTTGGTGTCTAAATTCATATGCAGTTATTAGAGCTGCCTGAAAATTTTCAAATGGAAAATATGGCTGCACTTCTAGTTTTCATTTCAGAGCATAATAAAATGTAAAACTTCGGCTTCTTCTGTGAAGTGAAAAATCCACTGCTCATCAGCTTTGATTGCTAGAATGCCTCTCCAAATATCCCTAGAGGAGATGTGAGTGGGTGATGTATGTCTTATGCTTTTTCTCATTTTTCCTCACAAAGGGAATAAAATCTCTTTCCCCTCAGGAATTTTTGATCACCAGACTTTATAGAACTGTCATTCTTTGAAAGAAAACTGTATTTTCTCTTTGCTGAACTCAGTTACTAATAATGCATAAAGTATTTTTAGGAAATAAGCAGTCTCATTGCTGTATTATCTATACTGTAGAAGGAATTATCACAGAATCATAGAGTGATTTGAGTTGGAAAGGATCTTAAATATCCTGGGCAGGGATATTTGACATTCCATGGGCAGGGAGATCTTCCACTAGACCGGGTTGCTCAAAGCCCCATCCAACCTGGCCTTGAACACTTCCAGGGATGAGGCATCCACAGCTTCTCCGGGCAACCTGTTCCAGTGTCTCAGCACTTTCGCAGTAAAGGATTTCTTCCTAATATCTAATCTAAACCTACTCTCTTTCAGTTTAAAACCATTCCCCCTTGTCCTGTCACTACATACCCTTATAAAAAGTCCCTCTCAAGCTCTCTTGTAGGTCTCCCTGGAGTTTTCTCTTCTCCAGGATAAACAACTCCAATTCTCTCAGCCTGTGTTCACATGAGATGTGCTTCAGGCCTCTGATTATCTTGATGTCTCTACTCTGGACTTGCTCCAGCAGGTCCACATCTTTCTTATGTTGGGTGATTCAGAGATGGATGCAGAACTCCGGGTGGGGTCTCATGAAAGTGGGGTAGAAGTGCAGAACCATGTCCCTCGACCTGCTGGCCACACTTCTTGTGATGCAGCCCAGGATATGGCTGGCATATATTGTACTTATTTCCAAAAAAGTTTATGATTTTATATTTCAATGTAATTTTCCACTGGATCAGAAAGGTTTGCCATACATGTACGTCAGAATTTACTCAGTCTCCAATGACAAACACTTTAAGAGAATGTTTGAGGAAATGTCTTGAGCCCCTGCACAATGTGGATGCAACAAGGAGAAGTAAGAAAGAGAACGCATCTGGGCTATATTTGCAATAGTAAATTAATCCTATTCAGGAACAGCCTCTGTCACTGTTATCACCAGCATGGAACAGTCTTTTCTATGAGATTATAAATGCCTGTTTCATAAAACAAATCAGCCTTGATCAGATTGAAAGCTAGCTGACACAGATCCTGACACAGAACATATTCCACAGGCTTTAGTGGCTTCAGTGTTTGGAAGTACATTTGTCTAGTACAACATGCCTGCCATGTTCTGCCATTATCTGCTGTTATCGCACCCTCCTCTTTTTAAGAAACAGCCTGCCCCCACCCTCCCTCTTACAATTAGATATAAGCCAAAAATATGCTCAGTATAATTAAGAACTGAAGCCAGTTGCCCCAAGAGATTTTACAATCTCCAGCTTTGGAGGCTTCCAAAACCCAACTGGACAAAAAACCTAAGCACTCTGAGCAAAGTTGTGTGTTGAACCGGTTTTGAGCATGAGGTTGGACTAGATGACTTCAAAAGACCTCCTTTGTGGAGTATTTTCATAGTCTACCCTTGGCAAATGGCCTGGATAACAGCATCTGCTGTGGGTAAGAACATGAAACTGTTTAATGCGTGTGTTGGGCTGAGTATGCCAAACTCGAGAACATTTGCCCACAACATTTTGCACTAAATTGAAAGACAACTATTAGTTCCCAAATGATCATGTAAAAGGGAAAGACAGACATCATCTAGAACTGAATAACCAAGGAATTACACAGAGACATTTTGAAATGAAGCAGGAGTCAATATAAGAAAAAGTATGAAAGGAGCATGAGAAGTTGTAACATGTGAGTAGAGACCTTGGAGTAGACACAGTTATAGTAAGAACCTGTTTTGACACTGCTAGAAGTCATTGCACTGGCATCAGACTTCTTCCGTGGCCAGACAGAGCAGTGTGGTCAGATGCCACAAGCTGATTCTCTCTGAACAGGGATAACATCATGGATTACCGCAAGCAGAGACCCACACATCGCAGGATGCATGTGAGATCATGGGTGTCAGGTTGATGGCTGAAGTGGCTACCTGGAAACAGAGACTAGACAGGAGTAAGGGAATACATATATTTATATTTATATTTATATTTATATTTATATTTATATTTATTTGAAAGCCTTCAAAGGTACACTCTGGGGAGCCCAGAGGCTACTGCCAAAATGGACCCCAAGATGGACGACAAGTCATGTGTTCTTCACACTTTTATAGATTTGGTTTATTTGCATATCAGCGTAAATTTGCCAATTAAAACTTTAGCTAATGATGTAAGTTCTCTAAGCCCAGCCCCTCTTTCCAAGATGTTGGTTTACACATTTCTGGGCCCAGGACGGCCTAGGTGTCCTTGGACAGCAAACCTAAAGACTTTATGTCTATCTTAGCATGAGAGAGCAGCAGCAGCAGGCTGTAAGACACTTCAGAGTTTTACAGTAGGCAATACAGAATATAAAAGTTAAACCTCAAGGCATCAAGGTCATGAGATGCAGGGAGCATCAAGGGGTCCCACAAGGTGAGAGCACCCACAACTCTTGAAGGATGAGCATGCAAGTAGGGAAGCCTGTAGCTTCCCCAGACGGGGCAGGGGGTACTTGTGATGAACAAGTGCTGTTAGAGGGCGGGGTGTGTTTGTACCACTGTGTGTATGTTTGTGATTAGAACTGCTTGGGATTAGTTAGAGACATGTTTAAAATTTAGTATGGATTTATTAACATTTTAGCTTTATGTGCGGTATGAGCAATATTCAACCTGCATGTATAGCTCATTGACTGCTGGTTAATTACGTGTCATTAGCAAACTAATAAACCATTTCAGGCCTGCTCTTGTTTTAAACTATGCAAAATGAATACTCTGTCTCTGTGACACCTTCCAACATTAATGATTCCGTGATTTTATCCTGTGATAACATTTTAATTGTCAAAATGTGCTCGGGATCTCCTTGGTAAGCCAGTAGTTAGCACAGGCCAAATTTATGTCCAAAACCATTTCTGTGTGTGCTTGAACTCACCATTGTAGTAATTACTTGCTACATTCACCAGACATTATGCCCTACTACTAACATCCACATTTCAAGAGTACCAGATTTTCCAAACCTAGATCCCGTCTCCACTTAAGAGTGCAGTACTCAGTGTTGAGTTTGGTTTTTTTGGGGTTTCTTATGGGGTTGTTTGTTTGCTTTTTGGCTTTTTTTTTTAGTGAGCACAAACCAGCTGCAAATGTCAAATATGGGGAGCAATCTGACCTCTTAAATCTTCCTGGATATTTAACCCAGTTTGCTTAGACAGCACTTAGATTATGTAATCTTTTATCTGTTTTGGAATAACTGGACAGGCACAAGGAAACAAATGCAGAATTGCAGCCTCACAGCACTCTGCTCTTTCTTAAAAATTCTTAGAAACAAGCCCACCATTATCCCTTAAGGAGCCTTGCTACTGTGTTTCTCCTTTGCATTTTTAAGACACAATCCAACTTTTAGTATAAAGTCAAATTGAGATTATGCTCTCACCCCCTCACGTGCATATGCATGACTTTTGATTTAAAAGCAGATATATCAAATATATTCTTGAGTTGAAGATGCCCAGTCTTGAATAACAACTGTTCTGCTCATTTGTCTTTATATGGGGAAAAGAGAAGTGTTGTGTTAAAATCTGAATTCCCAAAGCTCAAACTCCAGATCACATTGCTGTTCAAACATCATTACACTTCTCATCTTTATATAGACTGAAAGAGGCTGTATTTCAGACCTGTCAACAGAGCTAAGAATCATAGCCAACACAAGAAAACGTTTAAATTCCTGGCAGTACAGGATGTTGCTGAAGCCAAAAGATTAATGGAGAAATGAGAAGATTAAGTAACAGACTTTTTGGAAAATAGAGATGAAAGTTTGGATCAGGATAAAGACACGAAAGTAAAATGAAAAAATAATTTAGGAAAGAAATTGCTTTGTTCAGTATAAGGGGAACACATCTTTACATAGACGTGGGCTCCACAACCCCTTAAAGCTAGTTTTTCTACCTTTATTTCTTGTGAATTTTTTCTTTCTTCTCTTTGACCTTTTGTTCTCTTACAGCACCACAAGTAAATGCTCAGAGTTACAGCTAATCCCCATGGAAAAGATGTAAAGTCTCTAAGTGAGCAAGTCACTGAAAGAAGAGGATTGGCTGAAGCAGAAATGTGAGTATTATTTTAGTATTACTGGTACATTTTATCAGCTAGAATAAAAGTAAAGGAGATAATCTGACTAAATCTAATACTTAAGAAAGTTTATACACTGGAAGAAAAAAATCAGTCTTGAACCAGGGACTATGGGAATATGTAGTAAATATGGAGAGCCAAACTATAGGTCTGTACAGCACTAACTCCTGCATCTTTAACCCACTGAGACAACTGGACAGGCTCTGGAGAGTATCACTGGAAAGCAAGGAACATGAAGTGGACTGGTAAGCCAAAAAAAAGTAGAAAATGAGGAGAAAACTCTAGACAATTTTTAAACACTTGTTTCAGGATTCTGAGCAATGCTTTGCAAGGTTGGTGTAATCAGGCTGTATTAAAAGTCATGCAAGATAAGCAGAAGAATCTGTTGCTGTATCACAGTTCACAAGTATAAAATTCCAAATGGTTGTTACCTTGCCATTTGCATCTGAAAAAAGAGAATGAAACTCCAGAGCAAGGTATGTGAAAAATTCAGGAACTGATGCCATCTGAAAATTGGTTTGAGCTAACCTCTATTTTTCCTGTCCCAAAAGGGTTTACTTTTCAGATTCCATCCCTGAAATTTCCTCCTTTTCTCTTCTGTTCGTACTAAAATGTCTTTATAATTCTGAATGTAGATGCTTTTAGTTCCAGCAGATATTTCTCTAATAAGCTTCAGTGGGTATGGCTTAGGTGTCCTTTGTGGGACATAGTTATCTGGTTATATTTCTAAAATTTATTTTTTAAATGACAGGTTGCCTACCCATACTGATAGATCAGTGAAATTCTTTCCCTTTTTTGTATCAACTTGCCCATCAAAACTGAATAACTGTTCCTGGAATTAAAACCTTCAGGGAAACAGTTCTTGTGGTGAATGGACCATAAAATCTCATTCTGCTGCTGGGACTAAAAAACATCTGAATTTTTCTTTTAATGTAATTTAAAAAAAAAAATGCACCAGAAGAAATTTCATCAATAAAGCACAGTTTCCATTTTAACAATATCATTTTGCAAAGATGACCGCTGAGAGGGAAAAATCTAGACTATTTCCTTATAGATTCAATTTATTAATGTAGAATGCTATTAGTAGCTATTTCACTACATCAGAAAAATCCATAGAGATCTTGCAGAATGCGTAGATATGACTGAATCTGATTCCTTTACTGGAAAAAAAGGAATTTTCAGAAGTGTTTTGTTGAACTCCTCCCAAAATTGTAAATTGGAGTCTCCAGAGAGTAATTTAAAAGTTAATGTATTGTTTTAATTTTCACATTCTTGAAGGAGTAGTTTTTAATAAGAAGGAATTACTAATTTTTATTTCATCATTTAAATAGAACAAGTGAGACAGCAGTTGTGGCTCTGCTAAAACATTATTCAGTCAAATGTCTTTTATTTTTATAGGATTCTGTTTATGTATAAAACATCTAATCATGAAAAAAGAATTCTGTGTCTGGCTCTGCAAGATGGATTGATTTGTGTACCACTAAAAACAGAGGAAAGGCTCTAGCTGCTTTATATGTGTAGGAACATCACTCATTTCAATCACTGCATTGTCACCTTTAAAGACAAGTTTGTTATCCTTTCGCTTTTATTGTTAAAATTACTGGCATCGCGGGAAAAGAAGCATTTTATAGACACTGCTCCTAGAATAAGTAACTACTCTGAAGTTCACCTTTAGACTCAAATTTTTTTATGTTTTCTGCATGGATAATTTAAAATTCCTGTTATACATTATAACATAGCTTTCGGCACTGACAGCTCAAAAATATAGATCAAAAAGAAGTTGGATAAGACTTTAATGCAACTTATGTACTTCTCTTTTCATTCCTCACTCACTTTTAAAGGCCATAAGAATAGAGAAATTACCCTAAGTAATGCAAGCTCTTAGAACAAACGCGTGTTACAAACATAAACATCAGAGCATGTGCCATGTTCTTTTATAATATTATGTATAAACTACTTCACTTTTAACTACAGGCAGTAGTTAGAGGTGTATATTGACAGTGCAAGGTCAAATTAATCCTTTTTGTTTTTCTTTTCTGCATTACAAAGAAAAAAAATTGGACTGATCATCAATATTTCCAGGTAAGGAATATATTATTTAATGAAGTTTTCTCTGCATGATCTGTGCTGTTCATAAAGATTTTATATCTAGCTATATTTTTTGTCAGCTTGCCTCCAATATCAGCAAACGAAGTCTGTGTAGATGATTCAAATTAAAAAAAAAAATGAGTAACATGGATCAAAACCTGAACAGCACTATAAAAGTGATCTGTAAGCACCTGTGTGACTTTCCACAATTAGAGATTTTCAGTCAGAATTCCAAAGACCCCGTTAGGGATATGAAAGTAAAAGAATTAATTTTTCTTTATATCTGCTCCTTTCTTTCCCTGGCAAGCACTCTCATTGACAGAAGACAGCTCCTTCTTAAGGCAAATTAAGCAACAGCAGCTGGCAATGTATGATTCACACAATCTGGGGTCTTTCAGTCGTTCTGAGAGGTTTCTTCTACAGGAACAGAGTGATGCTTTTGGGTAGAGGCTGTATTGGCACAGGGTTCTTATCAAGCCCTAGGCCCATCATTGTTGGCACACAACACTATCATATTAATAAAAACAATAGCCTTCCCCTCTTTATCTGTTCAGTAGCCTACTGTCAAATATTACTGATGTTTTTTTAAGAACAGAACACATCAAGTATACTGAAAGTATATGAAGAGTAATAAAATTGTTGAAGAAATAAATAATTTTGAAGTCTAAATGTATAAAAATAAAGACTACATATTTGATGTAAAGGATTGATTAATTATTACCATTTATTAAGGAAATAAATGTCCCATTCCTGGGATTTATAAAAGGAGATTGTTGTAAACAACCATTGTTCAATGGCATATCAGACCTAAATAAGGATATCTTATGAAGAAATAAGGAAAGAGGTTTTTTCATTGAATTTTACTGTTAGTGCCATTATTGCGCATAGGATGTTTTCTTCATCATAAACTGCAGAATGTAAGCCATTTTATATAATACATTGTTCTAAAGAGGCAATTATTTTTTGACATCTGTAGCTGACTTGGAAGGCCAGAAACTGTTGGAGTAACTTCAGGAATACTTTCCTGAAGGTGCATTTTGGAGTGCTTTCTTAAACCTATTTTTGAAAATTTGATTCTAGCATGGATCCCATAAAATGCACACTAACTAAAGATAAAAGTCACAGTACAAGCGTAGAAGAGCTTGACTTGCCCCTATGCTCCTTATCTGAAGCTCAATGGATTTTGAGTGAGGTACCTGTGCCTTTGAAAACCTTTGCTGTTACATTCACTTTACTCACAAGAGAATAGGAAGGAATCTCTCTATAAGGGATTGAAATAGCCTAATGTGAAATGATAAATATACCTTGATAAATTAGAATGATAGTGTTCAAGTAGTGGTGCTCTAATAATACAACTAAGGCAAAATTAATGGGCAAATCGTCACCCCATTGACTATAACATTTCTTCTCATGCATGAAATGTCTGTTTATTCACGAGTCATGATCACGAAAACCTACATGAACAATCCAAACAGCGGTGACTATTTAGTGACAACTAAAAGATAGCTGTTAAACACACAAATAATGTACTGAGGCTGGGAAACAGCAGACTAGTCACATTTATTGTGAAAGCTGAGGGGGAAGCCCTGTGAATTATTTGTTGAGCTGTTTCTGGGGAGCAGTGAATCAACTTGACTACCACAGGGTGGCATTGTCAAAGAGGCGTTCCTTAACATCTAGTTTATGACTTAAGTCAAACTGTTGAGTCAAAATTCCTCCTTTCCCTGAGAGAAGAAGGATGGTAAATTTCGGATAGTGTAGAACTTCTATAAATCAGGATAATCCTCGCATTTATTCAGTGGTATTGACCAAGAAGATGGAAGGTTAGGCCATAACTATGCCCAGTGCCAGTGCCTTGCCAGACATCCAATCCTAAGTGTGAGTAGAAGGCAGAAATCCCAGTTTATTCATGTGTACTTGAACAATTAAAATGTAATAGGGCTTTCTTGGTTACCTAATTCATTGCCACATCAAATTCAAGTCTACTCCTTACCCTCTAGCCCTTTTCGTCACTTTGTCACTGTCAAAATGAACTACAGTTTCCTGTTATCTTACTTACAGTAACATAAGCTTTATTTTAAAAATTACTAAATAAATGTTTCCACCCTATAGCTGCCTGAATTTTTAAGCATTTTGTGAAAACTGAGTTGCGAATACAGCTTCATTTTCTTCTATTCAAAAGTTAATTTTATGCCTTCTTATTTGACACACGAATCTTTGCAGTTAGTCTGCTCTTCTGCATTCTAACCAAGTGGATCTCAAAGGGATATACATGAAAAAAATGTTTCTTAAAACTGAAAAAGAAAGAGCTTTTTATTTTTCTGTTCAGCAAAATTATGGTTTGATATCAACATGAAAAAAGCAAGAGTCCTTTTAAGAAAACATGTACTACTATTTGCTGACATTTTGTCAGGTACATAGTAAATGTTATCTTGAGCAAACCATAGAAATCTAAAAACATTTCAAGAGAGAGAACTGTAAGTATAAAAGCCAACAACAGACTAGCAAAAATGTAGTTTTCATGATGGAAAACATACTGCACAGAAGTGAGAGGATGGCTGTCAACATCCTTATAGTAGAAAGGTCACTTTACAATTACAATAGCATCACTTATCTTCCTTTTGTCTGAAGCTGTCAGCAGAAGATAAATGCTTACATCCGCACTAATCACAATATGAGTTTTATCATGTGATGACATGCTTGCCACAACCAATTATTTAAGTCCTACTTAGGTAAAGACACTGAAAAAAAATTACCCGGTTTAACTTCTAGATGACTTAAACAACAACAAACACTTAAATAGAAGCAGTAATTTAAAACCAGAATGTATGTAATTTTGTTTAATTTATTCTTATTTCCAGTTTTAAGGAAACTGAATCATGCTTCTGAATGAAGTCAGGCAAACACACAACTCTTAATTCTATTCCCATGCCAGAGTGGCAGAATTTCAGTCAAGTGTAATAGGAATATTAGTTCTAAATACGAGTTCCATTTTCAAAGTCAAAGGGACAGATCTCTTTTTGTCTCATGACAATATTTGAAACAGGAAAGGGGTGTATCACAAGCTTTCGTAAAATATGCTCTCAGGCTTCAGATCTTTGCAAAACTTCAATCCAAGATAGATCATTAGGTATGGCATCTACAAATTTTCCATGCATCTGGACAAATTAAAGTTACAAATTAATTGATTTTTTTCTTTTTTTTCTTCATGGCCTAGTGGGAGTCCAGACTAAATGCCACCATGCTTTTTAATGTACTGTGCTGTCTTCAAAATTATGAGAACCTAGATGGATTGTGTGAAGCCTCAGGCTGATATGTCTAAATGGTTTCTACTGGTGGAGCTGGCAGGTATCTTTGCCTCATGATATGCTGAATGTTTTCCAAAAACTCTTGGAAGTCTTCAGAGTCCAAGGCCCTTCTGCTGTACACTGCATTCACAACTTAGCTGTGTAGTTCTCCTACTCAACCTCCTACAATAGATCAGGAGATACGATTTATTCTCTCCTTCCCATCAGCACACAATGTCCAGGCACTTTCTGGAAAGTAGAGCCCCACTATGAGTAGTATTTGTTTTGGAAGACAAATACCTTAGTAAGGATTTCCCCTCTTCCTCCTTTCCCTTAGCTTTTATTGCTGAACATGATCTCACATGGTATGGACTAACCCTTTGGTCAATTTGGGTCAATTATTGTAGCTACGTTCCCTCCCAACTTCTTGCCCACCATCAGCACACTTGCCTTTTGGGGATGGCTGCTGTTGAAGAGTATGAATTTGCCTGATAGGGAGCAGAAGTGCAGAAAAGACAACAACATCTAAAAAGTTTCATATAATTCTGAAGACTCCAGAAGAAAAGCAAGATTGTAAATTGTCATCAAATTAAATCAAATCTTATGAGGGCATGGCAGTGTGGTTGTCACTGAAGGAAATTCCAATAAAATATAAAAGTTTTCTGGAAATGACAGTTTTCTCTGTAGAAGCATTTCAATTTAAAAATATTCCCCTCTGTTTCTCTAAAACTGTTGAAATTATCCAGTACCAACTGTCTAAGGCTGTACCTCATATTGAAGTATCATTTATTTTTAAAGGGTATTATCTTGATGGTCCATGTCACAGTGAATAGTTATTGTGAAAAAAGTATCCATGCCACATAAAATTTAAAAAAATGTTTTTTGAATATGAACCCCATAGCTCTCATCCTGCTGGATATCTGGGCTGTTTGCACCCTAAGGTAAAAACAAGATCTGTCAGCCTTTGTATCATGGGCATATTTTCTTCATGTAGGGTCCCTCCAAGTACTGTTTTTGTAAAATAAAATCAACTTTTACAAAATAATGGGTTATATTAACCCTGAGGCAGAGAGGAACTGTTACTTGCTACAACAGAGAATAGTAAGTGTCCTTTGACAGGAAACCATGAGACTTTGAACTTCTGGTTCTCTTTCTTCTGGGTCATCTGATATTCCTTCCATGCAGATGAGATCCGTAGATTTCACTATTCAATAAAAAAATATTCATGGCTAGATGCTGTTATATTTTCCGGGTTTTTGTACAGTACACTGTTAAGTAGCACTGTGTTAGAAGATTTTTAAGATTTGGAGTAAAAATAGAATGCTCATTTATATGTGAACCTCTATAACAATATTGAATAATTACATTGTTTCAGCCATCTTCTTTACTGTATTTTCTCTGTATTGTTTCTCTGTCTTTATTTGGACTCTAAAATATGGAGAAGACTTCTTCCAGAAGAAATGCAATGTCACTTCTTAAAATTAGTCCTCAAAAAATTGATTTAAAAAGAAGAGGCTTTCCTGGTAGATTTCTTTGATTATACTGTCAGAATTCCTCAAATTTTTCTATTGTTCTCTCCTGACAGAGGAATTCTTTCGTAGTTTTCAATTATGACAAACATCTGCTAGTATTAGAAGCACAAAAGGGCAGATAAATAAAGATTATCCTTTCTTCAAATAAAGATTCACCTGATTAGATCTACATTTCCAAGGTCTCTTTTAACTACCAACATAATAAGAAAACTTTTAGTATACTACATCTCCTTTACCATTCTGAGAGCTCTATTACTGAGATTTACGGTTTTTTCCGAGACTTCAGTTTAAATACCTGTAATAAGAACACTTTAGAACAATTCAAAGCATGTTTCACCCATCTGACAAGGTATTTTAATTTCAGACTTTATATTAGCTCACAAAGTAAGCTTATTTGCTCTTTTTGGGGCTGAGAAAACAATAATTGCTCCACTTAAGTTTTCATTTTAAATCCTGGTGGAGGATTGCTTCTTTAATGGGTAGAGAAATCTCCAAATGTACCATAAGAGTTACAGCTTTCTGTTCAGAAAGCTTTCTCTTGAGGAAGCCCTATGAAGTATTTAAACTGGTGTTTCACATCTACTTTTTCCATGGTCACGAAAAGCAACAAGAATATATTAAAATATGTTGTATGGCAATGAAGTTAGACATCCTCCATGTGGCTTATTTTGCTTTTCTGTCTGTTTATTGTGGGACTCAAGAGTGCAATTGCTTCTAATTCTTTGTCAAAAGAAGAGAGGGAAAGATGCGGAATACATCAACACGACTACACAAAAATGTAGAAAAACACATCTGTGTGAAAGAATAAGATGTATGACAAAAATCTCAGGTTTGTTTTTTGTTTCAAATGCCCACCCCCTCCCCCCCACCCCCACCAATTTTCAATTTAGATAGTCATTGCTCTTGCTCTTAAATCTTAAAAAAATTTGAGTTTTGTATTTTATTTCAGTTAGGAGCAAAATTTAGTAATGAAGTCAAGTATCACATATATGATCACAATTATTTATAGACAACTGACTATAAATCAGTGGGATCTGAATAACAGAGAAATAAAATGAGTGTTTTTTTGTTTTGGTTTTGATTTTTTTTTCCCCTCTTGTTTCTCTTTCTAGCTTGTGGAAGTTCTTCACTGCTGTGTCTCCACTGAAAGGAAGAAAGGGGCTTGTAGATGTGGTAAAGTTCCTAACGTGGACAAGTTTACAGCTCATAGAAGAAGCTGTGTGACAGCTGGAGAGGACAAAATCCGCTCATTTTGTAACTGAATCTTTCAGGGCATAACCTGACACAAATGCATTGGAATCAGTGTCTGAGTTAAAGACACTCTCCTCCAAAACAGCTTTTAGAACATAACCAGAAATTAAATGGGCCCATTTAAGATCCTCAGAAAATCTCATTGGAGGAGACTTCCTGCTGTTGGAGGAAATGTAATTCCCTTCAGTTTTTTCCTATCCCCTTGCTGACTGCTAGGGACTGATCTAGCACAATCTGGATCTGTGCACAAAATGCAGGGAAACTAAAGCAGACGTGGAAAAGTATCTAACTCCTCAGCAGGGCAAGTCATGGCCTTCTTCCAGCCATGCTTTACCACAAGCTGTGTCTAATTTGCTGCTCACAGTCACCCTTGAGAAAGGTTTGGGATGTTAGGCTTTCTTCCTTTACTTTGAGTGTGTATAGTTCAGATTACCTATTATAGCTACAATAGATTGCTATTTCTTCCTTCAATGCCAAGTATGGGAAGTCAGGGTTTTTTCAGACAAAATCTTAACCTTCAAATTCTGGTGATGTGAGAGGCAAGAATTCACTTTTAAAATTTTTTATATGAATAATAAAAACATTATTTTAACAAAGATTAATTATGAAATTAGCTCTTCCATTTTACAAGGAAGAAATAGCGCAGAGATTTCAAACAATTAAAATATAGATTCTTTGATCTTCTGTTGCACATACGTTCTTTTCTCACAGGGACAAATCAGTAACTCTCCAAAGATGGCTCTCTAATCTAGATAGTACTCAAACCCAAGAACTATAAATACTGTATTTCATAATCTTTCTGTAGTTAACCACAGCTGAAGTAAGCTGATGCCTGTTCTTTAGAAGACAGAAGAAGATGAGCAACACATTAGTATGTAAGACATGCTGTACTTAGAGCTGTTACTTAAAAATCTGGCATAATGCTAATATGGATGCTGCTACACATTGTCTAGCACTCCTTATATCCGAGTTAGGATGCACTATCATCTCCATCAACCTTAAAGTCACTTATTTGGAAAAGAATTGTTTCCTGATTTGTTTCAGCTGAGAGATTGTCTAACGTAACAGGTAATTAATTACTCAAGAAACTGTGTCTGTGTTAAAAAGAAATTAAAATAAATAGAAACAAAAATTACCAATCCAATTGATAACTATGCATGCAGAAAGAATAAAGATTGTACTAAAGAAAAGAATGTATTGTATTTTGAAAATCCTTTGTTATCCGGTATGCTGACAATGACACCAAATATTTCTGCTATTCCTAATAACTAATTAAGGGTCCTGGAAAATACAGAGTAGTGAAAACTGTGCCAGCAGTATGCTCAACTCCTTAATGTACAGCAATGTACATAACAGTGTCCCACTGTACTCTATCTCACATATGAAGCTACCTTGCCAGCTTGCTGACACAGTGAAAAACAAGAGTCTTTGTTTCCAGTTTCAAGCACATTGATCGGCTGCAAACAGACTAAAAGTGAGAAGAAAATAAGTTGTTTAAGAAACAATTATTGTGCACTTCTTTTGTAATAGGCAGAATAACCTTTACAGCATCCTATGATTCATTAGTGAATATGTCAAGAACCTGTAAATAACACTTGAAGCTTGCGCTTTTTTTGTCTTAATTAAACTAACAGTGAAACTCTTATCTCTTGAGGCATATGCTGCTGCCCTGAATATTTTAAGCAATATTTCATTCCTTGCAGTTGTTTTCACTTTAAACATGAAGGTGAATTAAACAAGTAATAATATTCTGTTCAAACTCAAAATTACCAGATTAAACGTCTTTAATATAACTACTTTGCTTGACCTACGCCCAAGGATCAGGCCTTTCCGATTTTTATAGGGCATAGGTTATTTTATATTAATGGATACACATAGCTCCATCTACAGTGGTTTAGTAGCTCCATTTATGCAGGAAAATGAGCTTTTTGCCCTTTTTAAAATAATGAAGCTGCAGTTAAATTCTGATCTAAATTTCAGCATCTCCTTTCCCCTAAAGAGAGGTTTATATGACTCTTAATGATTTAAGAGTAATTCTATTAACTGCTCTTCATGTGACTAATCATCATAAGTCATACAAACATGGCTATTGGTGACAGGATTCCTCCTCCCAGTCCTCCATTTGCTTCCACCCTCCATTCTCGATTCCAGCATGTTCTCTGTCATTTATGGACCAAGTATTGCAAAACTCCAATATTCCAATATTTAGTCTATGCACAAGGTGGGAAGGGTAGCTAACTAAATTTATCTCCCATCTCCTTACAAACACGGTATTAACAGGATTACCTATTCTTTTGTTTTAACTAGCTTGAAAATTCCAACCCGAGCACTTTGAGTGCAATCAAAAGTTTATTTGAGGAAACTGGAAGACATCAAATGTGCAAAACCTTGGATCAAGTCCTTGGTATGTTGCAATCTTTTCATTTTCTCAGTAACAAACTCCGTTATGATTATCCCCAAACTTTAAACTTGAACTAGTGAGTACTCTGCTAAAGGGAACAGATCATCACAATCCTTAATACACCCCATCTGTACACACATAACTTCATTTTTGCCATGAGAAAGCAAGGAGCTACTTTAAATCTCATAGCATCCCTGCACTGGCCACTGTCTGCTCCATGGTGGTCAAGAAACAGCCAAATCAGTGAAAAATGATCATTTAGGGTCAGAATTTACTAAGCCCTTCTTAAAGATGCAATGTCTTTCTCATATTCTCAGTCTGCAAGCAAAAATACCGTTTCTTTGTCCAAATATGCCTTCTTTTAATCATAACAGTATCAAGACATTTTCCTAAAGAAAAGAAAAGATTACACTAAAGAACCTAGCAAGTTTCTTTTCCACCTCTATCATGTATTAACTACCCATTTTATTGTGGAAAGACAATAAAATGTGAGAAAAGTTTTAAAATATTTAGTTTGAGTTCAGACATGAACAGCAGCTACCATGAACACATAATAATAGATTTAAAGCAAAAGTCAAAACAGTGAAACAATTAAAAGACCTACAAGAGTCTATAACGTGAAAATTTTGAAGTCTTTTAAAACTTTCCGTAAAACAGGGAAAGAATTTCATGACAACCATTATTAAAATATTTTTGAAAATTGTGAAGCACTGGACCAGGTTGCCCAGAAAATCTGTAGATGCCCCATCCCTAGCGATGCTCCAGGGAAAGCTGGATGGGGCTTTGAACAACCTGGTCTAGTGGAAGGTGTCCTTGCCCATGGCAAAGGGATTGAAACTAGGTGATCTTTAAGGCCCCTTTCAACCAAAGCCATTCTGTGATCCTATGAAGAAAATTATCTCTACTGCAGCCAAGACCACAACAGTAAGGCATGTATAACTAAAGGCAGAAGGCAACCCAGAAAACGCAGCCTCACTTATATAAATAAAGAAGATGCAGTTGAAGTATCCCATGTTCTAAACAAACTTTACAAACCCAAGACCAATACCAAGAAACACCCTGAAATAACCCCCACCCAATCTCAGAAAAAAAGATTCCTGTTCACCAGTAAGTTCCTAGCTTTTTCTAAGTTAGTATAGAAAGGTTGCCATCTACAACTTTATTTACATTACAATTATTTATTTATATTACAAGAGCAGACTGAAAAATAACTTGCATAAAAGTGACTTTTCCTGCTTTCTATATCTATGTAGTAGAAGTGTAAGGAAGCTAAATCTGGAATATATTCAATTTAAACCCCATTGTCGTTGATTAACTATTTGTGTTTGCCATCACTAGACCTGCACAAGATTTTATGGGCATCAGTACCGAAATCATACCAGAGATTTTCTTTATAACTTACACTAGTACAATATAATTTTATTTATACTCTGATTTTCAGTGACTTAAGTGAATCCTATTATTTGTATTTTGTCTTCTTCATGAAATATTCGATCTATCTATTTTACATGTAAAATTTTATTTAGGTTTTGAATCTCTGTAATTAATTAACCTTGTGCATCTTGTCTCTTGAATCACACTCATTTAAATTTTGTCTCCTTTTTTCCTATTTTTAATACTGACATCAGTGAATAATAGCAGCAAAAAACCCCCACAAGTGAATTTGCATCTCTTTCAATCTATATATAGAATGTGAGATATGATACGTATATTGCTGTCTCAGAGATGGGATCTGTGACACATTCCCTGTGGTCATTGGCCTTCTTGCGACAGCTGTTAAACACTGGTAAGTTTTCGGAGCAACAGAAAAGCTTTGGATGCTTCTGAAACCCTGGTTATCCTGCAGTAAGTAACCATTCATCCTTTGCTGATGATACTGACCCCCTGCCTGGTAAAGATGAAGCTTTTTGTTTTTTTGGAAAATATTTAGGCTTCTCTTTAGCGCTCAGCCATTGTCTCATGCTGTTCCTCTTCCTGCCTGGCTGATCTTGAGCTTGGGATAATTGGCGGAGAGGTCATAGACTTGCAGATGAAAATAAAATGTCTATCTTTATGGCCCTAGATAAGCAATATTTGCTGGCAAAGGTGTTACTGCTCTGATGTATTACATGATAAACCTAAACAGGTATTGCCCTTACTGCATCATTTTAATACGGCAGCCTGTACAACAGAGGAGGGGAAGAATGAGCTATAAAACATTTAAAGAACTTTCACTTGATCAAAGCAGGAGTATATCGGGCAATGACCATATTTTGTCTCTAGACACCTACATCTGTCAAGGACAAGACAAGTTATAGGACAAGAATGCAAAAGAAAATGAAGCAAGTGGAGCAAACCTAATTAGTAGTAATAGGATATCAAATCTACGCTATATCACTGACTTCTTGTATCCATCTAAAGGTGATAACCAATTGAATCATATACTTTGGCATATACAGCTTTTCTAAATCTGCAGTGCAAATTTATTAATGTGAATTAGGTATTAACTACATCACCTGAGGTAACAAATGCTGCAGGGTTTCTTGGGAAAAAGAAAGTACAGACAGATAAAATTTTTAGATTAAAAATTCACTTTTGTCATTGTTTCCTAAAATTACAGAAGTCAAAACAACTATTTCTTGTGGATTAGCCATGAGAAGATTACAATACCTACAAGACAGAGCTGCAAGCCGGTATTGCCTGTAAAACATGCAGCAAATGATGATTAAAATACACATCTTTAAAAGAGAGTAGTGATTTTTTTTCCTAGTTGCGTTATTCTATTAGCCAAAACTTATTATCAGTTGAGTGCTTGTGAATGCCGCTAAGAATATAGCTTGAAAGGCAAAACACATGACATGAAATTCAAAAGGGGTGGCTGTGGTTCTCTGTAATTGTCTATTTTCAGAAAATTAGAAAGCCAGAAAAAACTGCTAACTTTTCAAACTGAAAAATAAGAAGAGAGGATGTGTCCTTCAGTAAATATGGTGAGTTAATTTCTACAAGAGTTTTGTTTGCTTCTTTGGGGGTTTTGGGGTGTTTTCTTTTCTTTTTTTCCTTTTTTTTTTTTTACTTTAAGGAAGAAGGAACATGAAAAAGTGAAATGTTCTTAAAAGTAGTCAAGTAAAATAATAATGTATTTTGTTATGTCTCAGTAGAAAATTTAGAATCTGTTTTTGGCATAAACTTCTGGCACTGCTTTCAATTTATTTTCATATCTGAAATGGTAAGAGACTTGTTTGTCATTGCCATGACGACAGGTAAACACTCAAACTGGATGCACAGAGCAGTGGTGCAGTCTTCAGGAGGTTTAAAGACATGACTGAATAAATCTCTGAGCAACTGGGCCTGACCTCATAACTGGACCTGTTTTGAGTAAGAGCTAAGACAGGATGACCTCCTGAGATCCCTTCCAAGCTGGAGCTACCCTGTGATTGTACAAGTCTTGGTATGTATCTGCAATGTCTACCATGACTTGCTTTGCTATCTGTGGCAGCTGACAATTCTTATTCTCATTTACTGCCTAAAGGAGTTGTAAAAAGAAGGTCCCTGTCTTTCTCATGTCCAGGCTGCTTCTGCTTCATGTGGAATCACAGAAGACAAAGTAGCAAGAACCTTTTGTCATCATTATGAAGGATGTGGAAGAGAGCATCACCTGTTAGAACTGGGAGTTAAATCCTTGGAAAACCAGTATGAGCATAGCAAGTGTCCTCAGGCACCGACTGCTGAAACTCACTAGAGTCCTACTCTTTTTCCTCTTTCCATATGAAGGTACATGCCTCAAGACCCATACTCGGTGTAACCTTTAATTTGAACTTTGACTCCTCATATTTTAAAGGAACTTTGCTTATATTTTTGTTCCAACTCACATTGCGACAACCTTCTGAGTGCTCTGCCAGCTGTCATTCAAAAGAACACAGGATTTTGTCTAATGTCTGGGTGGTGTTTTTGCCTTACAATGTGAAAACAAAGATTCCCCTATGTCATGTATACAGACAGTGTATTCCAAAGCACCACAGTTTTGTGAAGCAAGCATCTTCTTTTACTTAGTCAGAAAATTTCCATTCATGATGACGGAGAGGCGGTGACCTAAGGATGTTATGCACATATCTTCCGAAGAGCTGCCAATCAGGTTAAAGATTTTGCAGTTTGACATTTTAAGTAAAAACAAATAACATGACTTCCCTGTAAATAAAGCTCATTGGTACAAACTAGAGAAGGTAATATTTTAATTAATCAAGAAACCAAAATGAACCAAGAATTCCTCATTCCAGAAAATCTCTTGAGGTCTGTGTAACACTCTCTGTAAGGCCTAGAATATATTTTCTAAGCAAAAATATTAGATTCATAATATTTTATAGGATTAATCTTATCCATAAATGGGACAGGAAAAAATTTCTGCTGTGAGTTTTCAACAGAAAATATATTACTTGTGTTACAATAAGAAAAATTATTCTTCATTTATCAAAATGCAATATTCATTGTATAAAATTAACTATAAACAGTAAATATAAACTGCATTTTGTCCAGTTGTCATTAGCTCATATAGTTTGTATCCTATTTTCTCTTTTCAACTATGAAGATTACTATAATACATTGTTTTACCTTGTGCTTCATAGATTATGGAAGATACTGTCCTCAAAGAAGAAAGGTAATATTAGCTGAATGAATCATAATTACCTGAAGCACTCTAAGCAGATGCAATTTGATGTCAAAATCTCTGTAAAAATGTCTTCACCTTTCAAAACATGTATTTCATATTTTTCTCCACAAAACGATCCTCAGTCTTTGTACAAACTAGGTAGGCATTTATAACTCTATTATTTTGTGTTTAAAGCATACAGTGCTTCTAAACAATCCCGTATTTTTCTACTAGGTAGGGGAAAAAAATCTCAAAACAAAGGGCCATCATTTTACACATGTAGATCAGCATGAGATCTCACCTCTCGTTTCTTTCTCACCCTCCCTTCCACCTAAGAAAGAGAGTTTCATACTTCAGTTGCTACCAGCCTCATTCTTCACAGTTGCTTAGGTGTCTTACCCTTTTTATATTGCTAAGGGTATTCAATTTTCCCACTCTACAGCCTGCAAGCTCTGTACCTCTTCACGTGATCTGCTGTGAGAGGGCTTTCCCCATATTTTTCTCATGCTATTGTTTTGCTGCTGTTATGCCCACGGCCTTGCTCCCACAAGCTCAGTGGTGTTGCTACTTAAGTTACTTTTGGGAAGCAGTTGTCATTAGTGTAAGGATGACCCTTCTTTATCGTTCTTCCTACTGCCCAACATAACCCACGGTTATGCTGGTGGGGACATTAATATGCATCCAGAAAGGTCAGTAGCCAGGCATTGTGCAGTACCTGCCCTGATGCAGTCAGCAACTGAAGCATCACAAGCAGGAGCAATCAGCTGAGAGATTGAACAGTTCCTGATGGACACTGAGTAGTTGCTAAAGGTAAAGTATTTACAGGGAAAAAGAGCTTGCTGCATCAGAGGAAACATGCGGGGAGGGTGTTTGTCTAGGAATTCCTGCGCTTTCTTTTAATAACTGTCCACTAGGAAGAGTTTTCCCTTTCCCCTCTCTCTCTCTCTCTTCTCATTCATGCTTGTTATTTTTTTCTTTATGCCCCAAAGCATCTGCCACCATTAGAATGGTTGTTTGCCATCAGCTGTAGACTGCTATATTAAACTTTTGTGCATTTGAACCTGTCCCAACATCCTTTTCACAACACTGTGTACCTCTGCAGCAGGTGCTCTACCAAACTTCTTTGACAGCTTTGCTCGTATGTTATAAGAACACCAAAATCAGCTTTTACTGTGTCTGATTGTGATGTTGTTAATTTTCCTTATAGTAACCTTGTATGATGCTGTGTTTTAGATTTTGAGCAGCTGGTAGGGCTTAGCTGCCCACAGGGTTAGACCTCAACATTGATGACAGTTTTAGGTGGTCAGCATGTTATTATACTTTAAAGTAAATCCTGAACTACAGATTTATGTCTTCAACTATCACAATGAGAAAACTGAGAAGAAACTGAGGCACAAATATTTTCAGATACTAAATATATGTACATATGTAAATATATACATATATGAAAATAAATATGCATATATATATATATGTATATCTATATGATAGAAGTATTCAAATCAGAAGTAATTAAAGAAAAACTCTGTTCTCCACATCCACCAGAAGTTTCAGGCAAAATAAAGCATACCTATGATATTAGCATAGTATTAGAAGGGTTGACAGTAAACTCATACAACCTATGAAGAAATTATGCATAATATAGTCACAGTATCTCAAATTTTGTTGAGAAATTATCCAGGAAAAATCCCCTTCTTCCAATAAATATCTTCTTCAAAGAAAAATTACAATATACTTTATGTAAAATTAATGGCTGTAAATAAGAAAGCGCTATCTCCAAAAAACTTTCAGAGAAGATTAAATTGGAAAAGAAACAATAATTAACAGACTCTTGATAACCTTAAGAACTCTTCCTCAACAGAGGAATACTTTCTGTTTATCTTTAAGAAGAGGTATTTCCAGAAAAAAAAAAAAAGGGTTTGTTATACAGGACAGCAAAGCTAATTTTTAAAAAGCAATTGAGCTACCACAACAGCAAACTCAGATGGGATATCTCCACCGCATTTCCCACACCAAATGGTTCAAGAACTGCAAAAAATTAGAACAAAACCACAAAACCTTCAGTTTTTGAACTGTATGTTTGAACATAGACTGTAGTCACTTGCATATTTATGAATGATTACCTGAAAGATTGATTCAAGGTAAAAAACAAGGAGTATGTGAGTGTATTGTGAACAGATACTTCTGGCTTTGTTAAGAGGATGAGAAACTGTTTTTCTTTAGAAGTATATGTATGTTATCATCATTTCCGTAATTACCAACATTTTTGTCCTTACTCCAAAACGTCCTGCTGCTGCTGCTAAAGGTAAGCTTCCCTCTTTCTTTTTCCTTTATTTAAATAAAACATAAAACAAATCCAGCCTCCTCTGGGAGGGAGGATAGAAATCCCTCCTTTCTAGTTAGCTGTCTTCTTCTGTAATCTGGCATTCTAATTCAAATTAATGGAACTTGGTTGTTTTCCATAAACCAGGGAAGTATTTTTATGTACATTTCATAATGTGTGACATTAAATACTGTATTCTCGTAATTGCAAATTCAGAGAATTTACATTTCATTATTTTTATTGTGCTTCATTCTATTTATTCCCACAAGAGACCATGAAACTTCTGTTGTGATTTCCGTAGTGGTTGTTCATACATGCACCTAGGTGAAAACTTACATGTAGTGTTGGAGCTTCTTAGAACCCAGATACCTCACTAGTTTTAGAAAGTGTTTTCTAACCCACAGGTTGATGTCTGTAAACACATATTCTGTTAAAAAAGGTTCTGTCAAAGCATTCTAGGTTCCTTTCCTTGAGTAGTATCAAATTCTTAAGTTGCTTTAAAAGCTGACCTTCAGTTTCTGTCAGTTGCAGACAAGCTACTGATAGAAGATGAATACTGATGTTGTATAATTTTTGTATATCGGTAAAAAAGTGTCCAGATAACCAGATAACATCAATGTCAAAGAACAGAAAGTAGCCTAAGATGGTAGATCATGGGATATAATCATTAGTAACTAAGCTATGGAATCATCTGTCTGATATACTCCCTCAGGCTAAATGGCCAAACTTGAGCCCCCGAGAGATGAATCAAGTCAAGAGATTCTTAGGTTACAAAGACCATAAAGGAATTCATATTTCTTTTCAGGTGCTTACATAAACATGTAAAATTCAGGCAAAATCAGGATGATTGTATTTCTTTAGAAAAATTTGAAAAAATAGCCATAGGTAGGAAAATATACCAGAAACGTGAAATGCCATCAGGTGAACAATCAGCTGATGTCTCCTACCATTTCAAAAAACAATCTGTCTAAAATGAGCCTTGAATTTCTCTTCACGAGCAAATGTGTCTTTACTTAAAATCAACCTGGAAATTTCTCATGATACTCGTAAAAACAGTGTTCTGACTGCTTTGTGGTTTTGGACTGGTTACCTCTATCAGAAACAAATTGCTCTGAATAATGGCTATCGACAGCAAAACAAAACTAACAAACAAAAGAAACACTGAACTCCCCCAAACAACAACAACAACAACCCCCCCAAAACCCAAAAAAAACCAAAAAAACCCCAGCACAAAACACCACCCCCAGATGCACTCAGTTTAGTTTTAATGGGCAAAATGGCAAGAAATTTAACAGGGATACAATCGCAGTTATGCTACAAAAAGTAAAAAAGCTAGGAACATATGCTACCAGGCTTGACCAATGGTTAATTTTTTAATGTAAGTTTCCTCTCATTTTACTTCAACAGTGAGCAGCTGCTATCTTGATTAAAATTATAATAAGATAAAGATTGTATGCTTTTTTCCACTGTCAGAGAAAGAATGGCAACTCTTTTTATTTTCCATGACAAGCTGTCTTTCTCCTTCTGAAAGGACAAAAAATTAAATAATCAATGAGTTTCATCTTTATTTAGAAGTGAGCTTGGACATTATGTACAAGTCAACCATGTATTCACACCTGTGAAGATAAAATTGCACAAAAGAAAAATGAAATCTAATGAAATTTTAATTTGGAGGTTATCCCTTTATTTCTTGTAAGCTGACGTTTATCCAATTGCTTTATCCCTGTGGGGAATATCTTTGAGTATTAACTAAACCTAGGGCCCAAAAATCCTCTTAATCTGTATTTATTTTTGGATAACTAGCTGTACCCTTCTGAGTTAATCTTGTTCAACTTCAGGTGTAGCTCAAAACAAAAAAAAAAAAAAAATTATGCAGCTAAAATATTCATCTCCTGCAGGAAAGCAGAGCTTTTTCAATTAATATTACCAATAAAAGAAAAATGACTGCCAATTGGAGTTTGCATTGAAATGGAGTGGTTACACTTTGCATCAGTCTCTGTCATCTCGAGCTATTGGTGTGTGTACTCCTACTCTTTTTCATCACAAACTCAAATGAGTTCTCCTATACTGTGTTTTGTCAATATTGTGTTTGATTTCGTACTGGAAGGGAAGCGGTAGCCTGATATGATCACTTACAGTCAAGAGGAATTTCATTTGTTCCTCATCACCTCTCAGCCAGTAAATTGAGATTGATAGCTGATATTTTGGTTTGATTCATGAGCGTTATAATGCAGAAATCTATATGGCATTTAGGAAAAAAGTTTCAGTTTGACTTCTGGGGGACATTACAGACTTGGTTGGAACATATAGTAGAGATACCACCAAGAAAACCAGCAGTTTGGTTGACACTTAAACTAGGGTTCAGTGATGACAAGTTGAATCAGCTCTGCAAACACAGTGATGAAAATTTAGGAAGAATAGTAACATCTAGTGAAGTTATTTCCAACGCTGGAGTATAAAGCATTAGCCAGGCATATGCTTGCATCCATATATACTGTCACATCATAACAGACACTACTTTGCTAGTAAAAGGAAATATTCGGTGGTTATTTCCTAAGAGTATTTTCATGTGAAAAGAACAACATACCTTTTCTAAGTTTTTTTTATTTCTTCTTTCATCAGAAATTTCACAGCAGAGCAGGATACCAGATTTATCTGTCTTTTTATTACTTCTCACCATAAGGCTTCATTAAATCATTCTAAGGGAGTCTAGCATCTACAAATATGTTTATTTTACTCCAAATAAACTTTGTTGGGAAGTAATAGCCCGATCGGTGTTTTAATGTGTTCATCTTGTTAGAGGCTTTCTACTGTAGACGGAAATTGTTTTCTCTAGTTGCAAGATAGTCTTCCTTCAGAGCTAATAAATCATGTTAAAAAGCGAACTCATCATAATAGGTATAGTTTGTCAGTTGTTTGCCTTCTGCAAATTCTCTTCAATACATTTTAATTACATGTTTATGTTTTGACCCTGATGATTTAACACAAAACTACTTTAGTGGTGATTGGAATCCTGTGCAGGAAAGTATTTTTCTGCAGACGGATTCTACCCTTTTTTATTTATTGAGAACTGACCTTGATGAGGAGGCTTGGATGGGCCTGATATCATCTTGAATGAGAATTGCTGCCAGGCAACCCAGAATTCCTCTCCAGGGTGAGTGAGATGCTACAATATTATGAGTGCTCTACTGACTGCTGTGAACAAGCTAGAACTAAATATATCCATTGGATAATGATAGATAATATTTAGGACCTTCAACAAATGAAAAACAAAGCATGGAGAGAGGAGACAGAAAGGGAAAAATCTCTTGCCTTTCTGGGAACTTCATTTGGCCCACGAGAAAATCTAAGAATTCATTTATGTCTTATGGCAATACATGCATGCAGATTTACCAAACTATGAGGTAAAATAACAGCAGATGTCATAGTTAAAAATGAAGAGATGCATTTTTCAATCCAGAGTTCTAACTTATTGGCATAGAAGCAAATTAATGCTGGAGAAAGTTAATAGTGGTGTCAATTATGAAAAATTGAAAGTAATATTTGCAATTCAAACAAAACTAACTGGACTTGCAGATAGTAAAAAACCCCACTTTAATTGTGAATATTATTTACAAGCCATATCTGATGTACACAAACGAGATCATTTGACCAGTGCATCCTATATATGTATATATCAATCAGTACAAATTAATGTGCTACAAATGAAAGTGAACAAGCCATCTATGTAATTAGATTTCTAATTTCAATTAGAAAACAATTAGTGTGTATATATAATATAGTGTATTAGCCTACATTTAGTGCTACGACTAAATGATATCTAGCTTGTAAATCCTGAGTCACTGTATTGCAGTATGCAAACTCATCCAGACACAAAACCAACTTCAAAACCCCTGTTTTCTCTACTCTGAAAGAAGAAATGGAGAAATAACGTGGGCAAAATAAAGTGGGGGTGAATTTTATTGCTAGCACCCTTTCTGAAAAGATAGTAAATCTAAGCATAACACAGACCCCTTATAGCATCAGAGAACATTTTAGCTCTTGAGAGCAGAGAAGTGGAACTGAAGAGATTCACTCACAAAATTTAAGAACACACCAGAGCAGATTATTCTCAAAAAAAACCAATCCCCTGTGCTGAGAAAGGCAACAGAGCTTCGTAGAGATCTTTAGGAACATCACACAGCAGAATCAAAGCCTTGACAGCAGTCTTGTTTTCTGGGAGGACACCAAACTGAGAGAAAGGGGAGACATCAGTGTTTCTTTCCTGATTAAAAGATGGCCATTTAACCTCTTGCAATGAGCAAATATCTTTGTAATCAGAAACCTAACCTCTAAAGCAGTACTTCAGTGGCAGAAGATGTTATTTCAATCCAATTGACAACCTCTCCTCCCAGAAAATAATGCATAGTGATTTGCCTGTCGATTATAGGAGAGCCTGATCTCTTAGGGAGTCTGGATCCACCCTAGAAAGGTCTGAAGAAAAGCCAGCAATCACAGTTTACACAGTAACTGCTGACAGAGAAGAGCAAGGGAAAGAATCTGAAAGCAAATTCAGATAATTCAGAAGAAAGATGACAGTAAGCACACCTATGTCAGTGAAATGCTCCTAAGAAGTTGAAGAATCTTAGTGTCTGGCTCAGAAAGTGCAAGGAGTAAGAACTTTGATTCATAAGAAATCAGGTCGGATTCATCCAACCACAGTGGATTAAAGAGTATCTGTTAGGAAGGAATGGGTTTTTTAACTCAAGGATAGATCTAGGTTTCTCATGCCTGAAATAAATAACAATAGTTAAGTTATGGAAGAAGACATGCACACTCAAGTAGAGGAATTAGGAATGGTAGGGTGGTCTTCATACAGGATGCTGTCATGGTTTAGGAATGGTAGTCCACAATTTAGTGAAACACTCCAAACCTCTTGCCCCTCAATCATTTCCCCTGACCCCTTCTTGCAGCAGGATGAAGAGGAGAATTGACGGAAAAAAGGTGAAGACCATGGGCTGAGATAAGAAAAATTTACTAGAAACAACCATGAAACTAGAGACAAACAGCAACAGCTACAATGTTAATAACAATGTGTACAAGAGGCGAATGATTCACATGAGAGCTCTCACCACATGGAAATCATGACTACCCAACTGTTCTGCCATGCTACCCGACCAGAGGGACCCTTTTCCCCTGACCCCTGCATATGATGTGAGGTGGTAGAGGATACCTCAGGGTCCTCAGGGCCTGCACCCCTCCTGGCTACTGCAAAAATTGACCCTGTCCTGGGCAGAACCAGGACAGATGCAAAGACAAGAAAAAAGGCAGCAGTCCTTATGCTTCTGCATCAAAGTTGGAAGTTTAAGAAATTGTGTGGATTATCTTAGTCTAGCACTAAATAAAGACACATAATAGAATGGTGAATATTTATCTAATTGGTTGGAGACTGTAATTGTGTTACAAAATGTACAGGACTAATGCCGAAGTAGATATGAAAAATTGCTTGCCTCAAAAGGTAACAGAATCCGAATAGATTGAAATTTCAGGTATCAGATAGGAAGAGTATATTTTTTGATGTATTTTTCTGATACCACATGATGGTGACACCAGTTGTGATCTGCTTGCAGAGATTAGGGCCAGGAAATACAGCAGCCATGGTAACCTTGACTTCATTTATATTAGAAAAAGGTCATACAAGGGTCTAATGTAGAGACCACAATTTTATACACTATCAATGACTAGCAACTGGCTGGAAGTTTCACAAGAAAACTGGGGATGAAAGCACGCTACTCCAGGGATGCAACTAGTTTCTGGGTTGACCCACTAATAGCAGTTCACCCTATAATGCTTGGACAAATACTGTTCTGCTACTGATCATGTAGCATCACTATCAGGTTGCTCTCAAACCTACTGGGCTGCATGCACCTCTAATCAGTCATTCTGTTCCTTAGTATATTGCTATTGTCTTGCTTTATTTACAGACAGAACTTGTCAACCAGCCAAGGTATTTCTCTTGTCAAAGTGTGAGCATACCTTTACAGTAGAATATTTTGTACTCTTTGTTTGTTTAGGTAACTGATTATGCTTTTGGGAACGCTCATTTATGGAAATAAAATTGTAGTTTACGATCATGGGAACATCTCTGATCAGAGGAATCCATACCAGCAAATGGTGACGTAATTATTGGATATTAGTTCAAATTAAAATCAGGAACTTAACCTCCACCTTTGTTTAATATAGTCACCAGGTACTACTTCACACAGTGTATCAAAAAGGAGGCTTAAGATACCTATAGATAAATATTTCTTTAATCATTGAAAACGGGCCACTGGGTAAGAAAATGTACTAGTTTGAAAACAAACCAGTGGGAGATCACAAGTCAGAATTATAATTTAATAGGACAATTAAAATAAATGCAATAGCACAGGAACACTGACAGAGTCAGGATACAGCCCGACACCCTGTTAGTCAGGATGGTGGTAGCAGTCCAGATGAAGTGGTCCTATTGAAGCAGTGATCCTGTATAAAAGGGTCTGGTCTTCACCTGAAGGTCCAGTGGTAGCTCTTGTCCTCTGGGAATCCAGTAAGTAAGGCTGTCTGTGTTGTTCCAAACCCCAGATTATACCCAGGTGGGAATGCTTGTCTCCTCCCCCCTGGGCGGAGCATCTCACAATGGGTTGATGTAATTTTGTGAGGCATGTGGTGGGTCCTTGATGGCGCATTAAACAGAGATAATTCCCAGAGGGAGTTATCAGGGATGAGTCATGGTAGGAGACAACGAACACTGCCCCACCTGCTTTAACAGCTTGTGAAGATGACGATAGAATACATACTATTGGTTACATCTTACACTGTAGGACGGAAAATGAATTCAAATATTTTTGAAAAATGCCACTAATTTTATATAAATTAAAAATTTTGTTCCACAAAAGTCTGATTGTCCCTTGGTTCTGTATGAAAACTATGTACATCAGCAGCAGAAAGAAATGACCTGAAAAACTACAGATGTGTTGGCAGACTAGAGTCCAATGATTAACAACTGAGACTATATGCTTAGTGTAGATACAATTACTTGAAAGAGTAATTTTAGTCTCACATAAAATTTTTACCATTTCTTTTTACACAATATTTACACCTTTCCATATCCCACAATACAGACATCAAACATCCTAGCACTTTTTGTTTATTTTAGAAAATGAGCAAACCAGGCAATAACTGTTAAGATTATCATGGGCCAGTACTTGAAGTTTACAAAAATCTTTTAAAAGTATGCTCTAATAAGATGCTTTTTCACTCCTTTCATTTTTTTTACATGAAATTTATATGCACCTGCTACAAGAAGTAGCTTCTACTTCTACATTCTACAATTTTGAAGGTTGTGAAAAGTACGTTTTAGTTACTTGTATCCTTATAATTCTGTGTGAACAACATGGCTTAGACCATTTTCTCGTCAAGACCACTTTGTGTCTTGTTCTGTTTCTACAGCTGAAGAAGACCGTGATTTAAAATTACTGAGATTTTTTGCAAAGTTGCACTAATTTGATGTAATGCTAAATTTCATAAGGTTTGAGAAAGGTTTGCTTTCTGCTAATAGAAATATATTTCTCAAAATAGGCTGGATAAGTTGTTTCTAAATAAACAGCATATTAAGGGAAAAAATTCTTCAGAAGACCGAGTATCTCATTTAAGTTAAAATGAATTAATTTCTACTCAGGGTTATGTAGCATTTACTGAGGTATCTAGTCCTTGTTAAAGAGGAAGACAGATTCTACAGACCTACACATCCGATTTATCATATAATTCACTTTGAAGTAAATATTCTTGTATAAGTATGATTCACTTTGAAGTAAATATCTGGTATTAAAAATTATAAATCATTTTACTAAGTTGATGGCTCGATATTAAAAACAGTTGCAACATTTTGCTTTCTAGATTTAGCACCAAATCCGGTACATGTTGGAGCATAGGTTCTTAAGAATGTTCTTTTGTAAAAGGCAGCTGCATCTGTTTATGAGCTACAAATAAACTAGATCAAACTCTGCAGCTGGTTTGTTGTTGTTGTTGTTTAGACCAGGTATTATTGTCATGGCTATTAAACCTGATGGATCATTTTAATTTGAATTTAAAACACCACTCCACAAGGATGCAACAAGAATGATTTGATTTCTTCACTTTCTACTGTACGTATTTTGAAGCAGCCCCATGCTTGATCAAAACTGATGTTTTTAACCGGAAAATTGACTGTTCATTTCCTAAGTGAGGTCACATATACCAAAAAAAAAAAGAAAATTCTAGTTGCGAGTGTGATATATACACGTTTTGTAGAGTTTATGAGTATTTGAAAATTTGGATTCTTTTTGTCACCTTCCAATGCCTTTAATAGTGGTCTCAAACTGAATTGTCATTAAGTAAAGGTAACTTGCAGTTTTAGCATACCTAGACTAAATATAAATATTTTTTAAAAATGTGTTTGTGCATACTTAATTCATGATTGAATGAGTAAATACCTTTTTATGTTCAACTCTTAGTCTTAATTCTCTATAATAGTATAATTCATCATATGCACACAGAAACTTAATTCTCCAATAGGGATTCAATGATGGAAGAGCCAAATACCATAGTGTGAATAGTATTGTTTTATACTGGTTTGTAATTTGAAGTCACAGTGCAATTTAACATGTGGACAAGTGATTAGTAGAGCATAACTTAGGCACTTGTAAAATGAATGGTACAGTGAGGAGAAAGTGTTTTCTATTCATCTTAATGCTGTCTACTACTAGCGTCAATATAAAAAAAAATCTTGTTTTAGTAAAGCTTTAAGTCTGAGTAGGATGTTAATAAGGTAAGTCATGCATGGGACTTTAAAAATTCGTTATTAAAATGAATAGCTCTTACACTTTCACTCTATTAATTTCACATCCAACATCCCCATCTAATTTGTGGAAGTCGCAATTTCAAGTACGGCACTCGAGAACTGAGCTTAATGACTAACATTTGTTAGATGCTTAAAATGAGAAGAATAATGTGAACAATCACATTGACAAGTGCCATTTTCAGAACATTTAAGAAAAAGTCTGTAGCACAAAGAAAGGCCAAGCATGGAGTTTGCCTATTGTTTCGTTCACAATTTTCTCAGTTAGAAAGTACAAGCACACAGTGATGAAATCTCAGTTGCGCACACACGTGCACCCTCCTCTTCTCAGCTTTCAAGAGAGTTTTGAGCAAGTTTAGTATAGTGGTCAGTTATTTTTCATAATTCTATTTTTAACTACTGTTTTATGAAGTTTTTTCAAAAGCCTGGATGCAAGTTTCTTTAAACTACTAGCCTTTGAGGCTTCAGTATATTGAAGACACAGACAAAGTAACTGTACTAAAAAAACCAAACAAAAACTATTACAGATCTAAATATCTGAACAGTAGTGATAATGCTTAGAAGTAATTCATGTTTGGTTCATTAAAAAAATCTTACTTCTGTTTAACCTTCAAGGCTATCCAAATCAAAATTTTACGATGAGCCCCAGCTCACTTAACAGATGCACTTAACAGATATTTGTCTGCTCTGTTCTGAAAAACCCTCCAGAGACAACTCACTGTGATATTTTCCTTTCCCTGAGCTTTCTGTAGTATCTTAGTATGTATGCATATACAGGAATATGCAGAAATTGGAGCAAACTACTATAAATTTCTATTCTTAGCCGAGAATATTTTATGGTCTTTAGAACTTTTTTCCCTGAATGTTTTTATTGTTTTTAGTCCATTTGTTAAATGGATTTTACAAGCTGCTTTCATCTACTTTCAAAAAGAATGAAAGGATTTTAGCCATATATAGCATCAGGTGAAGACTTCGGAAATGAGAAGGCAAATATTAAATCTCTGGTGTACCCTAATAATCTTGCAATTCCACACCCCCCCCAACATAATATTTTATCATTCACAATCCTCCAGCTTCTAATACCTGCTCTCTTTTTATGTAATCCACGTACTTATCTTTTCCCGAAATTACAGAAGTAGTAACTTAAAGCAAATTTTGGAGTTCATTAAGTTCCGTTCTCCAACTCAAACAAGCACTACACCAACACTGCATCAAGTCAGACACGGCTCTATTTAACTGAGTCTCAAAAATCACCCCGGACAGAGAATCTCCGGCCTCTCTGGACAGCCTCTCTTGGTACTGAAGTACCCTTTTGATGAAAAGAGATTTCCTGCTGACAAAACTGAAGATCTCTTTAAACTTTCATTACTCCACAAAATATTGTCTTCCGCCAGTATTTCCTCCTTAGACTCTAATTTCTTTCATTTTTGACAACATCATCTTCCCATCTCAGGGCTGTCTCCATGGTGCCTCAGTGTTTTCATTTATGTGTGTGGATGCAAAAGTTTTCCCACTGCTGTTCTGGCATATTTCAGTGATTCTTTTATGATCTATCCCAAAAGCCAAAAGGACAAATTCCATTTCTAATTCTGAAGATAAAAGTAAGTTCTATTAAGCTTCTTCAGCAACACTGATCTATGAGGACTTCTCTAAACATACCCAAAGAAAACACTCGTTTAACAGTTGATTGACTGGCACTGTTCTAGAAATCTCTATTACCATAGTTTATTACTGGCAAAGGCATTCCCTGTTATATTAGGACAAGGCATGAGTATTTCACAAGAATTTTTGGCCTTCTAAAGGCCAGTTCTTCATAACCAAGAGTACGAGGTACATTTCTGCAAGTCTTTTTCTCCAGATTAGATCTTTATGAATATATGCTTTAAAATTTGAGAGACCCTACTGCATATATTTCTAGGAGAGATCAAGAAAGAAGATTTCAGTGATGCTAGATTTCCTGTTTTTCATGACTCAGGAATATTATCTACTACACCTTCTCCCAAACATTCTCGGTCCTTCTATCTGTACTACTTATAGTTGTGGGCTTCACTTTATTTGTCAGATATTACATGATCAAGGTTTGATCTCCATGTTAAAACTGTCATTTCCCTACTCAAATGAACAGACTTTTTATTTTTTTAGCTCAGAACTGTCATTCCTCTTTTCAGAGTTTTTACTATAAAGAGAATCACATTTGAATCTTTGAGTATTGAGGTGCTTTAGCTCTAGGGCTGATGGTACTTCCTTTTAATGAAGATATTCCTGCATTAATCTCAGAAGGACAGCTGTTTCCATTCCCTAGCTTCTCTGCTCTTTTCCTTTCATTGCAAAATTTCCTGATTTATAAAAAAACCATACCTGGTAGTCTACATACCTGATAGGCAACATATCTGTTGTCCACAGGGCAGCCTTAACCACAATATTAGTGAAACACTGTTCAGAAAGAATCTGAAAATTTAAAGAAAAAAAAAAGCCTGAGTTGGTGATAGCTAGAAGGTGGGTAAGCCACTGGTGGTTGTACCCTCAGCAAATTTGCTGATGACATCAAGCTGAGTGGTTTGGTTGACACACCTGAAGGATCAGATGACACCCAGAGAGAGCTGGACAAGCTTGAGAAGTGGTCCCATGGGAATCTCATGAGGTTTTAACAGGACCAAGCGCAAGATGCTGCACCTGGGTCAGGTAACCAGCACTGTCTGGGGGATGAACAGATGGAGAGCAGCCCTGCTGAGAAGGACTTGGAGGCAGATGAGAGGCTGGACGTGACCCAGAAACGTGCAGTCAAAGCCCAGAAAGCCAAACGTGTCCTGGGCTGCATCCAAAGCAGCATGGGCAGCAGGGCGAGGGAGGGGATTCTGCCCCTCTGCTCTGCTCTGGTGAGACCCCACCTGCAGTGCTGCATCCAGCTCTGGGGTCCCAGCACAGGAAGGACGCGACCTATTGGAGCAAGTCCAGAGAGGGCCAACAAGCTGATCAGAGAGATGGTGCGAAAGATTTTCTCCTAAGAGAAAAGTCAAAGAGAATTGAGATTGTTCAGCCTGGAAGAGAAAAGGCTGTGACCTTTGCGGGTGACCTAACTGTAGCCTTCCAGTACCTGAAGGGAGCCTACAAGAAACATGGGGAAGGACTTTTTACAAAGGCAAGTAGTGACAGGACAAGGAGGAAACACGTGTAAAGATTTTCTTCCCAATATCTAATCTAAACCTACTCTCTTTTTGTTTTTTACTGAGAGGGTGGTGAGGCTGCCCCATTCCTGGAAGTGTTCCAGGCCACGTTGCTTTAAACTCTAAGCAAACAGGTCTGGTGAAAGGTGTCCCTTCCCAAGGAAGGTGTTTGGAACTACATGACCTTTAAAAGTCCCTAAACTGATACTAGGCCTCTAAGCAAGTTATGTGTGACCATGTAACTTTTAATAAATTCATACTTTCAAATAAAGCTCAATTTCACGAACATTGCTATATGAAAATATAATGTGGTTGAAATTTAGGAATAAAAACTGTAATCATAAAACTGCTGAAATGAAAGCATAAGAGAACATTTAACAACATAAATAAAATAAAAACATAATCACATTCATAAAATGTGCATATTAATCTCAAGCACCATCATAACATCTGAATTTGGAATGTAAACAAGTAAGACAAGTGTGGGGTCAATACTCTTCCAAGTGCAATGTATGCACAGTATGAATACAATCAATCTGGAGAGACAGAGAAGATTTAGAGACAGAACCTAAAAAAAAATTTGGGGTCATACACTTCAACAAGTCAATAGGGTTTTTAAGTTATCTGGAAATTTTCTCATGCAAATAGGCAAAATATGTTCCCTTAATTTGATTAGTGATTTAGTCTGCAGGCTCTGAAAATCTGAAACAATACTTGATTAAAAACCAGAATCTTTTCCTTTATTTGGAGACTGCTTCTATCACTGAAGATTTTAGCTTTCTCTTCTTTCAGTAGCTATTCTGAAAGCTGAAATTCTTTCAAACACTAAATTACTAAAAATATGTATTTTCTTAATCTTAATGTAAAAAGGTTAAAATTTTTGGTTGACAAGACATTGCTGCCAATGAAAATACAAAAATAAACTGGGTTTGTCACAGTTTTTCTAGAATCAATCTGAATTCTCCACACACAACAATAAATGTGTTCTATTTTTCAAAATTTTTTTTTTTTAATAAAAGTAAAAGTCCATCAAAGCAGTATGGTCAAAAGGAATATAAAATTTTTATGTCATCATTGATATTGCACTTAATTTGTCCAATAAAAGTAAACTTGACACAAAGTTTCTAGAAGTATATGAGGAATAAGCTGATCAGGTTTCTTTTGAGTCTTGACTTATTTAGTTTTTAGTAGTTGAACGGTGAAGATTTCACAAGCTCATTGGTCCATTCCAGATTCACCAATCCTGGTTCTGTAAAATTCAAGTAAACTCAGACTGCTGAGAGAAGCTGTGGATGTCCCATCCTTGAACATGTTCAAGGTCCGGTTGGATGCGGCTTTGAGCAACATGGTCTAGTGGAAAATGTCCCTGCCAATGAAAGTGGGGGTTGGAACTAGATGATCTTTAAGGTACCGTCCAACCCAAACTACTCTATGATTTTATGATTCTATGATTCTATTTGATTTTGAGAGAAATAATTGTCCTAGCAATTTTTTATTGTCCACCAAATGGCACAGAAATATCAGTTCTGTCCTTGTGGCATGTCTTGAGAACATTAAATGTGCATGATTTTCTCTCTGAATAAAAAGTTGTAAAAATACTTCAATACCATGTTATAAGACAGACTTATTACAGTATTAAAAACAAAATTATTAACATTGTAAAGAAGAAAGTAACACAGGTAAGGAAGAAGAAAATACATTCTCAGGAGTACAACCATGTGATCTTGCTGTCATGAGGCAGTGGTAATGTGTGCTTTAAACTGGATATCTATGTGTGTCAAGTTTGTGCAGTTAGAAAAAGGATTTTGTGCATTTTGAAGATTTGCTTTGGCTAGAGGCTTAAAAACATTTCTTGTACATTTAAATATTCAGGTGAATTGGTCTTTAACTGCTTGGGGGCTGATTGGGCAGAACACAGACATATGGCACGTTAGGCATCTAGAATATTAAAAATGAGGATTCTCCTGGCATCACCTCATCCAATGAGAATATTTTTTTAGTTTTCACCTTGTGTCAAAGCAGAAGATTCCCCAAGAAAAATGAATCAGTTCATCTAGCTGGCTAGACTGGCTTGAGAGAATCCTTGTGAAAGTGCTTCAGTTCAGTATCTTTGGGATGACAGCAGGATAGAAATCATAAAGTTTCTGACGTGGATCGAGGGAGACAGAGATCAGACAAATGATTCTGCTTTATTATTCAAAGTCCATGGTTGTTCTAAAAAATATAGTCTATCTTATTTTATTAGTGTCATAGACATGCTGGGGGTTGCTGGGTGGTGAAGTGTTACGACCCTCCGAAGATGCCTCCATGATGAAACTGCTTTCAGCAGGGTCACTTCACAAACACTCACTCACTGGCAGGCTTCTGCGACAGACTGGCAGCAAAGAGACGGGAAGGACCTTCGTATAGAGTTCCACAGTGAACTTTATTACGACTACACCACGAAGGATTCTACTGGAGAAAAGCCCTGAACAATGGGGAGTCTAGAGTTTTATAGGGGAGCAGGGGAGAGCATCGGAGACCAATGGTCTGAGGGCTGGGAGGCGGGACATAGGTGGGGCCTTGACATAGAAGGGAAAAAGGCGCAGGGAAATCAACAGGCCAGTCAGGGAAACTGAACTGGGGTACATTTGCACGGGAGAAAAAAGCATCCTGGGAGGCCTCACCCTAACCTAGGGAGATCTCTCAGGGTCTGTCCCTTTAGGGGACTCTCTCATACCCTGATCGGGATGTTCACTGACTCCCACATATTGGCTAACTGCAACTGTGGGAATATAGGGCCTTCTGTCAAAGGACTGTCCCAGTATTTTCTCAGGATACTTTTTGTCCATTTTGTAAAGTGTGTTTCCTTGCAAAGTGAAGGTAAGGACAAAAAGATAGTTCACATTCTCACTAATTTCTTTAAAACTTCCTTTATTAAAGAAGAATCTAATCTAGTCTGCAAAGTGTTGAGCTAGCAAATTAAATTCTCTGACTTTCAAGCAAAACCACTCTATAAAGATATAAGATACCAGAGTAAAACTCTACCAAATTTTTTAATATAAACTTAGTCGAGGAGGGTTTGCACATAGAATGCCCTGCTTTGTACAGAGAAGATGAAGAAGCAAGTTGTAAACCTTCAGTACCTTGAGAATTATAATCACCACTGTACCTGAGGACTTGACACTCTTGCTAAGGAACATTGAAGAATTTCTAAGGTCTTATAAATCCACAATGATGTAGGGGTGGGCAAAGCAGTCAAGAATCTGGCTGATGTGTAGACCCAACCACACATTAGCCACATATGTTGCCATAAATATTTATGGCATGTATATAAATACCTTTGAAGCACACCAAAACCATCTTGGTCACATGTAGATCAACAATAAACAAAATCTGTAACTAAAAAAACTGAAAAGAGATTTTTAATATGGAGTAAAGGGGGCAACAACAGGAAAATGAAGTCTAATAGACCTTCTCCAACTTGAGACAGAAATTTGCCAAGGAAAGTCAGCCAGATCAACTGGATGGCTTAGGCTACCTAGAGTAATCACTCTTCATTTTAAATACATAAAATGAGCACTTAGAAATCTTTAAAGAGGATGGATTTCCAAGTTAACTGAATTAAATGTCAAATGTAGTATCTGTAGGGTAAGGCAACTGCTATAGGCTTCTAAATTATGTAATCTGCTTATGTTCCTTTGATGTAAATGTCTAAATATCCCTTAACACCAAGGTTACTACTTGAAGGAGTTCAGGGAAATTGAAATTCTTATGAACCACAGGTTTGCAGATATCACCGTACAATCATTCCTTTAAGAATCTGCATCAATCTTAAAAGATGCTATCTTCTTCAAGGGAAAATCCAGATCCAGATGAGAAAAAAAGCAATTTTGAGGTATTACTGTCTTCTTGACCACATAGGAGACAATGACAACAATATGCAGAAGAGGTCAGGGAAGCTTTGAGATTAGGGCATACAAGAGAAATGGTACACTTGACTTACCTTATTTAAACTAGGGAAAGATCACGAAAGATCTCATAAGAGCCAGGGTAGTTTTTTTATTTGGTCCTCACTAGCACAAAGGATGTGACTCTAAATGCTGGTGCTTGAGGCCAATTCAGTTACAGTGACTGATATTTGTAATTCAGTATTTATACAATCATAGAGTGTCCTGAGTTGGAAGAGACAAAAATAATCTAAGGCCAGCTCCTGGACCTGCACAGGGCATCCCCAAGAGTCACACTGTGTGCCTGAGAGCATTTTCCAAGTGCTTCTTGAACTCTGGCACTTTTCTGCCATGACCACTTCCCTGGGGAGCCTTTTCGGGTGCCCAATACTATGTGGGTGAAGAAGCTTTTCATAATATCTAGCCTAAGCGTCTCCTGACACAACTTCAGGCCATTCCCTCAGTCCTGTCACTGACCACCAGAGAGAAGAGACCAGTGTCTGCCCTTCTGCTTCCCCATGTGAATAAGTTGTGGACCACCATGAGATCTCTTCTCAGTGTCCTGTTCTCCTGGCTGGACAAGCCAAGTGGCCTCAGCTTAAAATGGCTTCGTCTAGGCCCTTCAGCATTTCTGTAGCAACAAAAGCAGACATTCACTAGAGCTACAGTCAATTTAGAAAGGTGACCAACATAAAAATGAACCAATTTCTTGAAATGAAGGTAAAAGAAAAAGAGAGGAGGTGGAAGTCTTCTCAGGCAGCATGGAAGTTACTTGAGAACCACACTGGAAACAAAAAGCATATCGCACAAACTGTCAGGTAAGATTTTAGACAACACAGTCATACATCATGGTTAGAGACTATAGTAAACACTATGGTAAAAAGAGTCACTGGAAGTGGTATTGTATCCTTCAGAAAAAAAAAAAAGGAGTAACGTTCAAATAAATGCGATAGGGAGAATCAAAAAATCTAGAAAGGTAAGAGTGCGAGTGCAACAAAGCACAACAAAATGTTATTTTACTAAAGAACTAGTAAAAGATATGAAAGTCAACAATAGAGCTCTCTTCAAAATTGCAAGGAGGAAAAAGTCTTCAGGAATAAAGTGATTCAGACAGAAGATAATACAATCCTGATCAGTAGTAGTTTATTTACCAGCTTGTTTCTATATCCTGAACAAAAAAGCATACACCAGTTTTTTTTTCAAAATCTTGACTCTTAAATCAGGCTTTGAACTTTCATTGATTGACAAGTAAATGCTGACAGCCACACTCATTCCTTCTTGCTCTTGTGTTTACATTGTTCATACAATAAAGAGGCAAAGTTCTTGAAAATATGTCCTCAAATTACTTCCATAACCCTGTTGCTGTGTTATCACTGCTAACCCAGTTCCATAAAGCTCTTTTTTTTTTTTGAGTATTAGGGGAATTTCCCTGGTATTAGTCTCTTCTTGCTTCTGTTATATACCTGCCTCACAAGGTCAGCTTAGATGCTAGCCTAGTTATCCCAGCCCTGATTCCCTCTGCCTTCACGTGTCTTTATGAGCACCTTACCCTCTCTACTGACTACCTAACAGGTTACACAGATGTCCTTCTGCCTCCAGTCACTAATGACATTTTCACCAGACCGCTTCTCAGTTACCCATATCAACTTAGGGCCCCTTCTTAGGCTCTGGGCTCTTAGAGACAAATGGTGGTTTTTGTTTGGCAAGTTTTTCTGCATAATGTTTAAGCCATGACCTTTTCTCTTCAAATACACAGGTATAGCTCACTCAGAATCTCATTTGGCATACAATTTCCTTGGCAATTTCACTCTTTCTCTCCTAGTCTGTTTGGTGCATTGGAACAAATACTGTTTTTCCATTCATTCAGCTTTCTCTGTCTTCTTCCACTGTCTTGCTGTTCTGCATGACATTCAAATAAACTGATTATTTTTACTTTGGCTAGTCTATGTATATGGTCTCTATTTTTGTATGAAAAACCCGACTTTGAACTATAATTATTCCAGGAAGCTAATTTTTTAGTTAGGTTAGATTTTGGATTTTGGTGGGGGCTTTTTTTGGTTGCTTTTTTGTTTTGTTTGTTCGTTTGTTTGGTTTGGGTTTTGCTTGTTTTTTGCTTTTTCTTCCTCTTTTAAATCTTCATGCCTTTTCTGCTGTATTCTTGCATCTTTGAAAAATTGTATTCGGTTTATGTTGCAAGGTTTTGATAGTGAGAGCGGGAGGGGAGCAGGGCCGGTCCCTGTGTGGAGGCAGACACAGTTGTGTGTGTTCTACTGATGGTTTTAAAGATATGCTGTCCTCAAGGGGGCAGTGATCTCCCTGCCTTACCTCAAGGAACCTTTGCATCTTATTTTCTCCCCTGTCCTATTGAGGAGGGGCAGAGAGAGAGCATCTGTGTGGAATCTGGCACCTGAAAAGTTAAATCCATCACAGAAGTTCCATGTAAATAATTACAAACTTCTCCACCATCCATCTTAAAAATTGTCTTTTCATACATCACTTTGCTGTGGATTTTTATAAACACCGTGATAATCATTAGTTTGATGATGTACGAAAAGATTGGTTATGTTGATTAATAAAGTTCTCTATATTACTCCGTACCTTTGTCTCTTTTGGATGTAGACTACACAGCTTAAAAATTCCTGGAGGCAGAGATAATTCTGTTGTATATGGTTATAGAGCATGCATCAGAATACAGTACTGATTCATGGAGAGGGTCCCTTCAGGATGCTTACACAGATAAGTAAAAGCAATCCCATTTTCATCCCCTTACATCGCATTACTTCTCCTTAAAATAGAAATATTTTAAATACAAATTTAGGACTATATACTTTTTCATTCATTTGTATAGTCTACAAACATCTCCATATTAAAATTTTCAGATTATTCAGTTACCAATAAAGACTATTCCGTACAATGTAAAATAAAACAGGTTGGATGATCATCCTGGATGATGGAGTAGATGACCACTGGACATCCTTTACAACCCAAATTATTGTGTGATTCTAAGGAGTAAAAATCTCTCAAATCCTTATTGACAGGGAATTTATGCTGTGATAAGCAAAGTAGTTAACAAAGTTAAGACTTCGTAGAATAGATCAGAAATCTGACTGTAATTCCAAGTAAAATACCTGGTAATTGAACATTTACATGTAAGAAATCATTCCTAAATCTCATGTTAGGGACAGATTGGCTCTTCTCCAAGAAAAACAGCCAAACCGTGTTAATTGATCACACACGGGACTACAGTGATACACAAAGAGTAATTACTATATATTCTCCAGCTATCCTTCAAATATTTTTCAACTACTTTGAAAATATATGCGTGCACAAACACACACTTGTGCACACATACACACACAGAGATTTTTTGAGAAATAAATTGATTTCATAATTTCCTTAATATTTGATACACAGTGTGCATTTTACTCTTGGGAAATTTCGTCTAAAATGTCTTTCTTTCCTGTTACTTCAAACATAAATTTCCAATAGTTTCGTTGTTTCCATTTTTTTTGTTTTTTTTTTTTTTTTTTGGAATTTTCTAGCAAATGAGCTTAATAAGAAAAATGTTCTTAAATCTGCAAATTTTAAAGAGAAGGAAGAAAAAGTAACTATGTACATAAATACAACATTTTCACATCTAGAATCTAAGTTGCTTTCACCCAATCAGGTAAGCAGAAGAAAATCCATTAAGTTTGTGTTGCCATAGTAAGAATCAAGTAATTCTGTGTACAAATTCAGTTAACTACTTTGGAATGTTGTGTAGCCCTGCAAGTGATAATACAGTGTATTCTTGAAACTGTCTGAGGTAGTGACTAAATCTGAGAAGGGATGTGGAAAGATCAGGGAATGTACTCAAATAAAGGGGAAGACCCACTTAGGAGTCATGAAGTGGGAAGACCTGCTGAGGGGTCTCCCTTATGCTGTTGGTGTGTGTCCCTGAACAAGTCAGTCAAACCACTCTCAGTGAAGAGTCCCTGTAATGGGATGCTGACGGCCTTGTTGAGCACAAGGTCTCAGCTTTCCTTGGACAATGACAGAAAAATCAAATACTAAGGGTTAAGGAAGTCTCCCCTGTTCAGGTGACACAGAAAAAAGGACTGCATTTAGTCTTCTTGACTTTTTAGATTTTGAACCATAGATGGGACAAGCTGCAGTCAGCAGCAAACACCATTAACTTGTTTTTTGATTATTAGAAATTGTGTTTAGTTTTTAGTTTAATGAAACCACGCCAGCAACTGCTGAAAAATGACAATTGCAGCACGTTTCACTGATATTGAAGAGTACAAGCATCACTGGTGACAAATTGGAGGTAAACACCAAACTAGCCAAACTGCTTGTAAACCTGCTAAGACAGACAGAAATTACACCATTTCTTGCAGCAGCTCTACTAATAATGAGCAACTTAATCTGAGAAATTAAATTCCCTCCTGTTACTGTGAGGTATATGGCTTACATAGAATGCATCATAAACACGAGTGATCAAATTTGACTGAAAGTCTTTCTAACCAAAACTTTAGAGAAAGGGAGAAAGGGAGTATGTAATTTTAATTATGATAACCTAACAAGACTATTTACTGCTTACTGTGAAATAAGAATAATAATGTCTTTGGTGGAAAGAAAAAGGGAATATTTAGTATCCTCATACCTTTAGAAATTAGTAAGAATTGTCCTTTTTTGTTGTTCTTAATTTATAAATATTACTCACCCTTCATCTGTTCAAACTGGAATGTTGGTACAGAAAGACACGTAGGATCAGATATCTATAGTCATGACCCGTACTGTTCAGAGTATCATCAAAGAGACATTCAGAGGAAGGGTCTGTAGAATATCAAATCCCTCTGTATGGCTTTGTGTTTGGAAGTAAACTGGCCTTTTCATATCTTAGAAAAGGTGAAAGCCACATAATTGCTAGATGACATATGAGCAGAACATCCAGAGCTCTCAATTGTTTTTCACCGCATTGCCTTAAAAACCATGCCATTCAGTGACAACTATTTTTCATAGTTATATTAAGTAGAAATTTTTCTGATTTTTCCAGTTAGTATGGGTGATATTACCTTAAAACACCAGTTCAGGTTTTCCAATAATTAAGACCTATAGATGATAACTGATAAAGCATTTACAAATCTCAAGCTACAGTTTATTGTAGCTTTCTTTCTGTCTATATACCATAAAGACACACACACACAGAGGCATGCATTTTGAAACTACGTAGAAATGATACTTGCATATTTTTCTAGCCTGCAGGGAAAATCATTATAGCTTTTATCATTGAGGGCATGAAAAATTCAATATTAAAAACTTTTGAATTAATGGGAATTTTTTCTCTCAGGGCAGAAATAATTCTGTGTGGTACCTCCTGGAAGCCAAATAAGACAATTTCAGCCTCTTGGGAGGAGATACAACAGCTTCACAGAAGAAGCCTTTTGACTGACTTTCATTTAATTCCCAGTAGGTGTTTCATTTTCTTTTAAAGACTTAGTCGTTATTTTTCCTTTTTATTCAGAACAAACATCTTTCTCTTCAATTGCAATAAAAAGGATCAAAAGTCAAAGAGCTTACTTTTTCATAAAATATATGACATGCACATTTTCTTTCTAGAATCAGTCTTCTGATTCATCTGAATGATGAACTAATACTGATGAATGAAAGGGAAGAATTAAATGTATGTTTCTGCAGGTCTAATGAAAAAAGGAAATGTTGAAAGATAAATATATGGATAAGAAAAAATTCGATTTTCAACCCAGCTTATCTGCTTTGACACATAACATTCCACAGATTAGAGTACCAACTGAAAAAAAAATCTAATCTAAAAAGGAAGCAGAACTATTACATCTTTATCTTTTCAGAATTCAAAGGGATGTAAAGTGCTCCATAGGAGAAATATTAACAACATTATGAAGGGAGCAAGAGAGGGAAGAGAAAAAAAAATCTATGGACTCTACCTGATAGATGCAAGTAGAACCTTATAGGAAGAAACAGAGAATATGGATCTGTCAAGTAGAGATACTGTAGGTAGATATGGACTAAGAACGTCTAAAACCGGAATTCACCTTCTCTACAACATTAAATACACTAATGAGATTACCAAATTGCAGATAATCATATTACAAACTTAAGTTTTAAAAACTGTTTGCTCATAAAAATCCCTAAATCAGTAAGTTTCGGTATGAATCTGTAGAGTTTTCTTTCACGTCTTCTCCATCAGCAAAACTGTACAAGCTACCTTTTTTTTCTACATATATTTGTAATACCAAATTTTTATCCCATTCTGCATTTCTCAAGAAACAATATTAGCATAGTATTCTACGTTCTCTCATTGTGAAAATAACAACCTATACAGAAAAGTACTTTTGCTTTCCCTGGTTTGTTTTTATTTCTTTCAAGTAGAAGACAAGAACAATTAATGCAGCTAATCCAAAGAATAAGAATGCATGTGCTCTAAGAGTGCTGTAAAAGTTCTCTGTGGAGAATGCTTGATATGACCAAAATGCATCTAGATGGAGAAAGGTGCATGCAGCTGTGCAATCAGCAACCAGTTCAAGCTCATGAAAAGTTGGGAAGCAGAACCACAGGAATTTCAAAGGCTGCTGCTAAGAAATCTAAAGCTAAATGCTTAATTGTGATTTTTATTATATATATGACTTAAGAGAAACGGCAAGATTAAGTCTTATTATAGCTATAGGCAATTTTTGAGGTCTTCTGAAACATAAGACCTTTGTTTCTTAGGCAAGTGCGTTTTTAGGTACTTAGGCAAGTGCCTTTGCCACCTTTGTTTCTTAGGCAAGTGCCTTTTTCTGATGTATGCAAAATACCTACAGAGTTAATAACAAGGCATATAAATTCATATTGCAATCAACTATTGAACAGTAGAGTTTGGTATGAAAAAACCACATTGCAGATAATTTATTCATCTTATACTGACTTTTCAGAAATGGAAAAGAACCAAAGAAGAAAACAAAACAAAACAAACAAATAAATAAAACCAAAAAACCCCAACCAAAACCAAAACCAAGTGAACAAAAAAAAACCAAACCAAACCAAACCAAACCAAAAAAAAAAAAAAAAAGGAAAGAAAATGCCAAGAAAGAGAAAGTACTGGTTTTGAAAAAGTTACTGAAAGACTTGCCAAATAAGAATATCCTGAATTTCAAAGTGTTTCTATAGTTTGTTTTGAACTCTGGAAATTATGATCCCAGTTACTACCACTGATAATAATATTTTGCTGTGGCTTTCATATTTCATTAAATGCAGCTGCTAACCAAGTCAGAAAATACTGTGATTTGAAATCTTTTCACATATATGCTTGTGACAAACTGTATAAATTGAAAGTAAAATAAATAACTTTTGGGGGTGGTTGGTGGCTTTTTTTTTCTCTAAACAGGCTTCCGCTTAATATTTTTTATGTTTGACAACTTAACACAGCATGGAGTATATTGCAACTCATCTTTCTGCAATTTGATAGTCCATTTTCTAAATCAAGAATGCCAGCTTCCACAATTTTATTCCCCTTAACAGATTCTACCTTCAGTAAGAAGTGGATGACTACACAAAATTGTAGAACATGCAGTATTTGTCACCAAATTTCAAGTGACAGTTTATGACTAAAAGAAAAAGTAATTCCCAACTGCAAATTCTAAGTAAAGAAAGTACTAACAACAATTTTGCTTATTTCTTAATTTATTTAGAAATTTGTCTACCCTTTGAAGTCAGAAGGAAATTAAAGCAAAAACATATTACCAATTCTTATTCAAAATCAATAGTTATCTCCCTCTTCACTAAAAATAAAAAATAAAAGCTATTTAGGAAAACACATTCACTGATTCTATCCCGGCAAATATGAAATTCCAGATTGATCTATGCCACAATACATGGATTAAAATGCTGATGTTGACCAAGTATAATCTACTGAATGCTGTCCTTTTACCAGATAGTTAACTCAAGATCTACTTTCTTCAAAGAAAAGTTCAGGAAAAAAACAAACCAGCAACTCAATCTACCTAAATTACCTAAGTTACTTAATAAATTGTAAGAAATTATGTCAACCTTTGCCTATTAAAAGACTGCCAGCTTCTTGCTATTGGGAAATACTGTTTGTTTATAAATGTTCCAAATATGGTTTTTAACATTTATACAGCAGATGCATACTATTATATATTAAGGAACTTCTTTTACAAGAAAAAAATTCAGAATATATATAAGAGGAAATGACAAGCTTTCAAATAAGACAGTCAAAATAATAACCATATGATCCTACTTGTGTTAATGGCCACATATTCCTACTAGTCACTAATAACAGCTTGATTTTATTACAAGTCAAACACTGTTGAAACACCTTCTTCTACTAGAAGAAAATTAATGGCTTCTAACTTCTATATCACTGAACTGATAAATAAATATAAGTCTAGCCTGTTGTTTCACACACAAAATGCAAAAATTTCGATGCGTAACTATACAGCATGATAAGGTTGTATCACTGGGTACTCGTTAGAGAGATAAAAGCTAGAGTCACTCTGCTTGGGGTACATTTAAACTATAGAAGTCTACTGATTTAAGACTGTTCTATATACATCAAGGAAAATAAATTCTACTTAAATAGTAATTACTGAAAAATTAATTTTTCAGTGTGTAGGATAATAACTTGCCTTTTAAACAAAATCTCAATAGATGAATGTAATTTAGAAAAATTCCTTCTCCCTAGACAAATAGTAGATAAAAGAAATTTTTGAGAAATAGTCCAAGAAAGAGGAAGTTAATTATTTTCCAATAGCCCACCACACAGTATACAATGAACTTACATTACAATGCAAATTATGAGCACTGAGTTTAAAAAGGAAATATTTGGAGTTGCTAAGCAACAATGTCTTTGTTTATCATTTTGGTTCTGAAATGAAAGCAATGGAAGCATAAACCAGCAAACAAACGTACAAGAATATAATCTATTCCATACTCAACATAAAAAACCCCTTTTGTTTACAGAATATAAATTAATAAATATTATTGACAATAACTTGATCTATGCTTCAATGGACTTTTTTTCTATCCATTGTTGCTGTTATTTTGACTTTGCTTTCCAAACATTAGTAAAAAGACATAAATAAGTTAGAAGTAAGAAAATACAGAAGAATAGTATTATTAAACACTATTTCTGGAAAATGTTTAGACTAAAAGATGATTCTGTATCTGAATTTGGACACAGACTGATGAAACATGAAATATTAATTTATAGTAAACATATCTAAGCATATAGACTTGATTGTCCAAATATATTTATTTGCTCTTTCTTTAAAACATATATCTATTTCTTATAAAATAAATTTTTTATGAATATTTCTTCTTCTAAAACAGGTGATCAAAGCCAGGTTGGACACGGCTTTGAGCAACCTGGTCTAGTGAGTTGTATCCCTGTCCATGGCAGGAGTGTTGGAACTAGATGATCTTTAAGGTCCCTTGCCATCCAAATTGTTCTATGAAACTAGAAAATAAAAGACGGACTTATTCTTCCTGTTTCTGAATCACTCAGGTTACAAGGAGCCAAATTAGTGACTGTGTATTGAGGGACTACATAGGGGTCTCCAGTTGTGGAGCAGTGTAGCCACAATGAAGGCATAGCTTCTTGTCAAACCTGTTGAGGCAATTGCTGAAACTTAACCATTCTCCCTCTGTAACGTTTTCTTCTTGTGCCAAATCCCTTGCAGTGAGTGGAGAGAAGGGAAGTGGACCTCTGCACTCTACAGAAAGGAGTGTCCTATCTTCATGATGATTCTCAGCTGGAGAGGTGCCACCAGACTCAGGGTTTGAAACCTGAAACTGAACTGCCTAATATGTCTGTCCTGCTGCTACCTGCATTTTCTCTGTTTATGTCATCCTTTTAGATCTTAAAAAGACGTGGTTCTCTTTAATAGCTTTCAATATTTTTCTTCAAAGTCTTTTCTTCAAAGGCTTTCTGTAAATGAGACAGACGACTAACACAGTGTGTGGGGTTGATGGACTGGTCCTGCGCTTCTCCCACAGAGTCCCTCGCAGAGACGCTGTGGCGGTGCCCTGTTAGCACCTACATGAGCACTCAGCCTCACCCTTGCTGGTGGATGCAAGCAGCCACTCACACACAGCTCTGCACGTTACGGAGATGAAGAGGCAAGAGGGATTCTTTGTGTGCAATTCTGAGGCCGTTTTTGGGGTCCGCACGGACTGCGAACAAACCGCTCCGAAGGGGAGGCAGAGACAAAGAACCTCCAACAAACCCGCGTGGTTTTACCCCGAGGGGTCCCAGGGGCGGGCAGAACATCAGCAACCAGCAATCGGAGGGATAGGGGGGGGAGGAAAGGTTGAATGGCATAGCGGAGGCCAATGGAAGAGGGGAGGGGAGGAGAGGACCAGGGACTGAGGGAAAAAGAACCTTCTGGCACGGTGGTGTGGGGAGAGATCATTTTGAAACAACATGGAGGGGTGTAGCGTGGACTTAAACACCGTAACAGGCGACCAGCTAGGAGAGGTGACACTGGCCATCTTGTAATATGCCTGACTGCAGCCATTGGGGCAGAGATTTTGTACCTCTCATTGGATATATGGCAGAAGTGGATAAGATCACAGTCACCTCGCAAAGAGAACTGCAGACTTAATATATAACAAAATCATAAAATATGCTGAGTTGGAAGGCACCTACCAGGATCATTGAGCCCAACTCCTTAACCTGTGCAGGACACTCCAAGAGCCACACTATGGACCTGAGAATGTTGTCCAAACACTTGAACTCTGTCAGGCTTGGTGCTGTGACCACTTCCTTGGAGAGCCTGTTCTAGGGCCCAACCACACTCTTGGGGAAGAATCTTTTCCTGATATCCAACCTAAACATCCCCTGACTCAGTTTCAAGTCCTGTCACTGGTCATGAAAGTGAAGAGATCAATGCCTGCCCCTCATCTTCCCCTCGTAAAGTTGTTGAAAAGAGCTCTGAGGTCTCCCCTCAGTCTCCTCCAGGCTGAACAGACCAAGTGACCTCAGCCACTCATACAGCTTCACCTCCAAACCTTTCACCATCCTCTTGGCCCTCCTTTGGATGCTCTCTAATAGCTTAATGTCTTTTTTATGCTGTAGTGCCAAAGTGTTAAGGTTTCACCTTTCATTGTTAACTAACAGTGCATGCCAGGTTTTTTCCAGGGTAGTTAATGGTTATCCTGAACGTGTGGGAAAATTATTGGTCTTCTATCAAGATTTTCAGATCCTTAAGAAGATATTCCTTTGCTTTTATCTATCCTCCCTTTTCAAGTACACTTGACTTTTAAACTCAGTTGCCACAAATATAAACACAGACATGCACTAGGGCAGTGGAAATACTGGTAATTTGTTTTATCTCTTGTTCCTCTGACACTTTCATCCCAGAGGACTTGGAGTAGTCCTTCAAGTTAAACTTCAGAAATTATTCATGCTTTTGGGGTATATTTGTGTTATAAAAAATGGAAAATATTACGATGAGACTTTTTTCCCACAAACAAAAAAACAAACAAACATTTTGTAATGCCATATATTTTTTTTTAAAGAAAAAAGAAATTCAAAGAACAAGTAAGACTTACATTCAGTTCTCTGTAGGTATCCGTAAGTATTGGGTTTAGGGTTTGTTGCTGCTCCTGATGTTGTTTCGGTTTTTTTTGGTTTAGGTATTGGGTTTTTTCAGGGAGGAGGGGTTGTGTGTCAGTGAAATGAATAAAATCAAGTGCTCGATGAGGCAACTGAACCTTCAAAGGTATAGCTTTGGAGGTATTAATGAGGTATTTTTTAAGCTAGCTCTTATTCTTTGAAGATAACAAGCAAAACCATCTGTCTTTAATGGTTTTTTAATAAGGATTTCTCTCTAAATATTTTTTGAAGAAAATAGGGCTTACTTGGCTCATACACTGTTGGGCCTCTGGAATAAATAGTCCATTTTGATGTCATGGGTGCATACTGGGAGCAAAACTCAGCCAGTCTAGCAGATATTTCTTAACATAATCAGTGACTATGAGAAGAAAATTCAGCATCCAAACTAAATAAAAACAAATCAATGTAAAAATATTTCCATTAAAATAGGAAAATATATTTTCTCTCTATTTTTTTTAGTCTTCTTCTGAAAAATGGAGAATTTGTCAATGGTTTGGAGAATACAGAGGAGAAAGGAATCATTTTAAATTAATGTCCTCTAGGAAGGTGTGCAGTGGATCCAAATATGCAATAACTTTAAAACTCTGGTACTAAAATACAGTGCTGATCTGCAAAGAACTGAGTATCTTTATAGACAACCAGACTGTCCTGATCTTTAATGAATGTCAGTGGATAGCATGATGAGAAGAATTTGCAAAAACACATCCTTAATTTTGAGCTTGGCTGTGTTTGATTTGTATCTCTGTCTCATAGAATATTAAGTGCACGCTATGTAAACCCACATTTCGAGAACCATAAATACAATGTGATCCTATAAAATACTAGAAGAAATTGTAGACCAAACTTCTTACATCTCCCAGTGCCATTCAGCAACCATTCTTAAAGGTTTAAAGGCACAGTGTGATAAGCAACATCAGGAAAATAAGTTCCTTATTTTAGTAATTATGTTCAAAATCACTGCTAAAAATAGAACCAAAAACCCCTCCACCTGAACATTGAAAAGAGGAGAATCAAAAAGAAGAGTCTCATAAAGCTATAAAGTTTATTTCACAGAACATTTTTATTGGGTTATTAATCAACAAGTTAAGTTATTAACCTATGAGTCAATTACAAATTTGGAGGCAGTCAAGCATTATGAAACGATAAATGGAAAGTGGATTCAAGGCAATCCTGTTTATGGATTAAGGATGTAACAGGTTCTACTTCTATGAACACAGTAGGAAGCTGTCAGAAAGGACACCCATCTTTACTCACAATTAGCAACATTTTTCAAATTAGTATGGAACCATAGGTACTATTAGCTAATTTCCCTGCTTTTACAATTTCATTCTTGACTTTTTGCTTACTTTCTGTGTGGATTTTTTGTTACATATCTAAAAAAATCTGTCTCCTCCTTCACCTTGTTAAAAGCCATGAACACTTCTCCCACCCTGCGTAAATTCTTAGTCATTCTTGAGCAGTGTGATACATTAGCTAGGTTGGGAAGAAATAGTTAGTTTTGTCCCTTTTGCAGGTCCCTTCCATTTCAACTGGACAAGACCTTAAAAATAATAGCAACACTTGCCACTTAATATCACTTAAGAAAAGATAAAAAAATTTTTGAGGGAAAATGTTTAAGCCTATACTTGATATTCAAAATACTTCCCCAATTCTGTTGAAAGGACACAACACAGCTGAACATGTAGTAAAGGTGTGATGACTTTTTTTATTTTTTCTGAAGGTGTTTTTTGAGGTATTTATTTCCAAGGAAAACTTTAGCAACAAGCAGATAGCCATAAAGAACAGTGTGTCTACTTATGGTTCCTTGTCTTGATCCCAAAGCCTGCAAGGAAAATGTTGATAATAAATTCCTTATCATCACAAGCATCCCTTCTTAGAAAAATATGTTACTGTTAAATTCCCTACACAAAGGGATATGGAACTGTATGAATTATACTTTGTATTCATTAAGTTTTTGCCTGTCTCACCAGCAGTGTTTCTGGCTGCCCAGCACAATTCATCCCTCATTATCAGAATGAATATAGAATAAAGCAAACAAACTTTTCTATTTTATAATTGTTGTTGGCAGCGTTTAACATTTACATACAAGGAATATTAACACAAGGGATATAAAGTCATTATAAACTAATGCTTCACAAAGTGGAAAGACAATATCCTCAGCATCACTCTGCACTGCATTTCAAATGGCACATTTCAGGCAATTTATGCTAATTTCCATCATTTACAGAACATAATGATACAAATCTGTTAGATTTCATCACAACAGCCTCTAAGTGTTTAGAACTATGAAGAACGTGATAATGATCTCATTAACTGTAAGTTGAGAATTCAATTTCCATTTCTAGGTAGAACTGTTATTGCTTTACTCATGATCCACAACACTTTTCATGTGTTTCACAAGTTGTAACAGCCACTGGTCAGCTCCATTTCTTTCCCTTAGTGCCCTCATTGAGTAACCCTAAAGCAATAAAGAGAGATCGATTGATACTGATCTTACCTGGAGTAACTTATTGTCCACTTTCTGGCTGGTATTATCTTGACAAAGGACAGTGATATCCAGTTTCCCTTGATGTGCTTAGGAGCCTTAAGTATATACAGAGTTCATGCCTTAAACCATTGATATATTGAAAGAAGAAGGCAATAGCACAGCAAATGTTTGCCTTTCGATCTGACATTATAGTGAGAAGGATAATGAATACTGTGTTCGTAAGAAAAAGTATGGCTAAAGCAAGCAAAAAGTCGTCATTTCTGAAGTACATGAATGCTGGAAGGTATTAGGAGAAAAAGGTCAACTGACTGTCCAAAGCCTATCAAAAAGGTTAGTTACATCAAACAGTACAGCCAAGATACGTCCTGGATCAACAACGGAAGTACTTGTCTATTTATTCCTTCTTCTCATTCTCAAAAATTTTTATCAGTAGTTTTGAGTAGAATATTGAAAAGGACAGTGACGAGTGGAATAGAAACAAATTTGTTTGAGGTTATACTTCAGCACATTAGTTTCATCCCATCACACTGACAAGGTGATGTAAAGTTACTGACCCACGACTGTAGATATATCTCAATTATGTCATTTCCTAAACTTTTATTTCCTAAGGGAAACCATTTACATAATGACTGTACACATCAAAGTAAGTAACAACACAGTTATTCTTCAAACCTTTATCTTCTGAATCATTAATATCCTAGGACTGCAGGAATTTGTGTTGTGGATGCTATAAATTTAAAAGCATTACTTAACCTAAATTAAGTATTTATGTACAATGATCAATCATTATACATATAGATAGCTTTCTTTATGTTTGCATTTGGAGCAGAGGAATTACCCAGCAGATATATAAATATCTGATACATTGTATCTAGAAGAATAACAATCATACAGAAGGTCTTTCAAGTTCTTAAACAAGCAAATTCTCAACTGTTATTTCTACACAAAAGGGGAAAATAGAGAAAATGTCTAGGTTACCCCAAGAGTCTAGAGCTAATAAATTATAGTGAGCATCAAATACTAACACTGCAGAAATTGAAGGTATTGCAGTGTAGCAGAGATGAAACATCCTCCAGCATTTCCGGAGCAGATCATTTTCCGTTAGCAGCAGTAAATAAGCCACCAAAGGTGCAATGCCACAAGAGCTTACAGACTTAGCAATGTATAAATGCAATACTTAAAATCTAGAAAAGTTGAAAAAGTGCTGGGAGTCATTTAGATACTAACACCATCAAACTGTACTGTTTTACAGAAATTGCATTAATTTGATCATGAGCAGTGTAAACAATGACCAAACTATCAATCATGAAATAATTAAAAGATTTTCGCTTCCCATGTTACTAGCCCAAAAGACTCTGTGGAGGTGCAAGAAAAGCTGTAAAATGTATTATCCCAAGACCCTTAGAACATTTTTTCTCTCTCTTGACTCCTTTTGATTAAATCACTTCTACAAAAACAGACACCCATACGGGGCTTCTATCTGCCATGTACACTTCTGGTATCCCTAGTGAGTGTGGTAAAGTGTTCTACAGTTTAGCTCTGTGTTAGTATAATCTATTTCTTGTGTTGGAACACAGTTTTTCTACGTTCTACAGCCTCTCATAATCTTACAGATATCTGTATCAATCCTTCAGCACAACTTCATTTTGACTGGTTTCTGCATGAAGTTTGACTATTTTCAGCTAGTTCCCTCTCTTTTAACTTGTCTGGTATGCTGTATCTACCCACTAGCTCTGCAGTTTATTTTAATTTTTACTGATATGCTCAGTAAATACATCAGCTTTATTGGGGCATTCACTGTCCAGGTAGCACCACGAATGTGCTGAAAATTGAGGCTGATCGCCAATACCTATTTCTACCTTCTATATCTTAGTTATTAGATTATATTTCTTTTCTTTTTAGCATGGAGATCTGCTTACCTGTGACAGCAGAAAGAAATTCAAGACTGTCATTTATTACCTGTGCAAATCTATTCCTGGACCATCTTTTTAACACTGAGGAGAAAGAAACAGAAATATTAAGTCAGTTTTAACAGTGGTGTAATGAATGTCATAGATAATTACGTCTTAATAAGGCCACAAATAAAATAAATTATGTATAAAGGGTAACATATTAGGAAGTCAGGAATGACAGATTCTGTAAGTAAATATTTATATCTGGGGACCTTCCATTTGAGAATTTTCAAGTCAGTCTGCTCTGACTTCTCTGCAAATATTTAGTTAAATCCTTCCCATTGACTGTTTATGTACCAGGATTATTTGGCTGGCTTTATTTTGCATACTAATTGCTATTTTAAACTATTGTCACTCTAGAAAAAGCACTGTTATTAATTTTTTCACCTAGTTCACCATGAATTCTGTGCCTCCTTTGATTTACCAGATTAAAATATATTAATTTGAAAGACAGGGAGAACATTGGAATAACACTTAAAATATATATTTAAGAGGAAAGGATGCAAAAAAAGGATTGATTTTCGAAAGGTAGCTGCTATTCAAAGGCTTAATGCATTTAAGACTTACAATTTTGTAGACACCACAATATTTATGGGTTTTTTAAATCTTCACCACAATCTAAACACTGAAATAGGAAAACACTGAGACAGGAGAACACTGAAAACACTAAAATCTACACATTGAATTTGTGAGAAAAGCTAACTCACAAGCAATATTAGAACTGACATTACATACCCAATATTTTCTGGTGCATAATAGCTTATAGAAATGAAAGAAGTAAATTTTTGTATGTTACCTTACTTGCACGGGCGGGCAAATTATATATTGGAAAATGAAGGCTGAATGAGTATCAAAAGACAAATATTATGTCTGGAATCTTTAAAGTTTTAGTCTGACTCCGTTTCAAAATTTAAGAGGGTTAAAACTTAATCTCAATAATACCAAGAAGGACAAAATGTGTTTTATTACTTTTGTGAACCCTGGTTTCTTTGAGAGTAAAAATCATGTTTAGGAGAAGCACACTGGTAATCAAAAACATACATGAAAAACAGGAATAACAATTTAGGAGAGAGCACATTTGGTTATTATTGTCATCTGCTTTTTGATTCAAGTTGCTATCAGCAACCCTTTTGGGATAATAAATTATTTTCTACATACACTTTAAATTGAAACACTTAAACTTGCATTCAAATACCAAAATATTATTTGTAGTCTTGTAGCTTGATGCCTTCACTTCATACTTAAACAGATGGGAAAAGAAAGCAGAGGACAAATAACTGCAAACAAGTCTCTCTTTAGAAAGACTAGTAATCTTGTACAGCAGTCTAGACTGTATGAAGTGTGAAGAGCTCACAGGGCAAAGCACTAACCTGTGGGAAGAAGAAAATTGCAATCTTTTCTTACATCTTTTCTTGTTCTTCCTGTTTTCACCACAGTTAATTTTAAGCAAAGTGCAAACATGCTAAAAGTTGGAAACTCATAGTGGTAAAAATTTTTAGCATATGTTATTTGTTAAGATTGGAAGCAGAACCAACTCTGGCTGACAGAAAACTTCAAAAAGAAAGACTTTCCAAATTTTAATACTCTTCTTTTGTGAAATGATTTTGCAAATTAACATATCAAATATGAATTCAACTGATATCCTTTTCTAGTTTCACTTTGAGCCAGGCATCACTGCCTGTTACAATCAAGGCTTTGTTCTTAACCATCTCAATATTATGCTTTAAAACATTTCCTTGATCTCTGTCTGATGGAACACATTGATTTATTACGACCTGAAGTAGTAGTCAATAGAAGAATCATGATTTAAAAATAAAAGGAAGAAAAATCCATTACTTTCTAGGCCATTAAAAAAACCATCAGCAACAGAAACAATTTCTAATTTGCCCATAAAGCACTGCTAAATTTTTCAGCTTTTTTCTTAAGTCACTATTTGGTATTAGTGTTGAATTCTTACGTCTAGTGTCACCTAACAATGTGCACAGTCACACTGCTCTACAACTTGTTCTTTAGAGCATGATCCCTCCTTCTGCTCAAGTTAATTTCGGAGTCTCTTGCAAGGAGGCTTATTTAATGGCTTGTACTAATTATTTTAGGTGTGGCTGCAAAACGATAAACCAATCTGAAAGGTGGATTTCCTTAAGCTGGGTTTGTTGTTGGGGAATCAACACCAGCTATAATAGCAAAGATTTGGGCTTTTCTGCCTTCTTCTGCAACACCTGATCTCGTGAGTGGAATGGGACACATCTGGGACTGTGAAACTGAACTTTGGGAAAGGGCCTTTCTTCTGTGGCTATGAAGGACAGAAAAGGAAGGACGGGGGGGAATTGGAGGAGGCATGATGGCTGGTGCTCGAAAAGTGCTTCGTCTTAGAATAGGTTCCCTTTTTGGCTCTAAAACAAAAGTTCAAAAATGTCCTCCGTCTTGCAGCAATAAAATAATAAAACTGTTGAAAACAAATCTAAATAAATGTTAAATTTTAGATGAGTGGCCACACCCTCTGTTTCTATGTGCAAACAACAACAAAATTAGATTATTAACAATGTATTGGTAGAGAAGATAACAGCTGCCTTCAGGTCACGTAAGGAGACCTATAGAAAGATTCTCAGTGTAGGAAAAAAGAATTACTCTTACAACTTAAAGTACAATCAGAAACCAAGACTACTGAGATGTGAATGAGGACAAGACTTGTCCGTACCACAGAATGTCATGAACAGCAAGGGATTGAAATACTTACAATTTAAGGACAACATGTGCAGACTACAAAACTGTGAAACTTGTGACTTAGGCCTGAGTGCATCAGTCAGGAAACCCTGAGATACCTACAATGACTCAGATATAAGTGATAGATGTAAGTAATTGTCCATGGAACCACTGTGTCAGATTCTCCTAAGAGCAGTTTATCTTTGGGTGCGGTCTTATGAGACAGAGCAAGAAGATTAATCCTAATTGATGCAGCAGGCTTAAAGGATTTAAATACAAATTGATTAAATACAAATAAACCTCGTAATGTAAAAAATGAAAAAAAAAATCTTGTACAAAGTAAAAGAATATATAATTTGATAAGTTCTAAGTGAAAATCAGTTTATGTTCTGTCACTAGGAAAAACAACCACCACAAACTTTTCAAAATATAATATAGGAATAGCAATGCTGTATTTCTAGGAAAAAAAGAACGGGTTACTTCAGTTCAGGGCAAGGTTATGGAAGAGATCAACCTGAGTTCCATTGCATGGCACATGCAAGATGTGTCGGCCCTGCCAACATGGATTTATGAAAGGAATGTTCTTCTTAACCAACCTGATCTTCTTCTTTGACAAGAGGACCTGCTTAGTGCATGAGGGCAAGGCTGTGGACACTGTCTACCTAGACTTCAGTAAAGCATTTGACACCATCTCCCACAGCATGCTCCTAGAAAAAATGGCTGCTCATGGCTTGGACTGTTGTTTGGCCCTGAGGTCACCAGCTTTACTTTGAGAGCATGAAATATCATCATCATCACTTGAAATTATGGATATAAATTGGTCTGAGAATAAGCTGCTATACTGGGAAACTTGCAGAACTACAATTTAGCAAGACATTTTACATTCGAAGTGAATATGACTCAAGTTTTCAATCAGAGAAACATGATATGTCACTATATAGAGAGACAAATTGAACAAGTTTCTACTCCTACCAAAAATTTATAATTAGCACCTCAATGTGATAGGCTTATTTAGACACTAGACACAAGAAATTCCTTGGAAGACATAATGAGCTGCAGAGTAGTTTATGGTGTATCCTTGTTGTTACATGGAGCCAAACACTTTATTAGGAGGGAAAATATCATTACTTTGCCTTTGTGTATATATTACTTTGCCATGTCTTTCCCTGTCTTGAAGATCATTCTTGTCTTTTCTCCTCAGGAAGCAGATAATACTGGAAAATAGTTCAGAGAAGGGTGTCAAGGATGATCAAAGGTCTAGAATGGATTCCATATCAACACCACTTCTCTATATAAGTGTTGTGTGTTCATTTGCTTGTTTGCTTCTAAATCTTAAAGGACAGAAAAAAAAGAATGGGAAGAGGAAGAGGATAGAGACTTGCAAAATCATGAGCAGCATAGGAAAAAGAATTTGGAAATATGTTTCACTGTCCTCCAGTACAGGTAATGGCAACATCAGTTAAATCTAAGAAGTGAGACGTTCAAAACAATCAGAGGGAGGAACTTCTTGTGGAACATTGTAATTAAGCCGAGGAATTCTTTTCTGCAAGATGATATGAGCTCACTTGTCAATTAGACAAATTGGTGAAACAAGAGTGCACTGTACAACCCAATAATTTTATATAAGTAATACCGAAGATGTCATTTCTTACACAAGGAATCTCCAAATATTTTCTCTTTTCAGCTTGCTAAATCCTGAAGATGCATTACTCCATGTGTACGCTGTTTTGTCATCATCATGTTTCTGTATCTGTCCACAAAATAGTGGGCTAGGCAAACTTCTTGCTTTCATGTGGCACGTGTGTCCTTGTACATTTACTTCCTCCCCTCTCTACTGGCTATGAAATTCTCCTGACTGCTTTCAAGAAGAAGAATAGTTAAAAAAAGGAAACAGAAGGCAGCTTTCTTTTGCACTATGTTGTTCATACTGCTGATCTTTCTTTTCAGCTGATACTTGGAAATCCAGGTGTGTTCTCATTTCCAAGACTTACGGGGAAAGGATAACATCACTCTTAAGAATTTAAAAGTTTTATTTTTTTTAAGTTGTATTGCAGTGAAATCCAATTATCTCACTGTTATGGATTATATACCTTTCTTGCATTTAGGGCTTTTGGAAAAGATTTTTTTATATACTGGACAATTTTCATATTGTTGATTTACTGTGCTCAATAGTGTGTGTAATTCCCATTTCTTCTGAAAGTTTCTGCTTTTATCTTGTGCCTTCCGTGTGTTTACAGCATTTTTGTCTTATATATAGATATAGATACTGCATGTCAGGAATAAGAGGTCCATTTTGCAAGACTGTTTCTTTTAGAAAAAGAAATATCTTTTTGCATAAAATGCCACAAAAATAAATATATCAGATTTATATATTCTTGTAATACATTGCTTTAAAATGTTAAGCGAAATATCTGAAGGCTGTTTTACCTTTACGAATTTCTAGATAATGATGTTTTCTACCAACTTCAAAAGAAAACTGGGACATCACTAGCATGTGTTATACCAACATTCTTAAACAACTCAGGTTCATTTGTGGCATTATACATAGAATTGTAGAATTGTTTATGTTGGAAAAGATCATTAGGATCATCACAGAATCATAGAATCAATGAATCGCTAAGGTTGGAAAAGAGAGATTCAATTTAGGTTGGAAAAGAGAGATTCATTTTAGGTTGGAAAAGACCTTGAAGATAATCAAGTCCAACCATTGTCCCAGCATGGCCCAGTCCACCAATAAACCACATCTCTAAGCACACATCTGCACACCTTTTAAATGGCTCCAGGGATGGTGACCCCACCATTTCCCTGAGCAGCCCATTCCAGGGCTTAACCACCCCTTTGGTGAATACTGCTTTTCCAAAATCCAATCTAAAACTCCCCTGGCATAACTTGAAGCCATTTGATCTTGTCCTATCTCTTGTTACCTAGGAGAAGCGACCAATCCCCACGTGGCTACAACCTCCTGTCAGGTAGATGTGAAAAGCAGTAAGGACACCCCTGAGCCTCCTTTTTCTGAGGCTTAACAACCCCAGCTCCCGTAGCTGCTCCTCACAGGACCTGTTGTTTAAATCTTTCACCAGCTTTATTACTCATAGATGTACAAATCATTTCATTTAACTAAAAGAAAAAAAAATTGCAAAGAAGAGTTTATCCCAGGAGATGCTAGTTGGTTTCAGTGAAAGTCCCAATGAGGCATTCACACTATCATGGTAGATTTGGAATTCTTACAGAGCAGAGGTATTCATAAACCATACGTGAACATAACTATTCAAATATACATAGATGTGAACATTTTCAAAACTAAATCTTTTCCTCTGCTTATAAATTATTTGCAGATAGACATTCTTTCCCTTTACAGTTTTAATGGCATTTTACAGCAAGTTTTAAACACTGGTTCATTTTTCACTATGAAAATATTCACTATAGAGTATTTGCTATTTTCTATTTTTGATTGCTATTAATAATTTTCTATTTCATTGATTTAATTAATTTAATAAAAATTTGTGCTTTAAAAGAATTCTCATACTCATAATTTTAATATACTGGGTAGATAATAAGACCTCCTAAAAATATTTTTAAAACCAGCAAAAATGTCACGAATTTGCAAGTAATCACTTCATTTTTCCCCATTAATGCTCTTAAAAACAAAAAGTGACTTAGCCAAGCATTTATAAACTGAGATACTAAAAACCTAATAGATATCAGTAAAATATGTTGATGTCTTTATATTTCACTGAATAATTTATGAATGTATTGCATGCTTTTTTTTTTTTTCTTTATATTTAACCTACTTTCTCTGATTTTGCAACATAGTTACTGCAAAACACATTTTACAGTAATTTTTGGTCAATAAAGTAAATATTTTGCTAAGGCTATTGCTGTTTTACTCATACATCTGATTCTTGCCTTGGGAAAATAAAAAACAAAGCCAGTCCTGCAAAATCACATTACTGGGAAAAAAAAACCCCAAACACTTTTGTTTGTATATTTCCACATTCATGAGTTTGATTGTTCCTTCTAAACACCACTTTTCAGATAATCCTCTTCTTTTTTCTTTAGCCCGAACTTCTAATGAAAAAAACAAAAATTAGGAAAAAAAGTCATGTTAGACAATTCAACACCACTATCCATAAAAATCATAACATGAATAATTACTAGAAAGAATAGAATCTTTAAAATTAATGTCTTGTGTGAGAAGGTCTTTCTGTGAATTTAATAGAAACTAAATGCTCCACAGAAAACTAACACCCTATAATTCACAGGGTAACTAAAAAGAGATTTCTGAGCAGCAATAATAGTGTAATATTATTGTTTCATAAAATTGTTTCAGGGATACAGTATTTCAATATAAATAAATTCACAGGGTCAGTAAATGTAAGAACAATTGATGACATAACAGGAAGAAGAGAGCTCTCTTCTGGGATACAGCTGATAGATAGTGGGGAACAGCTAGAATTGAAAATCATTCAGAATCAAAGTACAAATTCTTATTTGCAAAATCCTTCGTTTAAATAAAGGAAGAAAAATGTCTCTAGCATCCTACAAATAGCAGAAAAGCTGTTCTAGTCTGAGCTCGACTTTTTCCCCTTGTTACTCTGATGTATTTGCACACCTATTCAGAGATGAGACCTCTAATTCTTCCTGTTAACAGCACAGTTAAAAGAATGGCACAGTAACAGTGTTCCTGTGGTGGAGAAAATAGAGTTTTTTCCTTTGCTATTTAAGGTTTTAGGAATATTTATCACTCCTTTTTACATTAGCAGCTGTGGTATGACACATGCACCAATTTTTGCATTTCCCTGAAAAAAACCTTTTACTTTACAGGAGAGATACTGGCAGTGCCACGGAAATTGCACATACAGATCTGGAGGTTTGTGGGCTAATTATCTGTGCACTAAAAAGAGAAAACCACTTGACATGACTCATCAGTCTTTTATTGCAGCACATGCAGACAGACAGCCACAACACAGTTGCATAAGCCTTTGCCTTAAACAAAACTGTGCAAAATTCAAAATAAAACCAGGAATTACAGCAGAACAGGTAAAAGGATAAGACTTCGAAAAATAACAGAAATGGAAGCAGAGTTCTAGACTAATAGAATTTTTATGAGGTTTTTGCTTTAAAGAGAACTATGTAAGAAATGCTGAAAAAATTTCTCTTATTCCACATCCTGGTGGATCCAAGCCCCCTGAAATTTAGGGAATAAAGAAGCAGTAGGAGAGAAGCTCATGCAGACACTAGCTGTTCAAAAATAGCCACTAACCTGGTGCATAAAAGAAGTAGAAAGATGATTGTAGTAGTTGACAGCTCAGAACAACTTTTTATTCCAGCTTTGGATTGCTAGAAACATCCTCCTTAGTCTGCATTACAATGAACTCCTAAGGAAGGCCTCTCACATACTGAGTGACGTTTTGTAAATTTGTGTTAGGTGAGAAACTGAAACCCAGGACAAGTCACATAAAGTCTTTCAAATCTCCTCAACTTACTGCAAATGTCTTTTTGAGCGGGACAATTAACTAATTGTCTTAAGTGTTGAATCCTCACAACCTGAAACAAAAATCAATTGAAGCTCAGGTATCCTAAGAAAGTGGAATTCTTTCCCTTCATGACTGACAATTCAGAGCAGCTTAATCCAGATGGACAATACAAAGCAGACTAACCCACTGGTGTGGGGGGTTATTTTGTTATTTTGGTTTTGTAGGTGAATCATTTATAGCAGCTCGCTCATATTTCATCTTGTTCACATAAAATATAATTACTCCAGATGTAGAAAAATCACCTGCATGTGTACCTCTTTGCACATTTTACATTTTATCACAAACATACAAGATAGTCTGTGCTTTTTATGTGTATCACCAGGTAATTTAAGGGCAATCTAAGCTGACAGATGCTGTAGAACCACAGACCTATACCTCCAGTTTCCTTTTCCAGTTGTACAAAATGCTCTTTGATGTAAAGAAGCAAAATGATTGTTGACAGAATTTATTTCATGCTTTTGTTAGCAGTATGATAAGAATTATCATAGAATCATATAAAATATAAAAGCTTGGGTTGGAAAGGACCCTGCCATGGGCAGGTATGCCACCCACTAGATCAGGTTGCTCAGGGCCCCATCCAACCTGGCCTCAAGCACTTTCAGGGATGGGCCATCTCTAGGCAACCTGTTCTAGCGCCTCACTACCCACTGAGTAAAGAATTTCTTCATAGCATCCAACTGAAATCTCTCATTTTTAAAAAATTTTACACTATCCCTATGAGTGGGCAAAGTTTTACACCTTCACTTTTCCTGCATTTGAAGACTGGTGTCTTGTTCTTTCTCCATTTGTATTGCAATGAACCTTAAAAACTAAGTTTTCTTTACATCTGTGAATATAAGACATCTTTGGATGCTCTAAGAGACATAATAAAGTGTTATGCCCTACTTTATCCAAACTGGAAACTGAATATTGACTACCACCACAGACTCTTCCCTCCATCTCAGTCCAGGAGTGTCAGCAAAATATTTTCTTGCATCAAGACAACTAGCTCATACAATGTTTTAAAAAAGGTAATCAAAGATGAGTGCATTCTGCTGTGGCATCAGATCACATGATGGAGCCACTGTAGGAGTAGGAGGCCCAGATTTTTGGGTATAATAACACCTGTCTGAGTCTTCTCAGTAGAACAACACTCCTGTTTTATCTCGTGCTAACTTGATTATACCAGAACAGGCATGCCAAGTTCTACTATAACATCATTATTTTCTTTGCATTTCTGTTTCACATATGTATGCAGTAAAGTTATATTTACCCTATTCTTTAGATGGTGTTATGAAAACTTTCATTTCATCTCTTTAAATTTGTAAGGTAAGTTTCCATATCCACTTACTCTTCACATACTGAGGCACATATTTATAAATCTATCATAAGTCCATCAAAAATATTTAAACTTTTACTATTATTCTTAGCATGAATGACATGAATATCAATTCATCACTGCTGTAATCTATATAGATTTACCAGATGACTAGTGATGCTGTCTGGCATATCAAAGCAATTTGTGCTGTTTGTGCTTTGCCAAAAAGCCAGATGTGTTAGATTCAACCTGATGTTAAATATTTTGTGTTAGACTGACAACTCTGCCCCTCAGTGTTCCTAGGAAGTTTGTATTCTTTCATTTTTGGCAGAGTTAAAAACTGACCATAAATACAAAATGGAAACATAATTCATTCTTTCTCTCCCTCCACCCTTTTTTTTCTGGGTGAGCTCCCCAAATGTTCTGACTTGTATGAAAGTGCACAATTGTGGTAGGGTCCTATAGAAATATATACTTAATAACTAAAAGCAACTGAAAAAGAGAGAAGGGTAGAAAGGTTTTGTTTAAACTGTTGAGACTGAATTATTTTGTGACATCAAAAAACCATCAGTATAACTGCCCAACCAAGCTGATAATGTTGCAGCTTGCAGAACAAGACTTTAGATTGATTCCTAAATTCTGAGAACAAGTTACTTTATTATTTCTGGAGTTTTCTAGACTGCTCTGCACAGTGAAAACCGAATTCATCACTATGTCACTACAAAGTTACGCCTGTTTAATTTCAGTAGTTTCAAAGAATTACTCTGATAAATCAGGACCCTGAAGAGTGTAAGATACTGTAAAGGTCCATCTGTTGGACCAAATCACACCCTCTGCAAGACAAGAACAGCTGTTGACTACAGAAAATTATCTTCAAATGTTTTGGCACTGTACTGGATTGACTCCTGTTAAGAGGTACAGCAAAGCAAATCAAGACCTTACAAGGATGACTTTCCCCACTACTGCATTATTGTGGAATTGAAAAAGTGTAACAGAACCTCGGAAGAAATGAAGAGGCTTGAGAATCCTTCCCTAAGACAACCAGCAGCACAAAAACAGCTTGAGAGAAAAGCACGATTTAAAAAAAAAATAAATTCTTTACTGTACCAGGTGATCTTTAAAGGTCTTTCAGGCTGGACTCTTCTGTGATTCTGTAAGCAGAATAACATCACTATGCACCAGTGTTTTGTTTCTTGGAAGTATTTAACAAGCTACAGAATAAATTAAAAGAACTTAGAAATGTTGCAAACAAGTGAAAAGTTATATTTTTACAGACAGTAATACGAGAAACATACATGTGCTTTCGTTATGTTAGGGTATGAAATAGAGCATAAGAATCTTCAAAGCAAATTCAAGGTAATATGAGGAATGGTTGTTTACAGAGTACTCTATCTGAATTAGTAACAAGTAGAAACATGCTCATCTTCCTTTCAAAAATTCTGGTGGCAAGAAAGTCAAACATAATCACTAAAAAGAGCAAAAGTCTTTTAGAACACTGAATTCCACTAAAACTTTAAAGTCTAACAAGGGAAACATGTAAAGCAAAAGTGTTTTTCTCCTTGTGTCCTCATGTGATACTAATCTTTTAGTAAGGCATATAACAATTTTTAACAGGCACAAGCTTCATGAAGAAATAGTTATTAAAATTCTATACTAAATTGGGATTTTAATAATACATACAAGTAAACCAAATCTTGCGTTAGTTAATTATGGTCACAAAGTATAAACCAACATAACATCTTATATAGGTATTAATAGGATTTCTACCTGCATTATTGTGAGGCAAAACAAGCCTACCTAATTAAAATTCCATTTAATTAGGAGTACTACTTATATCCTTAAGTAAAATCTCAAAAAAGTTGAAATTTCCTCAGAAAAAAATTTGCAGTAACAACTGGGTGGTTTTCATCTCTTTCTCAGAATTTTCATTTCAGTTCCCTCTGATGTCTCTCACCAATGTAGTGAAGGAAGAGTGCAGAAAAAAAATCACCTCTGCCAGAGGATCCTATTAAAAGTCTTGCGGCAAAGAACTATGGATAGGTTGAATATTCCAGTATGTAGCCTCAGATCTGTAACAGAAACACCACGAGGAACCAGCAACACACCCATGGTTCATCTAGGACATCAAACACACGGAGGAAACCTAATCTAGTCCTTTTGACTAACAACAGAGTTACAAATTCAACACAAACACAAGCCCTGCAAGCTGTAACATTACAGCAAAAGTTAATGAAATCAGAAGTATTTCAGTCAGGACCTATTGTATTAATCTCCATTCTTTCTTCAAGTTTATTGAGTTTGTCTTACTCTGTACCCTGTATTTTGTGAGAAAGAAGTGTGAGAAAAAAATAAATCAAATCAGAATTCCAAGTATTTAATAGTTAAAGCAGTACATTCCCAACGGTGCCATCACAAACACAGCCCTTGTGAAACCAAAGGTCAGGCTGACAGTTGGTAGGAAAAGAATCGCATGGCTGGAGATTCATGACAGGAATGTCTTCAGGGCTGGAAAACAGAAGGCTACAACATTTCTTCCTTTATCCCTCTATTTACTGTTCAGTCTTCAGACAAAAATATCCTCAGGCTTTGCTTTACTTTCCAGGGATTTACTGTGATCTTTCACGGACCACAGGAGGATTCTTAGTCTATCATTCTGGAGCATCAGAAAATGCCAAGGTTGGTCAGGTTCCGTAACTCGTCCTTCCAGAGTACAAATTCTGTGTGTACAAAGGAAGACCTTTGCATTCTAATTTTTTAAGTCTGTGACGATAAGAAATGACCAAATAATTTCTAATTATTCTTACATTAAGTTTTTTAGATGGAATTTCATAAGGTGCATTTTGGGGGGCTTTTTGTCGGTATTGCTAGACTAAAGGGTATACTGTCTCTGATTTAGTAAAGTAATATCCTCTGACATTTCTTATCATATTACACTTAGGATTAAAAATTGAGGGATAATTTAAGTAAAAAACAAACAAAAAACATCCCTGACTTCAAGCAGAAAAAAAAAAAAAAAACGGTTTATGAGACTTTTCAGGACAATGTTTTACCTAAATACCCAGCAACGTTCATGGGTAGGAAAATCAATACTTGAAGTTAGGATTAATCCCCAAGAATAATTTTATCTGTTTCTTGAATCTACATAAGTCAAACTTACATAGTAGCATCAAGAAGATCAATTTTTTCTGGTGCTTAGAAGTTTCCAGGGCCATTCTGGAAGGATGGTCACAGAATCACAATTTTCACAGAGTTATTTCTTTCCTGTCATATGTATGGAATATTTTGGTTGCAACAGTTTTTCTAATTACTTAGAATAAAAAATTTCAAAAAAAAAATCAGTCTTGCATGTTCTCCTGTTGCTCTGCCATGCAGCCTTCAACTGCCACTTTGAATGACAGACAATTAATAAACTTGCAGCAGTAAATGTCAGTGATGGACTTACTAACAACGTCCCTCTCACCCCAGTAATTGCGAAAACTCTCCAGCTACTGAGCTGAATTGTTTGAAACTCTTAAATAGTTTTACAAAGCCTTCATTACTCTACATCCAAAGGCATGTGCCCAAAAGCATGTAGTTCTCCATCTTTCTTTGGCCAACTTCTTTTTTTCGTGGAGGCTCATGCAATTAGGAAATTTCCCTGCAGAATGACTGAGAAGCCCCTACAGAGAAATAAAACTTTGATGAAGTAAAAGAAATACTTCCAGAAGTTTTTGCTTTTTTTCCTGACACGACTTTTGTTTCTTCACATAGGACATCTGCCTTGACATTTAAGTGAGGAAAAAAAAGGAAGAGGCAATTAGTTATTATTTGATTGACCATCACTCTCAGAATTGTTGTACATCAAATAAAATATTTTGTCACTTTAGATGAGCAATTTTCCTTATGATGAAGCTGTCTCATTAAGACCTAGAACTTTACTATGTTTGGTGGAAATGCAAATCATTTTACAGAAAAATCCCAATAGCAAAACGATAAAAACACAAACAAAAACCCCAAACAAACAATAAAAACAACAACAAAACCCCACAAAAAAACCCCACAAAAAGTATATAAATTCTATTAAAATTGAAGTTTTAGCAGCACTTTCCTGCTCTCATCATCAAACTCCTTTAACAGTTCTTTGTGACTGGAACAGAAAAATTTAAATTGAAAGACTAAGGCGACAGTTGCACCTGCTGTGACCATCAAAGTTTTAGATCATTTATAGTCCCTATATTTATATCAAAATAAAAGTACTGCTATTTTCACTATTAATATTCTGCAATTTCCTTATTTTTTTAAGGCTTAGACCCCTTAGAGTAGAGTTTATGTCCTTCTCATTTCTTCTGGTTTGCCCCAGTTGATCTTCAGATTTCTGAAAAGTGACGGCAAATCTACTGGAATTGTGAAGACATGCACTTCATAGCTTTGTGCTCAAAAAACATGGAAAAAAAATAGGAAGGCCTTTTTAGGTAACGTGGAGAAAACATAGCCTGTAGGCATGAAGGATGTGAGAGAGGAGAAAAAAAATCCTATCTTCATCTTATTTAAGATGAAAACTTGATTTCTTTTAAAGACCATCCATAAATAAAACCTTGTTTTTTCAAATGAAAGCTGGTTGCAGGAGTATTTGCAGACTTAAATACTCATTGTTTTTCAAACTGTGATTCTATTTACAAAAGACTATTCAAATGAGAGAAGTTATCTGGTTATTATCTTTTGAAGAAGTAAACAAGATCTCCGATTACTCCTTAGAATGTAATGCACCTTCAGTATATAGTTCATATTTTATGGAACAGTGTAGGCTCTTGTGTTTTGCTGAGATTTAATGCTTTTATCAGAAAAAAAAGAATACTTAGTCTTTCATCTTAATTATATTCTTGACAAGACAAAGTATAGAGTAGTCAGCTATTGAAAAGTACGTTTCTTTTTATTTTTAAAGATGATACAATTTTTCTTATCTCTGTAACCAAAAAGTTGTGTTGATATCATGCATTCAAGGTGTTAAACGTGTATTCGTTTCTGTCATGACACTATAACAGTCTTAGGCACTATGTAAAGCTGCCAGTCTTCAAAGGTGTTGCATCTATGGTGAATAGCTGTAATACATGACCACTAGAGAAAAAATAGTTTGACATGCCATTTTCACAGTTTGTATCATGCCATGTGTAGGAAGTTACCCTCAGCAAGGTCTGTTGTAAGCAAACCTTGATGGCTATACGTGAAAAATAAGAAGAGTAACATTAGAAAATTTTCACATCAAGACTTTTTACTTGCTGTATATCATTTCAGAAACTGACATGACTTCAGTGCTTTTCAGTATATTTACATAAATATATGTGCAAATTCCAGCAATTTTGTTTTATCAATGAGGAAAATTTAAATCCCATTGAGTTATATGACTGAAAATATAGATTGCTTAAAATTGTTAAGCTTTACCACAATTTTAAGATAGCTTGCAAAAACTTTCATTAGATTTGATGCTGAATATTTTAGTTTCTTCTTCCCCCTCTTTGTTTTGCACTTCAACTATTTAACTTCTTCCACAGCAACTTAAGAAATGCAACATTAATATTTCCACTAGGTCTGTGGGAATACCTTAAAAATTTTCCCTGTGTATCAGACAGTACTGATGCATTTGACATGAGTTTATTCACAGTAGAGTGTAGACTGAATTTTAATGCTATGAAAAAAATACTGCACTGCTATAATCAGAAACTATGGGACCACAAGTGGCAATGATAATTATGGTGGGTGTCTGTAAGTCACCACTAATTTCTTTTCTGCTTACCTACATAATTTAACCTTGATGTGACAAGGCCACTCTTCTCCAAGTAATGGCAGCACAGGAGGAAGTGACAATTTTTATTACGTTTTATGATTAAGAGATTTGTCAAATGGGAATTCAGCTGTAATCTTTCCAGTAATTTCGCTTAGGTGACCCATTAACCAACAGAAGCTGGCTGCAATGCTGTTGTACAACCTGTGAGCAGAATATGTTCTACACAATGATTGCAACTAACATTACGTAGTTTAGTGAAGGTTGTACTAACCACAGCTAGACAAGAACTTTATTATTATTCAGCCACAGGCTGTAAATATATGCCATTCAACCACATTGATTTAGCTCAGTAGATTCGGCATTGGAAACCTCAGGGTTATTTCAAGCATTTAAGACTGAGACAGGACGCAGGCCAAAACTGACCAGACCTTTGAACACAATCTCATCCAAGCTCCAGCAATATATAGCAATGAAAGGCTTTTAGCCACATCCCTGATTTATCCTGTAGGATACTGCTCCTTCTTCTCACATCTCAAACTTTTTAATAACCAAGTAAGGACAAGGCAGAAGGTGAGTCTGTGGGTCTGCATTTAGGTAAGTCTTCATCAAATAGATCTTGGTTTTTCTAAAACACGAGTCATTGTGTGGTCCTCCCTGTTTAATCTTTCCCATTTCCTCTGCCCTTAGAGCAGAAGCCTTGGTCTATAATATGTGGGGAGAAAAAAAAAGGAAAAAAAAAAAGGAAAGAAAAAGAAGTGGTAGCTGGCAATAGAGAATAAAACTGAAGATATGATCTCCAGAATCTATTTTTATCCTCCATTATGCTACCTGGCACAACACCAAATCTTTAGTGACCAAAACTGAAAGCCTTAACTTAGTCTTCATGAAAATCATCAGAATATAACAAACAATATAGAAATAAGTCTTAGGGGTAATATAAAAAAAATCATATACTCCATTTATTTCCTTTGGTACTTTAAGCAGCCCTGTGTTCTGCCAAACCAGAAGATATAAATCTTGCTTTGCATTCCCCTGAAAACCCAGGTCGTCTAAAGTCAATTCTCCTCAATGAAATTTTTTATTGTAGCGGGTCCAAGATTATTTTTTTCCATTTTATTTATTCTTATGGAATATTTCAAGAGGCTTACCTTCACTATTCTGTTCATGCATCTAAAATAGTCATTCTTTGCAATTACTATTAGGGCTTCTGATCAGTCAAGCCTCTTTCATTTCTTTCTAAATCAGAAACATACATTTATTTTCAGGGGGAAGAGAAAAAAAGGCAACAGAATCTAAAAGGCACACAAAAAAGACAACATACTCTAAAGCCAAAAAAGCTACCACTAAAGAAACTCCTGCTTCTTTTCCAAATGTGTTGATAACCTTAAATATCATGGGGTTTTTTGGCTGTTTTGAGAAACTGAACTAATGTCAATCCTTCCAACTACATTTAGTTAGTTAATTTGTTGAACAATAGGTAAACAACAGAGTATATATATATATATATATATATATGTATATATATACACACATACTAGTATATTTATGCCACCCATAATCATTAGGAAAGGGCAATTAACCACAGCACCAGCAAGTTGGCTGTGGAAAGAAAGATGAAACAGATGGCTCAATAATTTCAAGATCATGTTTCAGTTTGTTTATATTCCAACAGTAGTAATAAATTTTAACAACCTCTCCGAAATCCTAGTGCAGTATAAGCATTGTAAAATTTACTGTATAATTGTTATGAAGAGCAGTATTATACAGTGTGGACAAGTTTGAGATGCTTCTAAGACTCTGTCATATTTGATAGACTCCAACTCTATGCTTTTTAGGAGGAAGCTACAAAAAATCACTGTGGTAGTAGACTTCTGCATCACAGTATGGTAATTTCAGTTTCTCTCTTTCTCAAGAGTATCCCTGAAATGTTGGTACATTTCTAATCCTTCCCCTGGTTTTGTGTGTTACACTGATAGCTTGAATACCCATATATTCTGCATGAATTTTGTTTAAAAAATACACATGTATTACAGGATGTATAATCCCTTTTGTTATGCAATTATAGGAAATACGGAAGAAACTAGGGGCAGCAGAGCTTTAAAAAACTGTTAAGCTGAAAGACATTGATCTGTTCAACATGATAAATATTCAGGAAGAGGTAGGAAACATGAGTGCTGCACACCTTTGCCTCTATTTTAACTTGTGTTTACAGCCTTATGGAGTTTGCAAACTACACACTGTGAGGCACTAGAACATAATGACTAATGATTAACACAAAGAAGTTACTGGGTCGCAACTGGTTATTTAGCAAGATTTCTATAGGATGAAGTAGGAAGAGCTGTGATATGAAGTGATCTTTGAGAGGCATTCAGAGTTTGGTGTCAGTTCTGTTGGTACTTAAGGAAAGGAGCAAAAGGTGAACAATTGCATGAGAAATTACTTTCTTTTATTCTGCATCTAGTGCAGATTTTCAAGGTTTAAGGGCTTTCCAAACATGATTGACTGCTAACTGAATTCAGAAGTTTTATTACAGTTCTGGTTTGTATATATACTTGACAGTTGTCATACAAGCTCTCAATTCATATTCTTCACTTTAATTCTCAATAATGGCAGGGAAAATAAGCAGTCTGTTGTTTCACCCTCTCAAATTCTTCTGAACTACTTTTTTAAAAGTTTACTAATAAACTGCAGCTGGCTATACTCAAAGACATTCTCTCTGCTCTCCTCCCCCTTTGATCACTGAAGTGTTTTCAGACACTGTAAATTATATACGGCTTACCTGTTACTTCCTTGGGTTTTCAGGGTTTTGTGCTCCAGGCTTACTTCACTAGCTCTTGTCATATCCTTCCACAAGACCCCAAAATTTTATTTACATTTACTTCTCTCTGCCCCACTAGTGCAGCGGTTTCTGTGCTGCCATGCCTTCAATGACTAAGGTCAGTTTCCAGTGTAACCCTCACCCTTGATATATCCACTTTCTCTCCCTACTAAATTTTCAGTTGCATTCTGGCTTCTCTTAGATATTTTAACAGTAGGTTTTAATAAAAAAACCCTTTGTATTTGCTATATATTTAGCTTGTTGTCATTCTTCCTCCGTGTGCTCAGCATTCATCATTTTGTATTTATTCCCGTTGATAATATTTTTGTATCTTATCTAGACTTTTCAGCACAGATTACTTCATTCAGGTTGTTTGTTGAACACTCATGCCACTTGTTATGAATGACTGTGTGTATCTACTTCATGAACCTTTGGTTATCTTCAAAGTACCCTAAAGACACTGTGCTGTATTTGGTTGCATTTGCTCCTTTAATGACTTCCCGAATTAATTACATGTTTTGAAGAACGTATGTGCATAAAACAGTCATATATATACATCATACCTTTCTAAGCAGAACAAGTTTTCTCTCTTTCATATTCATCCACAAAATGTTTTCCCTTTTTGGTTTACCATACATTTCTGCCCTCTGATTAGGTACTACTTTCCCCTCTAAGAAACAAACAAGATATCAGCTGCAATTAAAAAAAAAAGATCTGAATAGATAAGTAAGATTAGGTTTAACATGGAATCTTTTCTGTGCAATAAATTTCACTTTCCCTGACAGCTGCCCTACTTATCTTTGTAGTAAGGTTGTATGTCATACCTAATTTAAAACTGAAAAGAAGAAAAAAAGAAAAATTTTAAAAACCCTATGACAACAACAACAAGAAGAAACAAAACAAAAACCCCAAAAACAAACAAACCAACCAACCAACCAAAAAAAACCCAAACCAAGAGCACAATTTAAAAATACAAATATCTCCTCACATCATACTATATGTCTGAGGAAGAAATTTTTTCTGTCACTGTGGTTCTAGCCTCCCACTCTTGAATTAAGCTGGATTATTGCCATTGATTCATCTGGAATAGGTACTGAGTCAGCTTAAGGCAATGGGTGAGATAAAAGAGCTGTGCAGTCTGTCAGATGAATTCCCTTTAAAGAAGATAAACAACTGTACACATTTTAGCTATAGCTATTATTAGAAGCCGATGTTGAGGTGGTAATGTAATTAGTAGTGTTGTGAAATATGAGAGTTAACATGCTGCAGATTGATGTTTCTTCATAGGAAATCCTTGATGCTTACTGTTTCTGTCAGACAAGGTAACGTGCCTGAATATTTCATCTGACAGAAACAGCAACTCTGCATAAGCAGCTCTGGAAAACAACCAATCAGTGAAAAGGGGCAGTTAAATATTTTTAATGGTGCTTGCTCATAAAGTAAATCCATTATGTTGAGGAGCTGTAAGACTCTGTGTGAAGGCAGTCAATACTCCCTTGAGACAAAATTTATGGATAGAGAGAGACAAATAATGTACTGAAAGGGTTCGTACTTGTTTCCAAAGACTGCTAAGCTTCAAACTTCTCTGTGGGAAACAAGTTATTTAATGATGCTGCTGCTAAATAAATGTACAAAATTCAAACTACATTGTTTTCTATTACTTGTAATAATTAGATTAAGAGTATCTTTTTTAGTGCCATGTTTATGCAATGTGTTGTGTTGATCTCTTCACCACTGGAAAAATCAAATGTGGTCTTAACCTTAACTTTCTGCTAGGTAGATTATGTGCTGTTACAGTCAGTCTGTACAACTGCAAAAGTCCAGCAGTATTCAGTGTACTGGAAGACTTTGGTGAGCTGCAGAATTATATTTACCTAGAAGAAATAAAAGCCTTGCCTCAGTGCAGCAAACATCGCTTTTCAATTTGGTGTTTACGCATATAGCAACTGGACAACTACTTTCCAGCCAACTTCCCACTAACAGTGGTGGTCAAGACTTAAGAATATGCTGATGGCCACAAGTTGCATAACAGTAAAATAATGGAGAGATTACATAAATTCCCTTACACTGCACATAATATTGTGAAGATGAATCCATTGAGCCCCTACAAGCAGCCCGTCTGCAACGAAATTTTAGCTTTTGCAGGAAATTCAACATTTGCATTCAGTTGAGTTCTTACTTCAAGAACTCAATACAACTCACTAATGTCACAAGAAAGCATGATTACAGAAAGGAAAACATTATTTTTATTTAATCCAGAGAGACTTAGGGAGGAAATGGAATTCCCAAAAGCTGGAACAACAAATATAGTTGCAGTGTCTTGAAATTATTCAAGCAAGGCTCTGACAACTATATACAAGCAAAAGCACTCTTTGAGAAAGAGAATTTCAAAATATAATAACTTTCAGAAAGTTACGTGAAATTAAAAATGCTAATACATTTGTTAAGATGAAAGAGTTATGAAATTGTATCTAGTAAGATTAAAGATAATAACATCTCAACAGAAATATAGCGCTATTATAAAGTACATGTTTAATAGAGACTACATATGCAGGAAGGATAATTTGATTAATTTCTCACTTATATTCAATTAATGACTCAAATCGACAACTAGAGAACTTTGACAGAACCCATTATAAGATATCAGACTGTGACCAGAACCACAGAAGAGATTTCAGCACCAGACAAAGTAAGGAAAACCTGTGTGTCTCTATCAAGCTGGAAAAGGAAAAAGAAATTGGACCATGTCTGGAAAGCAATTTGTGGTTATGCTCTGGAGACTGACCATCAGGAAGCTGGAAGTTAATAACACAAGTGGAAGAATGAGGAATTGACTCCCTAGAGCAAGCATCTGTTGAAGGAGTTTGAGAGACCTCTGGTAGGCATTCCCTTCTTTTCCTTCAGATACCATGCAGAATTTCATCAGGAAAGGAATGTCCACAATTATCTAAATCCTTCCTCTACAATTTAGTCAGATATTTGGAATACAGATATGCTGAAGTGTTATGTGGAGAGAGCAGCACAAATGCAAATAGGCAGTTGAACACTTTATGTGGATGAATTGCTACAGACTAGGTAAGCAAAAAAAAATTGCCATTTTCTGTATTTATTAACTTCCATGTATTTTATAAATAAATATGTGGGACACACCTAGACAAATCTTATGGTGTAAACCCAAAACTTTTCTGATACTAAATGCCTTATCTCATTTGACAGCCTTGGTAACTGGGCTGGAAAGGTGTCAGGTTGTGTGGCCCTGACAGTGGGGTTCTGTTGCAATTAACCTCATGTTTCAACGTCAGTACAGCAGAAAGTACTGATACACAAAGTTTAACACCCAGAGTATAGGATGTTTATAGCTATAAAAAAATCATATCCTTGGTCAGAGATTTAGCATACGTTTACTTCCTACACATTCAGAAGGATGTTAGACATCCATATTACCAGCTAACCTTTGATACAGAAACAAAGAGACTGCATAACCCGGAGTTTGATTGTTTCTGCAAATTTATTTTTCTTGTGTCCTTTTTCACAGTCTGTTTTCTCATGCCTTTTATACTGATGTCTAAAGGTCATCAGCTTGTTTCACATTATCAGGAAATGTTTATCAAATGAAATTTCTACAGTTTTAGCACCAATACGAACATAATTTCCTATGTATGATTTTATTACAGGACTATTCCATTTTTTTTGCAATTTCTGTATCATGAGAGGAACCACAGTGAGAGTCACAAAAACGATCTAAACAGAGGTATCTGCCAGTGCCCCTCCTTCCCAGCCATGACTGCAATTAACAGCAGCACTAAGTGAGGATGGGACACATTAATTCCTGTGCCCAAGAGGATGCTCTTCACAGCACATCAACACACTGTCTTATGAACCATATGACTCATTGCTCTGTGACAACTGGTATTCTCAAACCCTGACAGATGCTTGCTAACATAACTTGAGAAATGAAACTGCATTTTCTCATTGAAAATAGTGAAAATTACGCAGATTTCTCATTCCTTCCCAGCTGACAAAGTCAGAAGAACTTTCTGTGTATCTTCTGTATCAAAGGTTCTGCAACAGAAAGCCTGAATTGGCTTTAATAGAGAGGAACTTAATAATCTACATATGTTGTAATGACGATGTAGATGAGTCTGATACATGATTGAAGTACTATAAGCATATATCACTCTAGGCTAATTTTTAATCAGATTAAGGATATCTTAAAGGTTTATCGCATGGCTTTAGTATGCTTCTAAAGTCCCTGCTAGTGCAGTTTTTTTTATTGTTGACAGACACACTGAGTGAGTATGAGATGGAAAGTAATATAAAGCTTCCACAGCAACTTCTGACATCTGGAAGGCAGGCATTTGAAATCATCCCTTCTGACAATTAAATGAACAAGACAGAAACAGTAGTTTCCAAACCATTAATATACGTTAATGGGAGTAATTATTTGAAAGGGGAGTAAGACTTTAAGAAGGGTAATGACTGATCAGTCAAGGCTGATTTTTTTATACTTAGTGCTTGATATATTCCTCCTCCTTGAATCATCTGTCCAGCTGATTTTAGTGTCTCAAATATCCAGTTGACAGAATTATGATTTTTTTAGTGTCCCATTTTAGGAAAAGCAACCTCTAGCTTGTTTTGAACCGCTTGCCTACTACTCTAATTTGGCACTTTCTATTTATTGGATCAGAAGACATACTGGATAGTCTTACTAAGAAATTGCTTTACTTTTTGCAGACACTTTAAAATCACTATATCATAAGAAGCTTAATTTCCAAAGTTCTGTGTACAGTGAAATACTTTGCCTTAAGGATATGGAAGAATTTTTTTTTCTTTTTTTTCATCAGAGGATACAGTTAGATTGGTCAAAGAAGCGTTCAGCTTCAAAATTTCAAAGCTGACTTTTACACTGGACATTACACCACATAATACACTACTTGTTGTAGTCTCTCATGACAGAAATACCTGCATTTGCTATAGCCAGAGAATTCAATATTGTCCATTTTTAAACAAGAAATAACCCACTTCTGATTTGTAAGAAATAAACTTTTTTTTTTTTTTAATATGAAATGATGGTCAATTCTAGCAGGCTGGGCTTAACAACAAATAAAATTTAGGGCAAGTTGACAAAAGTTTCAATGTAGGTAACAATTTTTCCTTCCTTTTGAAACCAAACCAAACGTTAGTTCAAATATTTTGCTATAAAGATTAAAGAGCAGCTGCAAGTCTAAGGGCAACAGATTTGGTGATTCCAAGGTATGGGTTAGGGCAATATCTTATCTATTAGACATCTCAACATTTCGAGGTGACAAAGGATGTAAGTGGAAACTTATTTCAACAGTGGGAACAAAGCGAGGTCCTCTCTATGGGATTTACTGATTGTTATTGCCTATTACACTAAAATACATTCAGAAGGACTTTTGAATATTGTAAATTTGTATTTCTGTTTTACCTGACTGGAGCTTTATCATCATTTGAGTTTCCTCAAAAACACTTAATGTCCTAAAATAATAGTTTTCATATCATGATCTCTGGATACCAGAAGTCTGTTGTGGGTGACAAGGACCTTCTGCCCTGTCCACTAGGGTTCTCATTTTGAGAATATTTTTTTTTCTTAGTAGTGGACAAAATGGGCAGCCTCAGCGGATACTGCATTTGCTGAAAAAGGAAGAGTGTTTGATGACATTAGATAAGAGTTTGCAGAAGAGCAGCAGGAATTAATTAGGATTGCCCAGACTTTTCAGTCATCTGTTGGAAAGCAGTGTTCTAGAAATGTATTTAATTAACTGAAGGTTTCTAAATACAACAACAAAAAACTCCTGGGAATTAGTGACACAAAAGGACAAAAAGCATCTAAGAAAATTCAGGTTTGGCTGCTAGTCATATTTTGATTCCACTCAGAAACAAGACAGAAGACAGGACAACTGTATTGTTTAAAAAGCTAATATCCTCATGTTTGATAGACTGCTTTCTTTCTGTATCTTTCAGCATAATCTAAAATATTTTATTACTCTCAAGTAAAATTGTCTTTTCTTGTGAGAGTATTGTTTACTTCTCATCTTCGCTGTTTTTCAGATCTCCTAGACTGAAAAAATCCTGAACCTCTGAGGGACCAGTATCTCATCCGTATTACCTCTCTGGCACCTTTTTTGCTGATTTAACTAAGCGTGATGCAGTGGGAGATAAGATGTTATCAGAGAAACTAACAAACTCTTTTACAGCATATGTATGATTTACCCACATCACTTCCTTTGAATCCTCTGCCATTTGCATGAAACTCACAATTTCACTCTTTCCAAATATTTCCAACTTTCAGATGAGAAGGTCTTTTTGAGAATCCAGTTGTGTGGGCATGTAAAAAGTCTCAACACAAATTTCCATGTTCTAGTTTTTGACTGACTCAGCTGGCCACTTTAGTTCTGCATACCTAGGCCCTCACCAGTAAGGCCAGCCTATAATTAATGAAAATTCACTGTGCATATTAAAAATTAAGTCATATTACCAAGTCCTTTTTAATTGAAATACCAACATGTGAGGTGATGACAGCTTAATGGCAGATGGAAGTCAGTGAACCACAGAAAAGAAAAATTCAGAAATACATGACTGTGTGTGAGGTGCTGTCAGGCAGAAAAATAAATGTGTGACGCCTTCCTTACATTTGATTTGAGGAAAATTAAAGCCCATAAAAGATATCTTCAGAATATGTTGCGCTCTTAATAAATGTGTTGTTGAGATGGTCAATGTGTAGAAAAGTGAGTATCCTAACCTGCTTGAAAAAGTGGCGTTTAAGTTGCACTGCAACAAACCAACTGGACTTCCACGCAGATTGCGGATGTTCACGCACATAGCAGAAAGCCAGGTGAGTTCAGCTCCTGGAACGCTACTGTGGGCTGGTCCCAGGTAACTACTGGGAAAATGGCTAGGTGGACTAAATGTATAAACTCCCCAAAAAACAAACCCCAACACAGGGAAGCTCCACGGTTAAATTTCTTGGGAGGCTGTTAAGACAAAACATATTGGATTGAGCAGTATCTTATCAATCGAGCAGTATCTCAATATCAAATCAATATCTAGAAATAATGGTTGGATTTGTGATTCTAAATAATTTCTTTCAAATTGAATTTATGTCTAAAGCAAGAACTCCTTCTATTTTTAGTCCTAAATAGCTTTTTTGTAGTGTGAGAAAACAAAAGCAGAGTCTAGCAAGGGTCATTAAAAAAATCTGTGGAATCTTCTTTGTTCCTTGAAAGCGGTAGTGGATTTAACCCACTAAGCTACATTCCAAGTACTGCCTTTGGTAATATAGAATTAACACATGTTGGTTTTGACAGAAATTGTATGTACAAAATAAAAATCCACTTTCAGTAAGCTGTGCCCTTCAGGGTTGTATTTAATTGACTTCAGGACAGAGAGCAGGGTTATCTCTCTCATCTCGTAGACCAGCTGTAGTGCTGCTTCCAGCAATGAAACATTTCAACCTTCAGGAGAGAAATCCTTCAGTAAAAGAGTGCTGTTAAATGCTCTTGGTAATATTGTGAACAGGATTGTCACTGAGTGCCCCATATGACATTGGAATTCTGGCACTGAAGAATAACTTAGCGTGAACTAAATTACTTTCACTCCTATCCAGGATATCAGAAAGATCTGTAGTAGTTGCCCTTGAGCAAAGGGCAAAAAAGAAAAAGGACATTTGATCTTAATAATGACTTGCTAATTCTCATTAATGAGTGGGATATCCTTTGTGAATTATAAAAGGAATAATGAAATGAAAGAAAAATGTATCGATAAAAAGCAATTAGAATAAATCCCAAAGAAGAGCAACTCATGAGAATATTGAAGTTGGTTTAAGCTTGAGTTGCTAGAGCAATCATATAAGTATTTTAAATTACTTCACTATTTCCCCAGGTTCTAGATTTGTAGATGGCCATGGGATAGTTAATGAGGTCATGCTGCTTTCTTTTTTCAAAAATTTGTATTTGAAATGTCCATAGCTGTAGCAGTTTTTCAAATACTTTGAGAAGCTATTATTGCTTTTTTCTTTTAAAGAGCTGATACAGGAAGAATTAAAGAATTTCCAGAAAACTATTTGGATTTTCTTCTGAATTATTTAAATAGTGGGTAAATAGAACAAGTAATTTTTAACCACATCCCAAGCTACCGGGGATTGTGCCCACAGCTGCAGACACACACACATTTGCAAATGTTTACAGCAATATTTGCTTCTTATAGTTCACATTTCTCTAAAATTTCTTCAAACATTTTTGGATCCTGCTAATTTTATATTTCCTAATAATCACCCATAAATATTAAACTGCATAAACCACCACCTAAATGTCAGAACATTAAAAAAAAAAAAAGGTTATCTGATAACTAGTGAGAAATAGCCAGCTCTACAAGAATCAGGAATAGCTAGAACAGTAGTGTAAATAATTTTGCCAAACAGATTTGTAAAAACGTGAAGCACTACTTTTTTCTTTATCTCTGTAGTTGAATTGGACCATGGGTGTGGTTTAGCTCTGGCAGGAAGCCAGCCCCACACAGCCACTTGTTCATTGGAAGTGAGAACACTCATGGGTTGCAATTAAGAAAGTTTAGTAGGTGAAGTTACATCTGCACATGCAAGCAAAGCAGAAGGAATTCATCGCCCATTTTTCTGTGGGCAGGCAGCGTTCAGCCAACCCCAGGAAAGCAGGGCCCGATCATTTGGAACAGTGATGGAATAAAAAGACTGGAAGACAAACACCAGCACTCGTCCTTCTGCTTTATCTTTCTTTCCCAAATTTCTGTTGCTGAGCATGATGTCATAGGGTATTGGATATTCCTTTGCTCAGCTGAGATCAGCTCTCCTGGCTGTGCCTCCTCCCAAGCCTCTACTTGCTCAGCCCCAGCCTACTTGTCTGGAGGAATAGAGTGAAAAACAGAGAAGACTTCAATGTTATAAAAGATAGAAAAACAAAATATAAGAAATAAAAAATATCAAAATTATAACAAATCTGAAAAAAAAAAAAGGATAAAAAACTGTTGCTAAAAATCCCCTATATCCCTAACCTTACAATTTTAAAATCCTAGCTGTCAGCTCTAATCTCTTCTCTTGCTATTACTACTCTAATAATAAATCAATGATATTCTAGCCATTTTGAAAATAAACCCTTGCAAATGTCTATTTTATTAATGTTGAAAAATTACACTCTTTTTTTAAAAAAAATCTCATTTAAAACCAAAATAAGTATATTTTGGAATTGGTCTAAATTGGGAAATAATTTGCACTGCGCTTCTGTCTCGTTAAGCCAATTAACTATTTTTTTGAGCAGTCAGAAATTTCCGCTATTTACTTAGGCATATCTCAGTCAAAAAGGATTCACAAAATTGTGGATATTAGATGTGATATTGTACTCTTGGTAAGTATCCGTGTCTGTCATATTAATTTGCATTTTATATCAGTGGGGGCAGACATAAGATAGATACAGAATGCTTAATTATCAGGAGCTTATTTATCAAGAAAAGCTAACATAATGTCTTTAAGTCATTCCAGTCTAGCAAATAAATTCTGAAAGAATGTGCTGATGACTGCACAATCACAATCTATAATGTGGAAAATAAGAGAATCACAAGGTTAGTTCCAGATCCCATCTGGGTGGATACCTACTGTATTTAATGTTTATGAGGGACTAAATGTATTAAAATGTTAAAAGCTCTATTTTTAAAGTGCTGCTCATCTATCTCAAGGAAGTTTGAAACTATTGTGAATGACAAAGAAGGTAGAAAATAAAAAACTTCATGGTTTTAGGTTTTTTAAATAAACAAATCTTACTTCATTTTCTTTTAAAGGTAGTTAATTTAGGAGCTCTTCAGTGGTAGAATTTATTGGTGTCTCTTAGGTATAAATTGTTTGAAAACTTTTAATAGATTTGTTTTATTTGCACTATTTTCTTCTAACACAAATATTTTAGATAAGGCAGATTTCAAGTCACATTCATCTGGCTAGGCAAACAAAGCTTATATATATGTTTTCTTTAGATTATCTTAATTAATTATGCCCATGGAGAAAAAGCAAGCTTCTGAAAAATAGTTAATGAAAAGCTGCAGATCCTAAATCTTAGCAGAGTTCTGTAGTAACTGTACTATAGAAAACAATATTAATCAGCTCAAGGTAAATTTATGTGCTATTTATTTGTAAGTCAGCAAACATCCATAACAACCTGGTAGATATTTTTAAGAGATTTCAAGATTTAATAACATTTCAAATTTGTTAATGCTGCCATTTAGCTTATCAAAATGATAGATTGAAATCCTCTTACTGCTGCTTACATCATAACCATTAAAAAAAATAAAAACAAACAAAAAAACCCCGAACCAAACAAAAAAGCCCCAAAACCAAAACCAACTGTGAGGAAAAAAAAGTATTTCTGGATTTAGTGTTACTAGAATTGTATGTAGATTATTGCAAAAAGGTCAAATTTGAACCATTCTTCCAGCTATGGATGCAGGGGGGTAGAATTATACTAATTTGTTCATTTACTCTTTGAAAGAGCATGCCTGTTTTTTACAAATGAGCAAGACTGAATAATCTAAGGGGAAGAGACAAAATTAGAGCAGGACTTCATGTGAATACAAAGTATTGCTGACAATAGAGAATGACACCTAAACTGGCATCTCGTGTATACTCAAAAGTTTACCAATCTCTTCTTCACTCAACCAGTTCCTGCACTCAGAGCACCTAACTGAAACCCCCTGGTCTTGTACAGCAAAAAAAATCCAAGCATTTCTCATCTGTATCAGATGTGATCAAAAGTCTATTGAGCTCCTAAGTTAGTACTGGTTCTTCCCTGGATCAGTGTAGCTTAACAATTTTACTGTCAGGTTGTCTGCTTTTCAGAAGCTCATTCTAATACTTCTCAAGTTCCCCTTGAAACTACATTCCCTGAAAAACTGGTCCTGCAGTACTGGGTTTGACATTCAGTGCTATAATTCCTAACTCCTTGCCGAATCCCTTCCTGCTGAATAATATCTACTGACGGTCTGCCCAAAGTCTTTACAGCAGCCCTAAGTCTAACTAAACCCATCCTATCTTCACGCTCAATTCCTTGCTGCAGGAGCAGTGTCTGCCTGCATACAAGGACCTTTCTCCATATTACAGTGCTGCAATTCAAGGTCTCAATCATTTCTTACAACCTCGGACAGCCATGGCCAATTTTTAACAGCCCTGAATAATAGAGTGCTCTCACATAGAAACCGGAAATATGGCCAGCACTGAGAGTCTTTCTGGAAGCCAACCGCACATCATTTTCTTATTCCACAGAGAAACGCCATTAATAGTCAGAGGAGTCCAACATCAACATAACATGTTAAATTTTCATTAACTGAATGGAGTGGCCAATAGTCACATCAGTGTATTTGATCATGTAAACACAGGGTTTTGAAAGGATTCTCAAGGCTGGCATAACCATTGCTTCTTGAGTAAAGTATAATTTTGATCAAAATTTACAGTCAGAAAAGAACTCCCCTACGTTTAATTTGATGTAAAATCTGAAGTTAATTTGTATTGTAGGTTGTCTGTGAGTCAGGTCAGACACCTTAAGCAACGTGATTGACAACGGATGTTGTTTTTGACATACATTCTATTACACTCTGCTAAATATAGAACATAGAGAATAATTCTGATTGCAGTGCTTCAAAAAACTGTGAAAACAACCAGGTTTTTTTCTTTTCTTACACTTCCCTTGCGCCATATCATATTGAACCTTGGTTATTGAAGTCCCCAAACAAGTTGTTGTCTGAGCATTTAGAGCATTTTTTAATCTTTTGAGCGTTGCTAATCTACTTCATTGGCACAGAGAACCTGTAAGAACTGAGAAGCCTCAAGGAAGCTCTAACTGAAGTCTCAAGCTGAAAAGAACTGTTCTTCACAAATATTCCCACTCTTCTTAGCGTTCTTCTGCATACCATTAATCAAACATAGAATTCTATGACCCCTTAGGATGGACTAACAGCAACCATCAAATACAAACAATTGAAAGCACAGCAGAATTCTAGTTTCTTCTGATGCTTTATGACAGCAAATCTTGAGATAATGTAAATATTTTCACACTTAATTTCCACAAATTTGTAACAGAAAGAGCATGGCTTGGATGCAGAATGAATGAAATACATGTGTTTAGGCATCAGAAGGTACAGCAAAAAAGGGTTTTAAAAGGTAGCCTGCACTGGGAAGGAAAGGGCACCCTTCCCCAGGCGCTCTTCTCTTGGGAAGTACTGAGGACGATGTTGCTTTTGACAAGACAAAAAGGCCTGTGTTCTGAAAAGGTCACAGCACAGATGACTTCCTAGCTGAAGACCACTACCCTCACACAAGGAAGAAGGAAACTAGGTTGCTGCATGTACTACACACCATCCTGTTTTTTTCCTTGCTTGAAAGAACAGACTATGCACCCACAAGTGAGTAAAAGCATGTGATAGGCATCAGCTTATTCGAAGATTCATGAAAGCATAAATCGACAAGATTCTGAGATGTGACATCTGCTGACTCCTAAGGGGTGCAAGAGAATTGTCCAGAAACCTGTTTGTCATCTCCCATCAAGAACTAATGCTTTTCATTTTGCATACAAACATGTGAGTGAGTGTGAATGTATAAAATCCCTTGCTTGAAGAATTTGTAAATAAATATCCTGCACTGAGTTTTACTTCACTAATTTCACTACTATGCAATTGCAGTGTAAAGCCATATTATCAAACTAACCAGGTCATATATTCAAGGACACTATTTCTCCAAGTGATTATAGTGTAGTTCTCATGTTTATTCTCACAATAAAGGAAAGAAGATGCTGTTGCAAGGCTATGTAAAAAATTACCTTACTTTAAATAAATAATACAAGGACTTTCAGTAATTTTCTTGCCTGAGTTTCAAATATTGAATTATTTATGTTTTTTGTAAATATCCTTTGGTCATACGGAACTTTAAAAGTTACCAAGTAAATATTTCACATTTGGTCCATTTTCTTTAGGTAAAAAATCACCACTTATCTCTGTGCAACAGTATCTTTCAGAAATCCAATTACTTCACTCAAGCTTTGATGCAGCTGTACTCATTTCAGCCCTCAAATCCACAAATATTAGCAAGGAAAAAGCACAATGAATGAAGTAAATTCTCACTTGTATAATTTCCTTCAAAAGTAGCAATCAAAGTTAACCTTCTCAGTAGGATGTGACAGAAGTTCAATGATAATAGAAAGAGTGCTGCTTTAGGAAGTTCTCAGGGTTTGTGGACCCAATTTTCATCATAGCTCTTCAAGAAAGGCAAACAGTAGCATTTAGACATCAGCATTCCAAAAACATCCCTAGGCAAAGCAAAAGAGGTCAACAGTTCCATTGCCTTTATGCTTCTTTAATGAATAGCTGAGAAATATTTCATGCTACAGAGAATGAATGCTTTTAATAAGTTAATATGCTAAGGTTATATAAAAAAGAAGGTAACACTCCATCAAACAATAAAATATTAAGTATTTATCAAGTATACCACCACATAAGGCAAAGCCAGTAAAACCTGCAAGTCAGTTTTGTGTGTGAGCATGGTCACACACACACACACTGCTTGCTATACAGGAAAGAGATCAGCCTAAGACCCTGGACAAGATCCATTACTGATCAGGATGCCCTTATATTCCTGTGTAATTTTTTCTGTTACTTAAATATAGACTGGAAATAAAAATGTGTTAGCTTTTAGATGCTGAAAAAAATCTGAAGCTCATTTCTCAAAATCTGAAAATTTCCAAAATACAAAACCAGTTCTAACTTTGTAAGCTTTTGTGCAGAACAGTTTTTTGCATTACCTAGGAAATATTTAAAACATTAGAATTAAACTGGGACTTCTCTGTGAATGACTTCATAGCTATTGACTCATTTACTGGTGCTTAAATTATTGAATGCTTAGTCTTTCTGACTATAAATCTTGAAACAAGAGGTTAGGTTTAAAATAGATCTGTTCCATTAAATCTAATACCCCAAAACTATTTTTCTGCCTGAAAAAACAAGCCAGGCTTCTGCAGCTTAACATATTATCACCTTCATCAAGGATAGAAGTTGTGTTCAAAAAGGCAGGACAGAAAGAGATGGAGAACAGTTCTAAAAAAAGCAGCTGAAACTACATAGGGACAAATGTAAAATTCCACACTTAGTCAGGAATCGCAAGCTCCAGAGTCACTTGGGACAAAAAATCTTGGAATATTAAAGCATATTAATCCTTCTCCTGCTTCAAGCTTGATGAAATCTCAACTGGAAAAACTTTTAATTTTGAAAAAAATTCTTTACAATAGATTTAAAAAAGAGGAGCTAATTATCCCCAAATTACCTGCTGTGGAAAACATAAATAGTGACCATTATGTAACACTTTACAAATAAAGACATAACCAGACAACAGGATAGATTTTTGGTGAAGCTGCAGGGCTTCAGTTTCAAACTGTTTTCATAACTTAAAGTAATGCAATTTCTGCTTTGGGAATAATTTACATGCTTCTCCTTTGCTTGACTATTCTCAGAATAAAAAAGGTTTTCCTTCTATCCAGTGCGAAGCCCTTCTCTTGTTTTGACTCACATTTCTTGTCTCTTATACTCCCACCAGATCATCATTTGGAGGTTTTGCAGGCTACCATTAGGTTTCCCTGTATTCTTCTCCAGATCTGGTCCCTCAGCCTCCACTCAAAGGTCATGTGCTGCAACAACAGTGACCTCTCCTGTATGTCCTTCCTGAAATACATGGCTGAAGGTGGGGGAAGAGAAGCCACGGTCCTAGATGTGGTGTCCCAAATGCCAGGTAGATGTGCTTAATCTCCTCTCTTGGTGTACTGGCTCTGTTCCTGTGAATATTACCTGGGATATTGTGGGAGAACTCTGTAGTAAGGGCTTTTTTCAAAGGCCTGGAAAGCCTTTAATCTATTCTTATATCTAAATATATCTACATATACAAAGCTAACACTGAATTTAAAACTCCCTAGTACTTTTCCTTACTTTCCAGCATATCAAAATCAGAGTTCCATATAATTAATATTAAAAGAAATATATTAAAGGCCAGAGCCATATATGCAGATAGACACTGAATATCAGGGAGCAGACTTCATAGTGAGAAGTTATGAGTTTTGTTGAAAGTAGAAGCATGAGACTGTCTATCAAGTCACTTGTTCAGGCTTGTGTGAGGTAAATAAAAAGCAGACTGAGTTGCATCACAGTGAAGTCATGCTGCTACAAGGAAGTATTTTCTCTGTAGGAGGGCCCTTTTGATGCCTGAAGCATAGAGCTGGAGCCTCTTTACCACTTTGAAGTGCTTCATGGTTATGAAGCACGCACTTGGTTATGGGATGGGTACCTAGGTACACAAATACTGTCTAGCAGATGGTGATTGCAAAATAGAAATCACTGGGTACTTGCTTTGCAGATGTGAGATGCTGGTGCACAGAAAAGAGAGGGAAGAGGTAGAATCAAAAGGAAGTGAAAGGCAGTAATCAATATGAGAGAAATTGAATCAGTGTTTTTGAACCACCTTTGTGCCCAACAGGGAAACTGAGACAAAAAGCAGAAGCTGAAAGCACAAAATTAGACTGAAGATGAAAAACAATTAAGGTTGCATGTATCACTTATAGCTTGCAGTGGAGTGAGAGGTTCCATCTTGCAGGGAGAGGTTCCAGAATTTGGAAGGAAGGAAGCATCAACGTTGTTATCAGGATGTGCAGGAAGGAGGATGTGGTGAACTATAACCTTGTCAGCTTTCATGTAGATCTCTGGGAATGTGATAGAGCAAATCTTTCTGAAGACCCTCTCCAAATACATTAAGGACAAGAATGTCATCAGGAATCAGCGAAGTGGATTAATCATAATGAAATTTTTCGTAATCCACTAATGTGACTGACTTGGTTGTTGAGGGGACGGTAGTAGTTGTTATACCATTAGTGTAAGGCTTTCAACATGGTCTCCTGCAGCATCCTCTGAGACAGAAGAATGAACAGGAATGAACTGAAAACTGGCTGAAAAGCTGGACTCCAGAAGGAAGCATGTCACTATTGATGTGTTCCAGGGGCTGACACAGAGTCCAATACCTTTTAAAATCCTTGTTAATGACCTAGAATATGGGGCAGAGTATACACTCAACAAGTTTGCAAGTTATACCGAACTGAAAGGAGGAACGGGTCCAGCAGAAAGTTGCCATCATTCAGAGGGACCTTGGCAGGTTGGAGAATTAAGCAGGGAGAAATCTCATTAAGTTCAATGCAGGGAAATGCCAAGTCTTGCATGTGGACAGGAATAACCCTGGGTGCCAGCATCCAGTGGGGGCTACACAAATGAGCTCTTAAGTTCAGCACATCCCTATTCATTACAACCCAGAGAAGGCATTTTTGTACTTTTCTGTAAGTAAAATATGTAAAAACCGGGTCACTAAATTTAGGAATGATTTTAAGGGCCAAGTTGAACTTTCAAATACGAAAATTCATTTCCATGCAGCATAGGTGAAAATTAGACTTGGAGATCATAAAAAAAAAGACACTCATTTTCCATCAAAGCACCATCACAAAAATCAAAAATATTTAGGAGATTTCCAATCTTAAAAATTGAACTTTAAAAAAGGCCTATCCTAGTGAATGTCTTAACGCTTTGGAATTAACTCTTTCATTACTCTAATTCTGACACACATTTTCTCTAAAAAGCTTTAAAAAGAAAATTTTGTGAAAGATGTATTTGAAAATGATTCCTTTCCAAGTGTGCTGGCTTTGCATGACAAGGCTTTTGGTAGCAAGAGGCTGCAGTAGTGGCTTCTGTGAGAAGCTGCCAGAAGCTTCCCTAATGTCCGACAGAGCCAATGCCAGCTGGCTCCAAAATGGATCTGCTGCTGGCCAAGGCTGAGCCCATCAGCAGTGGTGGTAGCATAAACTGGTAAAACATATCTAAGAAGGGGAAAAAAACTGCTCAGGATCAACTGAAGCCAGAGAGAGAAGCGGGAATATGTGGGAGAAAGAAATCTGCAGTCACCAGGGTCAGTGAAGAAGGAGGGAGGGTATAGTTCTCCAGATGTCGGAACAGAGATTCCCCTGGAGCCTGTGAGGAAGAACCTGATGAGGGAAGCTGTCCTCCTGCAGCCCAAGGTGGAGCACAGATCCACCTGCAGCTAAGGCTGGAGCAGGTGGATGCCCAAAGGAGCCTCCCACCCTATGGGAAGTCTGTGCTGGAGCAGGCTACTGACAGAACCTGTGACCCCGTAGAGAACCCTACCTGGAGCAGCTTGCTCCTGAAGGACTGTACCTCCTGGAAGGGACCTACACTGGAGCAGTTTGTGAAGAATTGCAGCCTGTGTGAAGGACTCCTGTTGGAGATGTCTTCTGTGGGAGGAACCCCATGCTAGAGCAGGGGAAGAGTGTGAGGCATCCTAGTGTTGAGGAAACAGGAGCAGCAGAGACAATGTCTGGCAAACTGAACACAGTCCCCATTCCCTGTACCCCTGCATCGCTGTGGGGGCCAGAAGGTAGAGAAAATGGGGAATGGAGCTGAGTCCAAGAAGAAGTGAGGTGTAGAAGGTGTTTTAAGATTTAGTTTGATTTGTCATTACCCCCAGAAATTATTTCTTATTACTCTGATTTGATCAATAATAAATTAAATTAATTTCCCCAAGTCAAGTCTGTTTTGCCTGTGATGGTAATTGGTGAATGATCTCTTCCCACCCTTACCTCAACCCAGAAGCTTTTTGCTATATTTTCTCTTGTCCAGCTGAGAAGGAGAGTGATAGAGCAGTTTTGGTGGGCACCTGGAATGCATCCAGGGTCAATCCACTACACCAAGTTTCAGATATGTTCATGCCATGTTATCACACCATGTAGCAGGGAGCAGAGTATTATTTTTGGTAACTAATCATGTAATACAGCTTTCAAAACCCACCAGTAATATCCCTATTGGTTATGTGTGACTATTAGGCTCTTTTTTATACCCTACAGCAGTATCTCAGGCAAAATAGCTGAACTCAAGTCCTTTCTCTAGAATACCTTTCACAGAGTGCAGGGTAAGGTTTGATCCAGTTTCAGTGGTGCTTTTGGGGCTCCCAGGTTGCTATCAGAGATCCTGTTTGAGCTAGGTAAGACAAAGGTAAAATAAAGGTAAAATTGCTCAAGTATTCCTAAAAAATGTTGTGGCCCTAATTGGGAGACTATTGTATATTGAGGAGTTAGTGCTCCCCAAACAGCTGTTCTGGGTGGGTGCTGGGCTGTGCTGGGTTGTACCACACATATTACTTAGACTCAAGGACTGTGCTGTACTACACACATACTTGATGAAGGACAACTTCAGTTCCCAAAATGTTTTCGTAAGTATATTCTCCTGAAGAAAATGCAAAAATTCTCTAAAGATAACAACAGCAGCAAACCTCACCATAAACAAGAATTTTGTGCAGAATGCCATTCCCTAACCTGAGAGGCCTGTGTGGTCATTCCGGGTTTTCATCATAAGAGATGTAATATCTTCTAACTTAATATCACCTTTTCTGGACTATCAATATATGGCTTTATTGCTGGGATCCAGAAAGAACCAGCACCTCCTGGTACAAAAGAATAAATAAAACTGTTAAGCTTGTGTTAAAAATGCTAAAAATTGCTTAAAGCTCTCCTCTTCCTTTACTCTATTTCCAGCACTGTTGTCCCTGCAGATCCCAGTCCCAGGATGCTACTAATTACTAATGTAATATCTTCCAGTATAAGATTTTCTACATCGCTGCAAGTTGATATCTTTAGTCGTGACCTGATGCTAAAAAGACAAACTCTTTAGTTCTACATGACCTTGTTATGACAGTGAAATTCAGAATTGCAACTGATAGTATCATACAGGAACTAAGTCCCATTGTGCATGCTTTAAGAGCAAAAAATTCCTCACAGCATTTTACTATTTCTTTATGTACACATCATGTACCTCTTTGGATTCACACAAACCCGTTTATATCTACATAAGTAATAATTTCATCACCGGAATTCTTAGTTCTCTATTTTATTGACATCCCAGGGCTTCTTTAGACATGCATTTAGTTTCTAACATTTCATTAAGTTTTTCATTGCTAATATGATATTAGATATTTTTTCAAAACCCTTCTGAATATCTAGTTAAATTCTTTGTAATGCAGTACAGCACTTCCAAAGAGAAATAAAACAAATTAACAAACACCCCACATATCTCAGTTTATTTCCCAGATTATGAGAGAATAAACAGTTCAGCAAATTTACAGACAGTTTAAACCTTAACATACCTCTAATGCTATAAGAATAATATAGATAGAATGGGGTATAAAAACAGGGAATTAAAGTATGGGAAAAAATAAATGGCTCAAGAAAAACATACAAACAAACCAATTATCCATTTGGTTTTGAAAGGAAAACCTTCAAGCAAGAAGCATTGTTTACAGATAAAAAACATCCCAGCACACTATGAAAATTCCAGTAGAGAGCACTTTTCAGGTTTTTGTTTGTTTGTTTGGGATTTTTTTATAGTCTAGAAAGATCTCCCTTACCTATTCCTGCTGGTTCAAAATATTGTGGCAGGAGAAAGCTAGAAACACAGGAGCTGTAGGATGGACCAGAATTGCAGCTCTGATTATGCTATTAATTCTCACAGATATTGTGAGATCCCTATGGGTCACATTTAATGCTTATTGCTCTGTTGCTTGCCCTCATGTAGTTTTAATCTAGAGTTCTTTCCTGATTTTGCACTGAAAATATTACACAAATGAGAGAATTTCTCTATGTTTCTGTTCTTCTTTCTTTTTTTATCTCGTTTCATATAGATTAAATACACTGCCATTGTCAATTTCTTTTCTCTTAATAATTAGGCTATGCAATTATTAAAAGAATCAACAGTAATTATGGAACATTTCGGCAAACAGAAAGCAGGATAAGAAGGTTTAGGTTCATAATGGTATTAGTGACACTGATAGCAGAAGTAATGAAGGGTTTATGGTTTTAGACAATCCAATAAAACTCATGAGACTAACACTTAATTAAAACATTGTAAAGCAAATGTTCTTTTTTCAGTGTCTGCCTTGAAAATGTTTTAAGTCAACATATACAACAGTGGTATGCAATATATCAGATACATGTAGAGAAAAGAGATTCATCCTGGCATATGGACCTTCAGATTACACCAGCTTTTTTCCTCAACCAAATTTGTCAAGTATCAACTGCAAAAAAAATAGAGGATTGTTGAAAATGTAAATACATAAAATTAAACCCCAAGACTCAAGGACTAAATATTCTGAGTAACCTTGCAAAAATATCAACTTTTCCTTATTGATTTCTGCCACAATGATATATAATTCTATATAAAATTCTTGTTTCTTTTACTTAACTATGGTGAAACTACAATCATATTCTTAGGCAGGACAGCATATTCCCATGATTCTCTGATGTACTATAGCTTTACCATATAGCTGGATAACATACCTTCTACTGAGAGCTTAGTTGGTTTATTATTTGTTTTTTTCTGACTTAGATGGCCCCAGAAGCAACTACTGGCCTTGCTGGTTAAATTACCCAGGCTAATCTCTGAATTTCACTGTATCTAGAGCCAGTTAGCACAATTTCCTGGGTCGCTTCTGTTACAGGGATGTAAAACAGTGATGTTTAGTTTCTTTTCCCCTCAAAATATCAGAAGTATAGTGGGTTTGGCTGCAGTAGAGTTGATTTTCTTCACAGTGGCTATGGGGCTGTGTTTTGGATTTGTGCTGAGCACAGGGCTGATAATGTAGAGATGTTTTTGTTGTTGCTGAGCAGTGTTTGCACAGAGCCAAGACCTTTTCTGCTTTTTGTACTGCCATGCTGACAAGGAAATTGGGGGTGCTTGGGAGTATGGGAGGAGGAGACACAGCCGGGACAGGTGACCCAGCTGACCAAAGGGATATTCCAGACCATGTGATCTCATGCTCAGTATATAAAGTGGGAGGAAGAAGAAAGAAGGGGGAAAATGTTTGGAGTGATGACCTTTGTCTTCCCAAGTCAGCATTACACCTGATGGGGCCCTGCTCTCCTGGAGATGGCTGAGCATCTGCCTGACAATGGGAAGCCGTGAATAAATTCCTTGTTTTGCTTTCCTTGTGTGTGTGGCTTTTGTTTTTCCTTTTAAATGGTCTTTATCTCAACCCACAACTTTTTTACTTTTTTGCCTTTTTGATTCTTTCCCCTATCCCATTGGTGAGGAAGTGGGCAAGCGGCTGTGTGGGGCTTGGTGACTGGCTGGGCTTAAACCATGACAGGAGAGATGCAATCCAGAGGAATGTGACACATCTGCCCTTAACAATTATCTGTGTTTCCCTTGTTTTCCCAGCACATACGAACATCACCTGATGACATAGAGCTGGCTAGTGTAGTCAAAGTCTCATTTTATCTGATATCCTTTCGTGAAGGGTTTACTCCGAAATATTTTAAATCTTAGGTCAGTCCTTCACATTTGTACACATACGGTATTTTCATGATTGAAGAGAATATATATATATATCTTTTTGCAATAGCTTCATCTGTTTTCAAACACATTTTTGTGACTTAATGAGATTTTGAAGTCTGTATACCATGTACTATGTGCAGTTGCTTATATGATTAAATATACAATTATCCTACAGGACATCAAAAGCTTCAACAGTTAAATGGAGTTGAGTCAAAATATATGTACAGTCACAGTCTGAACAATTATTTTTGAGATAAATACTTTTTTTAAATAGTAATTTATCTTTCTTCTGAGTTAGATCAATACGGTATTCATTTTACCATGCTTGGCAGTAAAATACATAAAAGTATACAGCTGGTATTATTTCAGTTTGGTTTTGAGGTTAGTTGGGTTTTTTCCTTTACATTTTTAATCCCAGTAAATCAATCTTCTTCAGAGCCTGCACTGTCCCCACTTATTAAAAAAGACTGCTAAGGACTGCCACTTGAATGATATATGATTTATTATGTGATATTCTCCTGCTTTATATTAAACAACAGAAAGTTCTTAAATATCTCCTGCATGCTTTTATCAGTACAAGTTAAAGTGGTTCCCTGAAGTTTGCTTTATTAGGCTGCGAATATTTCCTCTGTTTTTTTCTGTTGTTCTGTAGTTCTAATAAACCCCAAAGCCTTCCAGTTATGTTTTTTCCTCTCCTGTTTTCAGGTTCTTAATGTAAAAAGGTCAAGCCTCAGTAATGTATTAATATTACTAGAATAGCTACTTCCCTGGTGTGCAATATTTTATTAAAAAACAAATGTATGTACAATTTTATGCAGATGAAAAAATACGAGAGTCAGCAACAGGGTCCTGATAGCTGCAGCACAGTAAACTAAACACTGGAGTACTTAAACAGTTATGTGGCATGTGCTACATCTCATTGCTTTAATTTGGGGATATCAAATTTCACCAGGGAAAGAGAAATTCTCGTATATTTAATAATGTGGATTAGTAAAGAGTAATCACTTCCAAAAGGATTTGGTTGGAAATTCCCAAGGTTGCTAGTTAAAAAACAAGAAGAATTCATCTCTTAGACCTTCTTTCCTTAATTGAAAATTTCAACTTCTTGAAAATTACACTAAGCTGTAATTTCCTGACTGTTTGAGGTTGAGACATTAAACACAGTCCACTGAATCTGAATTATACACCCATCATGTTAGTGAATATCAACTTCAAATATTTAACCATGGACAAATTGTCTACTTTTCAATACCACTGCAATATTTCAGAGGGAAACTATGGACCACTTACAAACTGCTACCCCATTTGCACTACATGCCATCATAATGCAGAACTATTTAATTTTCAGTGGTATCTAAAAGTGGCCTGTTTCATGTGTGGTTTATAATACAGTGTTTCAGTCTTAAAAAACTTCTGTATGATACCAAATTAAACAGAGTTAACTAAGTTAACTTTTTCTCACTGAGAATTCCATTAATTCCTTTTACTTTTGAAATGTATTGTCTTTGCACGTTCTGCAGACACATTTTTGTTTCAAATATGGTGTTGTTGCCATGACAATCACAATATTACCATCCAGCATGTGCCTCAAGATGGCTGACTATTGACTATCCTTTGCTTTGAAAGAACGTGTCTGCAGAAGGTTGTAAAGGGCTGATTAAGTCTGGTAAAATTTAAGAAACATAGAAGTTAGTCATGTACTGTACAGTGTATATCACATCCCACTGGGCTGCAGTCCTCAGGTACCACTTACTTCCTTTCCATTAAATGATTAGGGGTGATAAAGCTGAGAACCAGCCCCCATGAGCTAATAGCTTTTGGAATGAAAGGCAAGGCACCTGTGTGTGAAACTCCTGTGTGCCACCAAAGAGAAGGATCAGTCAGGATTTAGGAGTTGTTGTACTTCCTGGCACAGTCTCAGTCTACTTTAATGCTTTTTAGCTTGCGGGAGCTGAGCTGCTACTTCAGCTTTCTTGCTTTGCAATAGAAGTCTGATACTGCACATGATTGGGCTGAGTAAGTTTACTCACATTACACTACACACATGGGTGTGAGCACTCCCACATCCTCTAGAGAGAGAACCTTTAGACATGGTTTGATGCTTGATGGACCCTGTCTATACTTGCAGCATTTCCTGCACATTATCACCTACTGGTGTATTGAGCAGCCACACTGGCTAGAGGATGGATGGACGGATGGATGGATGGATGGATGGACGAATAGAAGGATGAATGGATGGAAGGAAGACACTGTACATCACTGAGACCTGTTACTTTACACTTTTCAAAGAAAAACAAACACTTTTTTTTTTTGCAGAAATCTCAAGCAGAAATTTCATCCACTGTGCGTATCTAGTAGCCTAATTTCTCCATACAGTGAAAAATAATGTGACATTAAAAAAAAACCAAGAAAAACCAGTTACTGTATCTGAAGCTTCTTCATACCAGGACTGAGAATTAATATATTCCCTCTCTCCCAGTTCCTCTGATTATGCACCTCTGTTTCACATGAATAGTCAATGTTATTGTCAGCAGGTTCAATTAAACAGCCTTCATTCTCTTCCTCACTGCCTTAGGCAGTAGGTCTCCACAATATTTCTCAGTTCTGAATAATAACATTTCAATGACGACATCTCTGATAGAACAGAGGGAGCTACCAGGCAACAACCTGAGTTAATTTCTTTTTCAGAAGCAATCATCAATCATTCCTTTTTTTCAAAAAAAAAAAGGAGTCACATTAACAAAGTGCACCTATATCTGGTACCTACAATTGATTTCCAGGAATAATCTACATTAGAAAAAACATTTTTTAATCCTTCACGAGACCAGATATAAAAATAATTTATTTTTTAAGAAAACTAATACGTTCTAGTTTTGATTTAAAGTGTTTCCCTTATAATGTCATTTAACATTTTAGATTGTCACCTGACATATTGTGCATGCAGACATTGAACACAAAACTTGTCTTCAAGGTTGTGCAGAAGAACATTCTGATTAAAAATGCTAATCAAAATCTACAGAGTTATTGCTGAGGGGGAAAGGCCCAAAGCCCTAACATCAGGCTGCACTTTGATAGAAATAAATAAAGTACTTGCCCAGAAGGTGGCCAGACACAGTGTTTTCAAAGGATAACCATAGAGTTTCAGCTTCTATTAGTGACAAACCAGATGCTCCTGAAGCCTGCCCACAAAGCAAACCACAACATGGAATCATGCACTGTGGCTTCTTCTTCATGCTGACTTTGTGTAAGAAATATTTAATCAGCATTTGGACTGCCCAATTATTTTGAGGACAATGTTTCTACAGTATATGACCTTGTTAATTACCTAATAATTTAAACTAACTCTTCTTCCTCTAATACTACCTCAAAAGTCATCCCCTTTCTTCTGTTCATCAACATCTTGCCATTTGAATTAATTAAAAAATTAGGATTTTCCCTTGTGAATGCAAACGCTTAAATGGGAAAGGATTACTGTGGAAACCATCCTTTGTTAGTATGTGTGAACTTGTCTTTTCAAGTAGGAAAGAAGCATCTCTCAGGAATGAAATAAACTTCTGTTGCTTGTCCCAGTCAACATGCAAACAGTTTGGGGTCCGAAAGTTCACAGCAGGCAGGATTATGTCAGATGGCACAGAGACCATCAAACAGATCATCTACCCATGACTGGTGCATGTCCACAGTATCAGCAAGGCCAAGCAAACTCAGTGTGAAGGCACTGCACAATCCCAGCTGCACAACGATTAAATGGGCACACTGCTAAATCCACTGAAAAGACATGCCCTTTCTCTCCCTCTTTGCAGCCTCTCTTTTGCCCCTGCGGAATTCCTACAGCAACTGAAGTCTTCCAGTCACACATCCTGAAGGGTGTTGTTAGACTATCAGCAAAGAATCACACACACTCCAGTTGGTTATAGCCAAAATTTAGAGCCATTCCAACAATAACTACAAGACCTGTGTTTGGATTAGGACCTGTGGTCCTATAGAATCTCACTGCGGTGTTTGACCTGCTGATTTTGAAACAGACATCAGCATGCTCAGTGTTGTGCAAAACATCTATCTGGATCATCTTAGTCATCTGCCTGAGAACTCAGGCAAACTATTTCAAATGGAAGATTCACTGCAGGATTGGGTCCTTTATCTCATGTAAATCTTGCCTGACTTCACTGCCCCCATCTAGTTAAGGGCTTTTCCATCAAAATATTCATGAGGATTGCAGCAGTATTCCATCAGCCACATACCACAAAGCAGGTTTTAAAAATAGATCTGGGTTCTCTCCCACGCTCTATATGGCACTAACACATTTTCTCGCCGTACATCAGTTATTTTGACCTAAAAAAAAAAAAAAAAAAACAAACCAAAAACAAACACAACAAAATCAAATGCCAGAAGAAACAGACAATCTAACCAACCCAAAAATCTATAATGGGTACTCCCTCTAGATCCAATCATATAACATGGACCATTTAATTCCAACCACCCCTCTCTCCATTGCCACACCATCTGCTTGGAACACAGATCATCTGATAAAGTGCAACATTCATTCTGCTAAACCACGGCCCCTTCCCAGCTGTTCTAGCATGTTCTCCACCTACCTTTACTGTATTCTCATGCAGACTTTCTGGATAAGCCCTGGGCACCCGCCACCCACGCTCACCTAAACAGTTTCTATACTCCACTGCTCCAACCTGTCTGTACTATACATTTGCAGCTTGTAGGTGTTGAGTTAGACTTTGCTTGCATCTCTATATTAGGAATCTTAAGTGTTGTTCTCCTTTATCTATATGGTAGATAGATGGACATCCTTATGCAATGTTCGTTTCCTATCATTGCGATACAACCGTTTTAGGAAAATTCTGTCTTTCTGTTTACCACATTGACCTCTATCGCGTGCGTCTGCTACCCAACATATCCAATCACAACATACCAATATCACAACACCCAAATCATGAACTTAGGGAAGAGACAGGAGGGAGGATGAAAGCTGGCAAAGACTCAAGTATCAACTGCCCATCCAGACCAGTGTGCTCATGGAAAATCTCACAGACTGGAATTTCAATATGCTTTCCTTGGATCTGAGGATCCCTTTCCCTGCAACTCCACCTGGCTGTGAGAACAAAAGCCTGCTCGGCACTCCAAAAGATGGAAATACAAGGAATGATCCTCAAAGTGCCCATCCAGTGCGACTGTATAATAGCACAACAGCATGAAGGAGTGTATGAAGTTATAATTTTGTGGAGTCACAATGCCTACTTGGATATTGTTGAAGGGCAGGAACAGGTCCCAAGAGATATTTTAACTGCTGAGATGGAGCTGGGAATTATTTGGGAAGACTGATATTTAGCATGGGCCAAGCTGATGCAAGTAACATCTCTAACAACCTATTTGCATGGATAAACTTGTTCTACTTATGGGGAATTTTCAGAGCCAATGTAAATTAATAATATAGCTGTGGTCCTTGGGTATATGCAGAGACAGTGATGATTAAACTAGCACTTTGGTTCTGTTTCCCAGCTGTGCCAGTTTTATTCTGGTAAGTCACAACCTCTGTGTCTTTGTGAAATGGTTATAGAAATTATGTTCTGCATCAAAGATTAACCCAGAAAGAAGATCTATGGGGAACAATACTATCATAACCATACCACTGTATTTATAGCTCCCTCTCATGGTACCTATTCTAAAATAAGCATTTGCAGGGAGAATTAGATCAACGTAACTATAGCAGTAAAAACTATGGCAGTAAATTTTCCACATAGACAAACTCTAAAGAATTCATATTGAACGAGAAATGTGTAAGAGTTGCAATATTCTTATGACCTTGAATTCTTAAGAAATTACATCTGTGGTGATGAGTGTAGCCAGACTGTAGGGATTTTTTAGTTTGGTTGTACTGTTTAGTTAATTAATCCATAACACATGATTTTCTCAAAGCCGTTTTTAGGCAGCATGACCCTTAATTTTTAGATTTTGGATTAAATAACAAAAGGCAATCGTATACTTTGTTCAACCAGATATTTGTTTTTTGTTTTCTGACTTACAATAAATTTTTTTAAGGTTGTTTGAAGTAGATAAGGGAGATAGAGAAAGAAGAATTAGAATAGGAGGGGAGAGTGGTGACAGTTTTAGAGCTACATTTTTGACTTGAAAGATGTGTGTGTGTGCATAATAACAATTAAGTTACCTCAGCACCAGCATTTTACAGTATAAAAAAAAATAGAAGTTGATTGAGAAGAAAGAGGTGAATCTTAAGAAGTCGTGAAAGCTCTTTTCTGACATCTCATATCTTGCAAATATTTATTTATGTTCCATGTGCAACATTTGTACTTATCACAGACGTGCTTGCAAATAAGTTTAATAAAACCAAGCATTTATCAATAAGCAAACAAAAGGGGTCATGAATAGGAATGAAATTATATGTTAGAATCTATTTATAACTATAGTTACAAGACAGTTTTAACTGCAATATACTTGGTAATTAAATGGATGTTTACATCTATTATCTATAATCAGACAGCAGTCTAAGGAGAGAAATCTAGATAATGATGGTCCTCATTCTGCCACTCCTACTGATCTTGGTTTTAAAGGGAAGCAGTCAAAGAGAGCCTTAATACATATCATCTCTAGGTACAAGAGAAACGGTATTTTGAAGAAAAAAAATTAAGATTCTAAAGCAAATAAATTTTCCAAATGGTGTATTGTGAAAGATTTATGTTACTCAATTTGATTAACATTAGAGCAAAAATGAATTCCATATTTGCAGAAGAACATAATCTTATATATCACTCAGAGAAAAAAGAGACCATTTAGGTACAGAACAGAACACACAAGTTCAAAGTGCCTACAGTTGATCACAAGGAACTAAAACTCAAAGCTTCAGGTGATCAAGTACAAGGCTTTCTTGCACTAAGATCAAGATGCTTAAGCACTGTACGACTATTTCACAACAACAGTATTTACAGGAAATCACAACAGGAAAAGAACTGAAATTTTGTCAGATGAAAGTGGTGTGTGAGGTATGAGATTAGAGTTGATAGTGCTGATTGAATAAGCCCAGCTGCTGCTTTCTAGATTACTCATCTACAGAACTCTCTCAATATGTTGTCAGCCTGTCAGGTTTCAACTCCTGTGAACTATTTCCCTTTGAAGTAGAGGCACATAGTTGGAGATAAGTATAAAATCTGTGCACTGTGCCATTTCTTAGGAGCAAACAATTATTCTGTAGCAAAAGTGTTTTCCATCATTAGGAAATTCCATCCAGGAATTAGGGGGTTCTCCCACAAAGAAGGTGTCAGGATTAACAGCTGAAATGCATCGACCCTGATACATGTGTATGGGCAACAGACAGGAGGAGCTGGAAAACATTGTGCAGGAGAAAAACTATGACATAGCTGCCATCACAGAAATATGGTGGGATAACTTGTGCATAGAGTCGGGAGGTTACGGGTAAGAATCAGGGGAAGGACAATGAGATGGATATCATGTTGGGAGTGTGTTATAGACCACCCAACCATGATGAAGAAACAGATGAAGTACTCTATAAGCAGTTGGGAGAAGCCTCACCATGGGGCACTTCAACTTATGGCATGTGATGTCTGCTGGAAATAAAGTACATCAGAGAGGAAACAGTTTAAGAGTTTCCTGGAATGCTTGGGAGATAACTTCCTGACACAGCTGGTAAGTGAGGCAGCTAGGGGAGGTGCCCACTGAACTGTCTTTGAACAGAGAAAGACTGGTGGGTGATGTGATGGCTGGAGGCCATCTTAGGCATTGTGATAATGAGATGACAGGTTTTGATTCTCAGAGTAGTAAGGAGAAGGGTCAGCAGACCTTCCACCTGTGCCTTTGGAAGGGCAGACCTTGGCTGACTGGTTGGGAGAGTCCCTTGGGTGGCAGACCTGAAGGGCAGAGGAGTCCAGTAAGGATGGGCATTCTTCATGCACGTAATATGAAAAGCACAAAAACAGGGCATCCTCATGTACTGAAACATGAGCCAATGGTGAGGAAAAGCATCCTGGCTGAACAGAGAACTTTGGCTGTAACTCTGAAAAAATAGGAGAGTTTTTAACTTTTGGAAGAATTGGATGGCAACTCAACAGGACTACTAGAATTCATTAGGTTAATCAAGAAAAAATTAGAAAGCCAAAACCCCAACCAGAAATTAATCTGGCTACTGTGGTTAAAGACCATAAAAATGTTTATAGAGATACATGAGCAACAAAAGGAGGACTAAGGAAAATCTCCATCCTTTTTTGGATGCAGGGAGAAACATAATGGCAAATGATGAGGAAAAGGCTGAGGTGCTTAATGCCTTCTTTGCCTCAGGCTTTAATAGCAAGACCAGCTGTTCTCTGGGTAGTAGCCCCCTGAGCTGGAAGACAGGGATCAGAATGAAGCCCCCATAAACCAAGGGCAAATGATCAGTGACCTGCTAACACTACTTGGTCTATGGGACCAGATGGGATTTACCCAGCGGTGCTGACAGAGCTGGCAGAAGTGCTCACCAAGACATATTTCATCATTTACCTGCAGTTCTGTCTAACTGAGGAGGTACCAGGTGACTGGAAGTTCACAAACGTGACACCCATCTACAAGAATAGCTGGGCAGAGGATCCAGGAAAGTACAGTCCTCTCAGTCTGACCTTTGGTGCTGGGGAAGGTCACAGAGCTGATCATTTTGAGTGCCATCACACAGCACATGCAGGACAACCAGGGGATCAGGGTCAGCCGAGACAAATTTATGAAACGCAGGTCTTGTTTGACCAATCTAATTCCCATCTATAGGAAGGTGAACTCCTTAGTGGATGAGGGAAAGGCTAAAGATGTTGTCTACCAGAACTATAGTAAAATCTTAGATACTATATCCCATAGCATTTTCCTGGAAAAAGTGGCTGCTCGTGGCTTGGACAATTGTACTTTTTTGTAAGATGAAAAACTAGCTGGATTTCCAGGCTTAGAGAATGGTGGTAAATGGAGTTAAATCTGATTGGTGGCCTGTCTAAAGTGGTTTTTCCTAGGGCTCAATGTTGGGGCCAATCAGGATTAATATCGTTATCAATGACCTGGATGAGCGGAGGGAATGTACATTCTATCAGTTTGCAGGTGAGACCAAGTTGGGCAGGAGTGTTGATCTGCTGGAGGGTAGGAAGGCTCTGCGGAGGGATGCGGACAGGCTGGATCAATGGGCCATACCAGTCGTATGAGAATGTCTTGGGGTGACTTTATGATGTGTATCCCCTATCATCGCTCTATGCCCAGACATGATTCCTGTGCCTTTCTGTGCCTTTAAACTGAGCCCAAGAGAGGGGAGAGAAAGAAAAAAAGGGGCCAGATGAGCTTTTTCAAAGCAGTCTGTGCTCCAAGGTCACCCCTCCTCTGCGTCTCTCTGCTGTGGGGAGAAGAGAGGAGGAAGCGCCCTTCCTTCTTTTCAGCCAGCTTTTTCGGCTCTGTTTCTTCGGAGAGAGACGGAGAGTTAAACCTTGGGTTTTTTGGGAGTTTGGGTTCTTTTTTTCTTCTCTTCTGGACTTGTTCAGAACATCAGAACATCAGAACCCCACAAGGGGACCTTCCACCAGCCCTGAGGGGGGTCCCCACACCGACCCAGCTCCGAGGAGGAGGAGAGAGACCACACCAACAAAAGGACGCTAAAATCTTTCAGGTTTTCTCTCCACAGCGAGAGATTTCATTATTTAGCATTATTATTCTTTTCCTGTGTGTTTGTTAAATAAATAGTTTTTCTTTTCTCTTTCACATTCCTCTGAGGAATATTTCTTTCCCGAACCTGGTGGGGGAGGGGTGGCCATAACCTGCCTTCCTTTGAGAAGATGTTCCTTTTGGACGTTTCCCTGAATTTGGCCCAAACCGGCACAGAAATTCAAAAGGCCAAGTTCTGGGTCCTGCACCTGGGTCACAACAACCCCAGGCAGCACTACAGGCTGGGGCCAAAGTGTCTGGAAAGTGGCTCAGTGGAAAAGCATCTGGGGGTGCTGGTTGACAGCTGTCTGAACATGAGCCAGGAGTGTGTCCAGGTGGCCGAGAAGGCCAAGAGCATCCTGGCCTCCATCAGCAATAGCTTGGTCAGCAGGACCAGGGCAGTGATTGTCCCCCTGCACTCGGCACAGGTGAGGGCACATCTTGAATCCTGTGTCCAGTTCTGGGCCTCTCACTACAGAAGAGACATTGAGGTGTTGAAATGTGCTCAGAGAAGGGCAACAAAGCTGTGGAAGAATCTGGAGCACAAGACTCAGGAGGAGTGGCTAAGAGTTCTGAGGTTGTTTAGCCTGGAGAAAAAGGGAATCAAGGTGGGGACCTTATCACTCTCTATAATTATGCGAAAAAAGATTGTAGTGAGGTGTCTCTTCTCCTCACTAAAAAGCAAGAGGGAATGGCCTCAAGTTGCACAATGGAAGGTTTAGTTTGGATATTACAAGGTTTAGTTTTGGATATTACAAAAATTTCTTCACTGAAAGCATTGTCAAGCATTGGAACAGGCTGGCCAGGAAAATGGTGGAGTCCTCATCCCTGGAAATATTTAAAAGACATAGATGTTGCCCTTGGAATTTCGTTTAGTGCTGGACTTGGTTGTGCTGAGTTAAGAGTTGGACTTGATGATAATTAAGGTCTTTTCCAACCTAAATAATTCTACAATTCTGTGATTTTGTACAGTAAATTAAGACCCAAATAGACAAACCCCAAGAAAACTGAGATCTAGAAGTTCATGTGTGATTGCAATTGTCCTTTAATTTGGATACTTATACAAATTGAAACTGGAAAGCAAAATTCTTTTCTTTTTCAAAGCAATCCCACACAAGCTCCAAACTCATAACTAAACACCACCACCACACCACCATCAACTCTTTTTAGCCTTGTATACAATGCAGTAACTCAGATTATCCAAGAGACCTCAGGGGAAAAAATATTGTTGAAATAAAAACAACAAACACCTTTTTTCTAAACAGTAGGAATCCCTCTTCAGATTATACATGCAAAATGAGTGAGGCTCCACAATCCTCAGCAGCATTTCCTGCTGACTGTTGCAGGAGGGAGAAGCAGCTTCCACAAAACACTGCAGCTGAGTCTCTGCAGGTGAAGGCAGCGGGGCTAACAGAGCTGGCTGCTGAACCTGGTGGGTAAAGGGCATTTGAAAGAGATCAGGCAGAAGGAAAGGCAACCCTGGGTAATGAAGATTTTAAAGGAATTGTTTAAGTTAAAGGCTAAACACAGGGTGGTATGAATAGTGAAATTACATGTTTGGTATGAGAATTTGCAAGAGCATTTTGTGCTGGAATAGAAATTCAGGTGCTCAAAGTAGAAATGCTTTATATTGGATTGTGAAAGAGACTTCAAAATTTTCCACTCAGTCTTTCTTCATTCACTCAGGCAAGGATTCCATTCACAATCAGATTAATAAATAGAGATTTATTTCTGAAGATGCCTTATTTGTAAAGTTCACGTGTCAATTCTCTTGAGTTTCACAGATCACAGATTGGACACAGCAATTTTCTATTTTGCAAGATTTCATACCACTGAAACAATGTTCTTTCCTCTGTTAATGGGTCTTCAGATGAATCTCTTGATACTATTTTGGACATAATTTTATAATTTAAATATGCTGATTTAATTTGTGCTATTAATGGTAGATTAGTAAGATCACAAGATAAAGCAGTACTCCAGATATCTAGCATTCTGCCGACAGAAACACGGGTATGCAATGAATAGATACCTTGTATTTCATTAGCCTCAGCTTTTAGCTGATAAATTACAATTACTTCGGTATGAAATACCAGAATATGTCAGTGATACCATACTGTGAGAAGTGTCGTTATGCAGATAGCTACTAAGTGATATGTCCCATCTAGGTATCTTGAAAGTCACAAAGGCTCATTTCTCAGAAAGCAGTACAATTATTTTTCAAAACTTAGATAACAATTATGTTGTAGGACTAATCCAAATATTTAGAGTGGAGCTCAAGATGAAAAAAAAATGATCTCAGCTGAAAGAGATCTTACTCAATACATTGAAACAAATATGGCAATGCTTTCTTTCAGTGCTGTTAAATCTACCTCTTCTCTGTAATCTTTATTAGAATTCAAAACCCTTCGTATCAATGCCTACGATGTCTCAGATTTTACCTGAGATCCCTAATAAGTCCTTCAAAATAAAACAGCATTATAGATTTCCCTTCATTTCCAAAATGTATTAATAAATACGTATCTTTTAAAATCTGTATATATACGTATATACTTAAACAGTGACGGTCCTTTATGATTTAATTTCAGTATTATTTGTGCAAGATAAAAAAAAAACAAGCCACATGTCCACTGAGAAGCTGCAAGAAGTAATTTTTTCTCCTAAAATGAAGACTGAAAGGCAAATCATCCCAGTGTATTTGTCTGTGACTTATTATGTTCGTGAAGTGGATAAGCACACATCTAAATTGCATATAAATATTTTTAAAAATTGATGTTTTAGACAGGAGATTGACACAATAAGCAGAAAGCATTATTTCTGAAATAGATGATGGAGGAATTTTCTTGAAGCTGATAACAGCTTCAAGAAAATAAATAAGCAAATGCTCAATTTCAGAGAGTTTTTAATTAGGAAAAGATAATTGAAACTTACATCTTGATGCCTGTTAGGCAGTGTGTCCTGTCTCTTTTAAAATAAACTTGTTTTTGCACTTCTACAGGTATACTTCTTTGGTCATAAAAATACACAATCTGCCTGCTTTTGTTACTTAAGTACACATAGCAGCTTCAGCAGAAGTCTCTACTGAAATACAAGCTGAAATGTCTAAGTATTACTAAAAAAAAGAAGAAAAATCATAATTTCATTCTGAAATGGGACTTGCTAAGGACATTCAGAAGTCCAGCTGAGTTATAACAACACTACAGTACAATCCTATAGTACCTTTCACAAACAATCTCTGAGCGCTCCTCAACTTAAGTTGAACCTTTAGGTAAAGTTTTTCTCAGCAGTTATATTTTAAAATTGCTTCCTAAAAGATGCTAAGACAAAGGCTTTGGAATACAAACATTGAATTTCTTCTGCAGAATAGCAATATTCACTAAAATATCTAACTCCAAGATGCCCATGGTAGACTCCAAGCAATGAAAGGAATGTTTCCTTTAACAGTTAAATATTAAGATGAAGTTATAGTAGATAAAATATCTGCAGGAAAACAGCAACATTGGGTAAAGAATCAATATAAGATGGAGAAAAAAAGAAAAGAAGATATCTAAGAAACATAGAGTACTGAATGTCGGCCCTGATCACCAAGAACTGCATCATGGTGGAAAAGACAACATCGAAATGCAGTAAGGAAAACCTGGATTGATATGACCGCTGAAGAACCCTCAGTTTTCTTGCTTGTATTTATTTCCATAATCTGCTGGAATGTGATGCAGAATAACAAATAAACCATTTTTATTTGAGAAGCTCCTACGCCTCAAACCACCTGTGAGCAGTGGTCAGAATCACTGAGGAGACATCACCGACCAGTTCCTTTCCTCATCCCAGCAGTGCTCAGGTTTTCTTCCTCTTAGCTCTTTGTACCTTCCAGCTCCCTTCCTCAGAATTCTACTTTGGCACTGAGGTGAAATATTACCCTGCTCTGTTTCAGTTAATATCATCACAGCACCACCTCCTTGAGACCGGTTTCATCCAGAAGCAGGAAAGAAATGGAAAGACTGGGCTTTCCTCCAGAACTGTCAGTCCAAGACTTTCTACATAAAACTCTGCTCCAGTAGTGCCTTGATAACAGAGGATTGGAAGGCGAATAACATAATGCCTTTATTCATTTTAAAGAAGACCAGAAGAAATTTAGCTGCTGGTCCTGGCATTACCACTTGATAGAAAATACACAGGAAAGTAAAGTCAGCAGCCACATAAAAATAATAGCCTGGGAAGCCGCTGACATAATTTCCTTGAGAATAAAATGTGCTTCAGTTCCCACTGGCATCTTCTAGTGAAGTTATCAGACTGACACTGCCTACCCAGTTATAAAAGGAAATAAATTAGTACATCCATCTTCTTGTAAAAGAGTGAAATGTGTCCAAAATAATGAATAACTATAATAGAACATTTTTTATATTGAAAAATTAAACAGAGGGTTTTTTAGAACATAAAACCTGGAGATTTCTAAATTTTTCGTATATCTATTTTCCCTGTTTTCTTTGCATTTGGATGCAAACAAGTATTAAACAAGGAAAACAAAGGTCTGAAGAAAAACACACTTCTCAACATTCAAGCTGAAAGCTAGAAAGAAACTTCTTAAATTTCATTATGATACAAATGGACTTTAGTTTCTCAAAAGTGTCCTTTTATGTGTAAACCAGCACATTACGATGGGACATTTCTAATAGAAAAGAAACAACCCACAGAATATTTTGGAAGTTTTACATATTTGAGGCCATCTCTGACAACATAAGGAAACAAAAGGCACAGTTTCCATTTTGCTTCCAGTTCAAAGGTCAGAAGAGTAAGACACCTTTGGCTAACTTGAAAAATATGAAACAAAAGTTCACAAGATATGCACAACATATTTGGAGACTTCTACAAATTGATGGCAAACACTGCTGGCCAACTCTACTTTCATAAAAGAATGAGTGGCATTTTTCTGCAATAGATATCAAATGCTACAGCATTAAAAAGAGTTAGGGTATAGCATGCCCTTGAAAAAGTGCTATAAAACGAACTCTAAAGACCTTTTTGTGAAATTAGCAATATGTTAAAAGAGAATAATTCTTAAAATAAACAGGGGAGATTTGCTTTATTCCAAAAAGCAACAGAATTATCATAAGCATTAGAAATCTAGAAAACTCAAAAATTCAGTTAGAAAAAATTTAGGTGAGAACATTTTAGACTCTTGCAGAGGGTTTTCTGACACAAAGGTTGAATTTAGAATCTATTTGTAAATTCAAGCTGGAGACATCACTTTAAGTAAGAGCAGATAAGGAAACAAACGTTCGATTAAAAAACTTCAGCTGACCCTCTCAGAAATGTTTGTCAAATGCTGAAGCAAAAGAAGACCTTTTACCCTAATGGGGAAGGAACAGAAAATAATATAAATCCAGCTTTTCATCTTGTATGGAGAACACAAAGTAACCAAACTCAGGGTTGTTAAGCTCCTAAAATAAGTGTCTTTCATATTAGAACCTTCTTAGAAATACAAATGTTGACTTTTTGGAATTGAATCTGGAAAGCAAAATTTCTAGGGACAAAATATCTATGAAAGGCTTTATTTTGCTGTTTAAAGGAAAGTTTTACAACAAATTTACAGCCATTACCGGGAAAGGTACCGACAGATGTTCATATCAAAACAGTCTTTATCAACTGTAATTTTTGCAGCACTCAGAAAGAGCTGAGTATTCATTACAATACAATGGTCCAAGGATGACTGAAGAGTATCACTACTTATTTAATCAAAAAGGGTAAGATTTGTCATTTGCAAGACACTTTTCAGTCTTGGCCTTCTACGTGCTTTGGTATAACCACAGCTACCAATTAACCACCACACAGCTGCTCACTCCTTCACTTCTCCCCTCCACTCTCTCCTCTCCTGGTGGGATAGGAAGGAGAATCAGACAAAGGTAAAACCTGTAGGTTGAGATAAAAACATTTTAATAGTTGAAATACAGAAAAATACAGCAGTTGTAATAATAACAACCATAGCAATAATAACAATAACGATGAAGGTGGAAAGGGAGATAACAAAAAGCGAGTAGTAGAACCCAAGACAAGCAATGCACAATGCCATTGCTCACCACCTCCTGACGGATGCCCAGCCTGTTCCTGAAAAACATATGGCCCCTCCTGGCCGACTGCCCCCAGTTTATATATCGGACATGATGTTCTATGGTGTGGAATATCCCTTTGGCCAGTTTGGGTCATCCGTCCTGGCCATGCTCTCTCCCGGCTTTTTTTACACCTGCTCACTGTCAGAGCAAGGGAAACTGAAAAGTCCTTGACTTAGGGCAAGTGTTGCTCAGCAACAACTAAAACATCAATGTGTTATCAACATTATTATCATCCTAAGTCCAAACCACAGAACTGTACCAGCTGCTAGGAAGAAAATTAACTTTCCCAGCTAAACCCAGGACAATGGTACTTCTGGTTTTCAAGCAGTGAAAAGTCAAAGATGTGGTGTCTTCAAAGGTGTCTTCATAAAGTTTCGGTGCTAGGGAGTTTGATTTAAAACAGGTAGGGTTTGAAAAGAATTGCTTGTTCATTTTCAGAGAAAATCAGATAGACACTTTTAATTAGAGCTATTTTTAAGAGATCAGCAAAATTGTAAACATTTCTGGAGTGGGGTACATGATATTTCCTAATGAACTGCTGAAAAACTATTTAACCAGAGCGCCTAAGAAATTGCTACTAGTTACATCACATTTCATTATTTACCAGGATTGTAGATTTTATAATATACAAGCCATATGAAATACAATCCCAATTCTGAAGAGCTTACAGCCTTGATGTAAGCCACACTGCCACAAGCAAGCAATAAATTAATATTAATATATACATATACATATTTAGCATAAAGGTCCACATGTTCCTACTGTGGGTTGTTTGGGGATTTTTTCCTACTTGCTACGTATCAGCCCTGAGGCTTTCAATATATAGTATCTACATACTCTGAAAGATAGTTTCCGTCTTCAACAATTTAACAATCAAAATATATTTTCTGCAATTTCTAAGCATTCTTCAGCATGAGGCTAACTGTGATGGACTATTTTGTATGGGACTAAACAACATGTATGCTAACCTCCTTTTCATTTCATGTGACAAAGTTGACAGCATGCTGTAGAAATAAGATGATGTACAACTATAAATATACATACAAATTCAGTAGCTAGAAGATACAAGGCATGCCTCATCAGCAAGTTTCTGCTGAGATAGGAGGGCGTCTTTATCTGTCTTCTTCCTATTTGCTCTCACTACCTTCTACTTAGGAGTCTGAGTTAGAGCTTATCACATAGAAAGGAAAAAAAAGATTACTTTGAAAGAGCTCAATTTCATCCAAGTTTATCCTTGTTAAGCTTGACCACTGTCCCACTCAGGTTTGCTGACTTAAGAAAAATAGGAAACTGTTTTTTCCATCTAATATCACATTCCCACTCTATCTCATTCTCCTAAACACATTAACAAAAAAAAACCAACAAAGCATGAAACTGGAAAATTAAGACGAAAGGTAAATATAATAGTGGAGAATCTGCAAGAAATGACACTTTTGTTTTGGTGTAAGAGTTTCAAATTTTTTTGCCTAGTCAATGGCTTTAAAGACAGCAAAAAACATAGACATGACATCTTCGGAAGAAATCATTATAAATCATTCCATAACCATGTTCGGTTGTCTTGAAAGAAAAGAAAAAAAAGGAAAAGAAAAAAAAAGGAAAAAAATAGTTTCTGGTGCTGGATAGAATACTTTCTGATATTGAATGTGAGTTGTAGCTTTCCACACTGCAACAGTGGAAAGCTACAACTACACATGTTAATTTTCATATTTGGGTACTATATGAGCACTATATATGTAAAAAACACCCGTTTGGTCTGAGCAATATGAAGCTTCACACTGTTGGAAGAAACAGGAGGAAAACTGTGGAGAGCAGGGATGATCCATCATTAAAATTCCTTAAAATGTATATCTAAGCAATGCTATGGTACCGGTTCTACTTGCAGAGAGAGAGTAGACAGCTGAATAGGGAATGGAATGACAATATCTCCTGCAGTTCCTATGGCCTTAAACATGAGAAAATATGTAGACAAAAAATTTTTGTCTCAGCAGCTACCACTGGCAGCCAAAAAAACTTTTCATTTTCATTATTTTCTTTAATATTAACCCGTTTTACATGGATCATGCAAAGTGGGAAAGAACTGAAAAAAATGGAGGAAGGAAGAAAATGTCAGGATTTGACAAAACTTCTTTGGAAAAACCAGTACCAGTATAAGATTTTGTGAATCATAGTTCAATGTTAGTTACACTGAAAATCTTAAAAGGAGAAAATGTGAACAGAACTAAAAAATCCCCCAAAACGAAAACAGTTTTCCTACTTGAACATCCTCACAGTAAAATTGTGAGAAATCTTTGAAAAAATGTTTAAAAGTCCCTCAAATCCAAATGAAGTTTAAGAATTAATTAGAAGAAAGATGGACATTTTTCCCTTGGGACATACAGACACTCTTTTCCTTTTATCCACATGAAAATAATATTTACATTTTTTTACATGGAATAATACCTTCTCTTAATTGTCAGAGTGAAAAAATATGAAAGGCCATTTCTCACATCAGTATTATCGGTCAGATGTTTCCACCAGTAAGATCAGAGAACAAGTCATAAAATTTTGTTGCAAAAATAGGTATATTCTTTGTTGATAAAGGTTTAGATAATTATATGCATATATGTCAATATCAAACATATCACTGAGACACAGTACTTTGAATAGTCTCTTATCAAACTGATTTAAAATTGAAGTATTTTCTTTATGCCTTAGTTCAGGTTAAATTTATATTACTGTTTCTTTGGATTAAAAATGTGTAGCTTGTAGAGTGAATGTTTGGAAACTGAAGAGTCACAGACAAATATCTACAAGTTCAGGATGTAGTTTATGAAAGATAATAGACTTGACTGAAAGCAACTTAAATTCAAATTAAAGCACATGGTTTGTAACAGAATTTGAATGTTAAATAAACATTTCCTAGCAGGTATAGGCACCAGAGTTTCAATCTCATTTCAAAAAAATGTTTTTTATAATTCATATTTCATGTCATGGACTTTTTATAATTCATATTTCATGTCATGGACTTTTTATAACCACTAAAAACCATCTTTATTTATGTCAATTAGCATAAGTTTTAGTATTTGAACAGCCTCAGAACAATACCACTGCAGCAGAGCAAGAACTGTTCATGGATCCCACGCCCTTTAGCACAGTGTGTCACAATTTATAAAAAGTTGCTTCTACCCTTGTGACCTCAATTATAAAGAATAAAAATCTTACTATTGTGAATTAAACTAACTTCCTTGTCTGAATCTGTAACTTCAATTTTGTTGTCCTGGTAACTACAAAAATAGCCTTGTCATTTAAGTGTTCCAGTTATAGTGATTATTGTTTATGTGAGTGTATGGAAAATGGTTCATTTCCTGCTGTGAGTCCTTCTCACAATGCTAGGTGTTACCTGAATTTTAATGTCAATCCCAAATTTTGATTTCCATGAATATTTTGCACACACTTAAGTGATTTTACCAGAAAAACTTCATAAATGTAGTTCAACTAAAAGCAGTCAAAAAATACGGTATTCAACAGAATATATATTTCAAAGCTGTCACTAAATGGCTAATCCTGAAGCCTCCATATTTCACTAGACACATCATTTATGCAATTTTTATTTTATTTCTGAATTGTAATAGCTCTGTTAGAGATGAATGAAGTTGATCCAGGATGAATCCAGACGTGAGCTGGCAGGAAATAAATTTATGTCATGAGGAATTAGATTATTTTTGTTCTGTATTTGACTTGTCATTGATTACTAAATTTTCTCTACTGAGTGCTATCTTCACCTCTCACAAACAACACAGATTGATATGACAGCTTCTTGCCAGGATATTACTTGAAGTCTGATGCTGTGTTGTTGTTAGGAAAAAGAATGTCAACTTTTCCAACACTATTCAATGAAGAAACTTACAATTTCTTTTTAAAATTATGAATCCAGAGAAGCTACAATAAAATGGAGGTTTATGATGTATATATTGTCAGCAAAACTGATACAAATAAGATACACGAAAGATATACATTTAAATGAAGACGTGAAATTTACAAATCTCTTTATATCAAGCTGCTAATTAATGCATGGCCACTCCGGTTAAACATTGTTCCTTTGCATGTCTTTGGTGGGTTTCATCAGGAGATTGCAGAAAAACTTGTGATGGGTTGCACAGTAGCAAGTACTTAAGGAAATGGCATTGACAGTGACACCATAATATCTGTTTCCTCATCCACTGGAGCTAACAGAAGTGAGCTTGACAGTGCCATATGCTTAGGAATGCAGGAACCCTCGGGGGATAACAGGTGACCCTCACTCTTACTCCGGCAAAGCTAATTTTTCAGTACTATTCAATAAAAGAATTGCCAAAATGCTTTTCTGAAATATCTGAGAAAGTCAGATTTGTGCAGGCAAACATTAGAGTGGGGAATTTAGCTACGATAGATATGAGATTTTAGAACAATCCTTGAAGGTCTTTTAATTCACTGTAAGTATGTTTCAGAAAGACTGTGAAGTTGCTATAGAATATTTGGTCAGAGTTCCTAAAAGAGGGACTTTGATTTGCTAAACGTTAAGTATAGTAAAATCCTGGAGCTCAGTCTAAGGAATGAGTAACATTTAATCTAATGCCTTAGTTACTAGGAGAAAGGGATGATTTAGGAAATGGCCATATGAACAACTGACCAGGAATTTTTTTAAATGATGAAAATATGCTGATGTCGTGTAAAAAAAAGTCCTAATAACATAAAAAAAAAACCGCTTTAGAATAATTTTCACCAACATTTCATCAACATTTGAGTGACTTTAGTCAGAGCTGTAAATGAAACACATTTACATCTGTATGGGACAACTTGAATCATTAAATCAATACTCTCATTTTACTTTTTATGAAAGAAACAGACAAATCTTCCGAAAAAATAGCCACTTTTTCATATTTCTAAATATGAAAGACAAAAAGTACAATGAATAACCAACACTATTCGTATTATCACCACATTACTTCTTTCACGGTAGATTCTATAAAATACAACTGAATTTCAGGAAAAACAATCACTTTTGACTTTATAAGGCAAAGAATCTAGTTCCAACTCAGACTTTTTAAAACGTCTTAGCATTTCAAATCTCAATAGGCATTGTATTCTTGAACAGGACAAAAACTGTGAATTTCTACTTTTCAAAATTTAGACAGGGTAAGTTTCTCAAATGAAAAAAAGAAAAAAAATTATCTAAAGTTTTGATGGATTTTTTCATTCAGACAGTTTTTGGGGGTTTTTTTCCTTCCAATTAAAGAGTGGTTTTATTATAATTACTAGAAAATGGCAGCCCGTATTTATAAAAAATATGACAGCAGACATGCATTGAAAGTTCTTTCAATTTTGTGGGAAAAAACACAAAACAATCTTTATTAGGTAAAAGTAAATGCAACTGAGGAAGCCAGTATACCAGGAACTTGAAAAAGGACTGAGATTTTACTGCATGTAAAATGGAGAAATAGGCTGAGCTCAGCACAGGACTAGAACACCATTTAAAAGCTCTTCAGCACACCAGTTATCTCACATACATATACCAGCCCACAGTCTGGCCACTTATTCTAATTTTCTTTCTACTGAAAACTTTACTATTTCTTCCATGTTAATTTCTGAATTTAAGACTTCAGAAGAAGGAAAGGCTGTTTCTTTAAAGAGACATGAGAAATACACAAGTCTGTACGCTTGGTGAAGTGGCAGACAGAAGTGAAGTGGTACATTAAATCCAGAATCAACAAAGCCTACAAACTTGTGGAGTAAAAAAACATTGAACAACAGGAAACTCATGTAGAGTTTCTGCCCCTTCTGTACACAAGTCTGGGATACTGCGGTCTGTCTGGAAAAAATACTACAAACTCTGTAAAAAAAGAAAGGTCGGCTTTTAGGCATTTTGGCACTGTGCAGTGGCATTGGAAAGGCCAAAATATCCAAACAGGAATCATCATGAAATTTATTGGCAATGGCTCAGTGAGAGCACACACCGGCAAAAATGCTTAAGCAACAGCACTGGCAGCTGCCTGCTGAGAGAGAATACTGCTAAAGGAACAGCTGGCTTGGAAAGGTAGAAGAAGAGAATTACTTCAGTGACTAGAAGTCAACCATCTCTCTCTTTCTCAAAATCAATCTCACTGAGAGTTACAGTTAGTTGTCATACTGGGAGACACCACAGAAAGTGAAATAACTTGAGCAGCAACAGCACGACTGCAAATTGCTCTTCAACAGGCATACTAAAAATGTTCTGTGAAATATGGACAAATTTTCTCTCTGGGAACTGTCGTCCGTACAAGCCAAAGCCAAAAGAGTTGCATATTTTCAAAAGTTATTGAAGAATTTAACTCTAACCACTAGCGCTTTATGTTTTTAACAGGAATCATAGAATCACGGAATCATTTAAGTTGGAAAGGACCCTTAAGATTTTCAAGTCCACTGGTAAATTACAGTTATCATTAAGAATTTGTTTTCACTAGAAATTGTTACATCATTTCCTATTTATGCATTTGAAGTAATATATTGAAGTAATTTAATAATAAAACTAGCACTACGTTATTAATCAAATAAAGTATCTGGGGTAGAGAGGAAATTTATTTTTATTAGGACATAAAAGAGAAAGAAGTTGTGGACCAGTATCTGAAATCAACTAATGAGTATTGTGTCTGGTGACAGTCAAATACCAGAAAATAAGTATGTGTATTTGTCTTTAGAATATTCTGTGTATTTGTCATACATTGGTTGTAGAATGTAAGACCATATTTTGCACTGTAACATCCTATTGAGTTACCAAGAATCAGGGAGTTTCACCTTCAGTGAGACCAGATATCTACCAGCTGATCATATACAGGGATGATCCTTACACTAGAAAAGATACATAAATATCTCTTAAAAAGTACAGCAATATTTTTTGCCTTTAACAACATCTGTTATAAATACCAGTAGGAGCAAAGACTACTTAGGATGTTAAAAACAAATATTTCATTGCATTTTACTTCACACTGTCTCAAGGCAAAATGAGGCAGCTAACTGTTAACAACAAAGTCCATGACATAGCCACCAACTGAAACACTAAAATGCACTGTGCATTTTGGAGTCCTAACATATTACCTACTAAATCAAAAGAGAGACACAGTGGGCCCTTGTTTGAGCTGTAGAGTCCAGAGAGTACCAGAAGAGGATGAGTTTCCCTCACATTTTTATATGTGCTCTGGGTTGCATGTTTGAATTCTGTAGGTCACAGAAAGTGTGCTGTGGGGGGGAGGGGGATGGAGAGGAGAGAGAAATAAGTGAATGATCATATCTGAGAAAAGAAAAAAAAGTTGTGCTTAACGAACATATTTACTTTCTATGGCAACTGTTCCTGGACAAAGCTTCTCCCAGACCCATCTGAAAATCACAAAAAACACAACACCATGGATATTGTCCTTGTAGTCGCACTGAAGTAAGATAAGGCATCTATCTTCTTTTAGATCTAAGGGGACATTTGAAAAATTCCATTCTAGTTTTTTCTCACCTGGGAAAATGGAATATTGTCATTTGGAACTTCCTTGGATCCTATCATCCTTTCTTACATATTATGAGGTTAGACTATCAATCTTATATTATTTTAAATAAGGAAAAATTGTGACAGAAGACATCACTACCACTGCATATATCATAAGCATTTTCTCCCAGTTTGACTTCTTTTACAGGGGTTGGAAAGCCCCACATAGGCTTGGAAAACAATCTGAGATGTTTCCTATTTGTAGCCTGGATAAAGAGGAGAGGAAGAAAACATAGTCCAAAGAGAAGAGCAAATTGTTAAGTAAGACAATATGGTTATAGTTAAATTTGAAGAACAAGTCTAGTTTAATTAATTTTATTGTCCTATTAAAACAATAAATCTCTCTCTTAAGTCAATACTACATTGACATGATTCATTTTCTTTTAACTTAGATGGTTTTAACATTCTGTAGACAGTTTATGCCGCTCATTCCCTGAGGATTAGATTTCATTATGTTTATCCGTAGCAGTCAGTGAGCTACTATGCATGAAGATTAAATTATTCTAATGAGAGCACTCATGAAATGAAGAAAAACCATTATGATGGAACATGTCAGAGTATGACTTCATGGTGATACTTTCACCCAGTACTTAAAGATTTTCCTCTGCTTGTTTTCCCCTTGCAAACTTAGATTTCCACTCTCATCTTTCAATAGAACACTATCTTCTACTTGCTTCAAAGAGGTTAAAACTTTCTTAAACCAGACTAAAACTTGGGTCAAAAAGGAAAGTCTACGGCCGTCGGAAGCCAGGACAGGTGACACAGGAGGACTACAGAGATGCTGTTTGCCACTCTAGGAAGAAAATTCGTGTGGCCATAGCTTGAGTAGAGTTCAACCTGGCTAGTACTATGAAGGCCAGGAAAAAAGGCTTTTTGGCATATTTTAGCAGCAAAGTGAAGGTTAGAGGTAACACTGATCTAGTACTTGATGAGGTTAGTCCACCTGAAAATAGCAGCAAAGACAAAGCAGAGATTTTTAATGACTTATTGACAGAGGTGATTGTCCCACTCTGCTGCTCTGCAGCCTCACCTCACGTCCTGTGTGCAGTTTTGGGCATGACAATAAGTGAAGGATATGAAGCTTTCAGAAAGCATCCAAAGGAGGACTACAAAGATGGTGAAAGGTCTCAAGGACAAAACTTATGAGGAGAAGCTGGAATCGCTTGGTTTGTTCAGCTTGGAGAAGGCTGAGGGCAACCTCATCACAGTCTACAACTTCCTCAAGGGAAGCAGCAGAGGGGAAGATGCTGATCTTCAATCTCTGATGATTAGTGATAGGACACAAACAAATTACATGAAGCTGTATCACGAGAAGTTGAGGTTCTTCACTGAGAGGGGGATCAGTCACTGGAACAGGGTGTTCAGAGAAGGGGTCCTTGTGCCAAACCTGCCAGAGTTCCAGAATATCTAGATAATTTTATTCCTGTGGCTAATTTTTTTTAGTTTTAGGTTGTTTCACAAGGACCAGGAAGGTAGACTCCATGATTCTTATGGATTTCTTCCAAATTGATATATTCTCTGAGTCTACAATTTACCTAAAATAAATATAGTAGACAAATATTAAAAAATACAGAAAAAAAATAAGGCTGAAAGGCCAGTACAGCTCTCACGTAAACACAGGACTAAATATTCTGGTGTGACAGCCATTTCTACAGCAAAGAAACTTTCACAGTTATGGTAGCAAAACAGCCATCTGCTCTGGGGAGCAGGTTCAAACTTACAAGAATTTCCTCTGTGCATGTGTGAAATGTTTGACTCATGCAACGATTTCTTTAGTCCCTGTGCACATGAAAGGCTCTCAATCATACCAGCCTAGATATTGACACAGGTAAGAGATTTTGTATAAGGCAATGGACAAACTTGGTCTTACTTGTCCAGTTTTCCAAGTAGCTCTCACTGATCCCTTTTATAGTTTTCTACATTTAGCTATGATCAACTGAGGCACCATAGGCATCTAACCGGTTTTACTGGTTTCCTTCTTTTTCCTTTTACAGATACAGAAAATGAAGCTACTGTATGTTTTATTCCTTTTTTCCCATTTTCTCCTCAATGGGGACTAACTCAGTTTATAGTTGCTAAAGCTGTGACTCTGGGCAGTATATTTGTTTTGCTTTTTTTTTTTTTGCAGATGTTGTTTCACCTTCTTTCTACTCAGTCATTCTGTCTAATTCCATGTTCAGCACTGATTCTTTCCAGAGTCATAATTGCATCCATGCCCTGAAATGGTTAGTGTTTAAGCTTACAGTACTCTCTTCCTAAGCAGATTCAATGCTCTCTTGTTATCATCATTCTTTTTTATTTATAGGTATTAGTATATTGACTTTTGTTGTGCTTTATTATCTGTATTAGTTGACAAAAGGTTTGAAGGGCAATCCATTTTCACCTATGATCTTTCTCACAGGTACTAAGCTATTTTTCTGTAGCACCTTTGGGACTTTCATCTCAAAGATAAGTGTTACTTCAGTTATGGAAGCTTTCAAGCTTGCTAGAATGAGTGGGACATTATACCCAGCTCAGATTGCTAATACTGCAGCATGATGAAGATCGGTTTTTTTATAGGAAGTAGAGGTGGACTAATAACTCAGAGTTGTCATAGTGAGGAAATATTCCTCACATTTCTTCATCTTCCTCCTCATCTTGAACCATATTCTGCACATTTCTGGCCCTTCTGTAAGCTTTTTTAAAGCTATCTTGACAGAAAACAGTCAGAAAATTTCCCCCTACATAACAGTATTTAAAGTAGACTCGAAAGGGTCTGAGATATGAAGGAGCTGGCAAAAGATAGTCATTGGTGGAGAAAGGCTGACTGGAACTTCTTGTTTAGCAACAGTGGATTGTTATATTACCTGTCTACATTTTCTGGAAGTGTCTTCTCTGTCAAGTAAATTTTCATCAAGGAAATGTACTTAAGATAGTCTTTTCATAGCAGGATGGCAGAGAGAATCTGTTCTATAAATGACACATTGCCTCACGGGATGAGTTACAGGGCTGATGCACCCAAATAGCCTTGAGAACCAAAAAGACCTTCACAGGACCAGGAATATCAAAAAGTCTTCTTTTCCTTCTACAATGTAGAGTTGTGGAAGGAAAAAAGCGTAACCTCTGCATCAGCAGAAGTCACTGTCATATCAAGGGACACTACTGTATAATGGGAACAAAAGATAGGTATGCAGTCAGATCTTCATGGATCCCAGGCAATGCACTGTCGGTCCTTTCTTATACACAGCTGGGTACATTGTTTCCCCATGCTTCTATTCTGTAACATATTTATTTTTGCAAATAAATTATCTATAACAGTGAGAATACTTCTTCAAAGAACCAAATCTTAGCAAGTCTTTTAGTCTGCACATGCAACCTATATTCATGTATATGTCCATATAAGAACACACACGAAGTCTCAGTTTCATGACTGACCAAACGTTGCATTGTGCTTTATTACAAAGAAAATAGAACAGAATTTTTTTTTCTCTACATTTAAGCAACTCCCTCTTCTCTTCTCTGTGTATCTCATTCTACAAAGGTCGTGCACATCATGTGTTTTACATGAGTGGGTTTAATTTGAATCATTTTTCTACTCTGAATTTGTAAGCTGAAAAAGCACTTAATCAAGAGGTCTGTTACCACTCTAATCTGACAATAAGGGCAAAAAGCCAAGTGTTAGATCTTGACAATTGTCGATGACATTAATAGATTTGAAAGTGGAATGGCAAGGTAGCCTCTGTGCTCCTAAAGTTATTTGATTAACTTCCAAGATGAACCTTTGTGAAAGAGCTCTGATCTCCTCATAACATTTTCAGGTTTTAGGGGTTTTTTCTAAACCCCTAAAGTGTGAAGACAGTTTTGGTCATCCCACCCAAAGAGCTGTGTAACATAAAAGTTAGATATTTAATGTGAATTAAAGGATAAGTTTCAAGATATCAATCAAGTGAATTAGTACCTGTGTTTGTTACTTTTCATTTAGCTGATTGTTTTTCCAGTTTGATCTTTCCTCTCTGACAGTCAGTAAATACCTGGTATTAAATTGGACTTGTGTTCAATTTGAACTTACTGTGTCCGGTCAAGTACTGTACCATATTATTGAACAGCCTGCTGATTCTTTTTGCTTTGAGTGCTCAGCAGTGTACAGGAATCTTTTCTCTCACAGTATTTTTCCCATATCACTCTTAGAGGAAACTTAAAAATTTCTTGAAGTTTTTTGGGAAAAAATATATTTGATACAATAAAAAGGGATTGTTCCACCTTGTCAAGTCCAACAGTCTAATGCTTAAGGAGTAAAAGGTTAAGGAATTAAAGAGAAAAAGCTGAGAAAATTTTTTTACTAGAAGGAATTGTAGAAATGAATCCATCTACAGGAAGTTCGGGTATTGAAAATGTAGCAATCACCAGTAAGAACTTTCAATAAAATGACAGGCTGGAGTCAAACAGACAACTTCTTCCATGTTTTTATCTTCTATAAACAAAAGCTATGGATGAAAGTTTGTTGCACTTAAAAAAGAATATGAGCACTTAGCTCATGACATTAACTTATGCTTAACATTAGAACATATGGTGGAGTAAACAAGGAATAAACTTACAATAAAAATATTTGACATCAACCATCAGGATTTATATTTCCACATTTATTTATTTATTGAACAAAGCCACCTGTCCTTCAAGAAAAAAAATTATGGCCCTTCAGTTTGATTTTTTTTTCTCCAAACATTCACAAATGTATTAATCGCACATTACTATTAGAAACAGTGTTCAGAGTGTCATTAAAATAACATTGTGCTTAAAATTTTTTCTAGTTATCTCTATCATACAAGTAAAAATCTGACTTTTCCTATTAATTATTAACATTCAGTCCTTTCAGGCAAAAGTCTAAAACTACGTAGCAGAGACATTTTTCTGATCTGACCTCTCTATGCAGTTAAGTAGCTACGCTACATCTTTTAGTATTTGATTTAAAAGTAAAAGATGTTTTGTTTCATGGTATGGTATGATATGATTAAAATGCATAAAAATCCATGTTTAAGCATGTTTTCTAATTACATTTTCTTTTCTCTCTCAGTCTTTCAAAATGTATGAAGAAGGCAAAACTACTACTCATTGTATCCATAGAGACACCATGACAGTATCATGAGAAAATATTTTTATTTCAGTACCTAACGGATTTGCCTCCTGAGTAAAACCACTCAGTAAGGAAAGTGCCAGGAATAGAAAAGTCATTCATTGCAATATGCAGGTCATTGTGATCTGCATCGGCTTGCTCTATGCTAAGTGGTTTAGCACAGAATTTAGAAATGTTGCAGAAGTAGATTTCTTTTCAGATTTGTTTACTTTGCTGTATTCAGGGCTTGTTTAAGTTCACATTCTGATTTAAATGACACAAAAGAACAATCTATTTCTCTCAATATAGGAAAATGAATAGTTCGCTTGGCCCTGGAGCTAAACTTGGTTAAAAAAAGCAAGATATTTATTTATGGAAAAATTCTGTATCACTTAACTGATAATTATCAGAAGAGGTTTCTTTTTGATTCATAAAGTAGACCTGGAAATATGTAATGACTGCCTGCAAGACTACCACTCTAAACCAGAGTTTGCATGCGAAGTCAAGGCTGTCCACAAGTTTGTATGTCAGAGCTGCAATTTTATGTTATGAGAGACAGAGGCAATACAGAATCTTAATATTTTTTTACTATTTTAAATACATAAATGTTTAAAAGAAGTTCATCACCTATAGATGATTAGATATTTCTAATTCCCCTGCAAAAAACAGTGTGGCGCTACATAACATGTATTAATATATGGCAGAGTTTTATAGTATTGATTATGTGAGTCAGGTAAATTCATTATATGAACAGAAAAAAAGAGACCAAACCAAATTAAAGCATATGTCCTTCCAGGTAATTTAGGCCTCTTAAACCTAAACTGATTCAGTAAGAATATGTGATTTGGAATTTTTTAACTTCTTACAATGTTCTAATTGACTAATACATTTTTTTAAGTGTGTAAAACGGATTTTAACTCACTGGATAAATTCTAAGTATTCTGAGGTATCAATTTCTTGTTGCAAGGAATTTCAGGTTAAAAAATATATCAGACTGATATATCTGTTGTTATAATGTTATCAATAAACAATGCCACATGAAAAATCTACAGGTCTCCTCTTTGTGAACTAAATATACAGTGATTTTGGAAGAGGATATTAAGTCTAATTCTGCTGTTACCATCAAGGTTAGATACCACTCTTTTCATTCTCATTCCCTCTCATGGTTATGAACAGATTTCCATAAAATTCTTGCAGTAAAAACCCCAAGCCAACCCAATCCCTACACCATCATCCATTTAGAATCACTGAGATGTCTCTTTACATCAAGTCCCACTCCTATTCAGAATAATGTAAAATAAAACAGGTTTGGTCAATTCTCCTCAGCTGGAAGGTAAAAGATGGACAACAGTCTTCTCACTACTTTTCCAAATGTTTTAGAGTAAAGAGGGATGAAAACACCTAAAAAAAATTATCAAGAGCAGTGAGCATCCCATCCAGATTTTCAGTAACACTGAACTACCTATTGAGACATGGCAGGAGTGCCGTTACTTGTCACTGTATTACGGTTACACTGGCAGACTCTATTGACTGCAGTATCATTTTAAGTAGTCCCAGTTATTTTAGTATTGTAAAAACTCAAAATTTGGCATGAGAGAGTAGTAGAGGAAGTAATGGGGTTTGAAGCACTGGGTAGAAACTGAAATTTGCTCTGGAAGAAGGGAAGAAGTAAATAAAATACACTCGTGTTTCCTCTGGTTTAAGACAAAGTGTTAGTTACAGGATTCTTTAGTTGGCTAAACAAGAATAGAATAATGCTAGTATTAGACTTATACAGATTTGCTTTAGTAAATTATAATAATGTACAAGTGATGGTGTTGGACAGAAAAGCAACATTTTAAGGTAAAAAATAACAAAAACCTATTATTGTCATCTCCCACCACTCTCTGTGATACTCTGTTAAATGAAAAACCACCAAGAAGTTGCATTTCAAGTCCCTCTGAAGAGTGTTATCCTGATTGATTTAAGTCAAAGGCTACATAGGCATATTCATTTGGGAAATACAAAGCAAAATACAGTATTTGATTGCATTAAAGACACTTTTGTTGTTTGAGAGAGACACTTAGAAATGCAACTATTTTATTTTCTAGTAGCTCACATATGTTCTTCATTAGTCTGTTTTCCAGTAAGTTGTCAAGTCAGTGACAGAGTATTTAATGAGACTTTTTTATTTCAAATGGCAAACTTAAAAACTAATTTGTGTATTCAGGGACTTGCCTTCAGGAACTGACACTTTTCACCTTAGTTTTTAATTTTGAAATATCTTTGATGTATCCTGAAATAAAATCCTGACAATTTATTCTGAGGAAATCTGCAATTCTGAAGTGATGGTACCACAGAAAGTTATATACAGTAGTGGTGCAAGACATGAATCTTATAATACCTTAAAAACATATATGAGGTAAACTCACCAGAATACTACGGATATTGGAAGCAAGAACACTTAGCTCTAACAGTTTGCATTAGTTAAGGGAGGCACAGCTGCATTTGAAAAATAAAATGTCTGTCTGTCTAAGATAGTGTGAGAAATCTGACGCTCGATCAGGCTGTTCAGCCATTTCTTGACAAATTAGCTATTTTGTTTAGATTTTTGAGTTCTTGGAAAAAGCTGAGAGCTGAGAAAAGAGACATGTGGTCTAAAAGACATGTAATGGAGTATAGAAGGTGATTGGTGAGAGTGCCATTCATAATTTCCATTAGTAATGTTTAAATAGTATCTATTAAAAAGTCGGTGAAAGTCATCTGGAAAAGTATATTTCCAAGCCCTTTATTCATATAGAAAGACATTGTTTTGTTTTTAAAAGTGCTCATCAGACTTTTAGGAGATAACTCTCCAAAGAATTTTTTTTTCATACGAGTAACAGAAATCTTATTGGGATGGAATAACATTTTAATTTAAAAAAAAATAAATAAAATAATGAAAGATAACTACAAGAACAAAACATATTATGTGCTAAGAATATATTTGCTTTTACATAGTGAAATACAAAATAAAAAATGGGAAAAGAGAGTTTTCAAATAGATGTCATAGCTTATGGAACTTTTGAAAACTCCTTCTGTGGCATCTACAATTTTTCAGGTCAAACATTATTTACAATGAGACTGAAAACCCAAATGTTGGCAAGAAAAATATAGCTTAAAAGAGTAAAATGCTTTTGCAATGAAGAGAAAGGTAGCTGTCATACCAATTCTAAAAATGAGACAGATAACTGAGATTTTACTCATTTTTCTAGACTTTTAATTATTTTGCCTTCTTTCTTTGCTCTGCAAACACTAATAACAGATGCAGTCTTTCAGTCTATAAACAATACTTATTTGAAGTAGGGTTACTTTTCTAAAATTTGTCATTTTTACATCACCATCCCTTTTTATCTCCTTATCCCTCTATTTTCCCAAATGTTTTACTGTCCAAATCACCTTGATCCCTTCCTCTGTTCCCTCTGTATATCATTTCATCCTACAATGCTCACAAAGCAAATTATTCTCAGAAATATTTTGCTTCATTAAAATTATATGCTTAAAAGTAGGAGGAAGATTTGAGATTCTTACTGTGAATTGTTACCTTTTGGGACTCTTTTAGAATAATAATTGAGATTGTTCTCTATGGAAACTCTCAGCTTTGAAAATGTCGTTTTAGAATACAAATGTACACTAGGTACACTATGTAAGTATTTATACGTCCTTAGTGTGAACTGCTTACATGCTAGGTTATAAAGTTATGTGTAGGTAGCAGTGGCTGCAACAATGATGCTGAAATCATCACTTCATTTTTCTTCTCTAGATTAAAGCAGATAAATTCTGCTTTTTGATGCCTGGGGTATAATTGTGGAAATTATAAAAATGGCAAAGGGATAAAATATCAATGAGACAAATACTGAATAATCTTGCTCAAACTTATTTCTCTAGCTTTGGGTATCCATAAAGGACTTTTATGTGCTATTTTGATATTCTGTGTTCAGGAAAATTGTGGCTGCAATGAGAATGTTTTCAAAAACACTGGATATACTACTCAAAAAAGCCCTAATAGGAAAATACACTCTGTTTTTTTTCCGGGTGGGAAATAAAATGATCCCAGGAAATTGAATTCCAGACTGAATTTCGAGGGCAATCAGAGTGTACACTGTAATGTTTGAAACCTGGAAGTATTGAGAACTTCAACAAAAAAATCTAGAACTGCAGACCTAAATAAATACAACATTTTGTCAGGAGCATGGAATTTTTCACAAAGAGTACACTAGGGTTTTCTGGAATACAACTTCTGTTATATCTTTCTATATTTATTATGTGCTTAGCCTAGTTTTAGTTCTTTGAATTTAGAAATCAATATTTAAAATAAAAAGCATAATATGTTCTCAAATAGCTTAAGTTTCCCAGCCATAAACAGCCATTGTCTAAAAATAAGGGTTTGGTCCAACACAAATAATCCATTCTAGAAAAAGTTCATGCCATTCTGAAGATTTAGGTGAAGAAAAGATGCTCAGTACCTATAAAATGACTGAAGCTCACTCTCTCTAGATAAACAGATGGGGGATTTGAACTGTGAAGTCCTGTTCTGCTGTGAGTGTATCTTACCAAGTTGGGATTTGAACATCTCTATTAACAATTTTGTAGCTTAAGCTCTTCTTTTCCTCGGACTGTATTGCAGATGTCCAATAAGGAAACGTTCCATTTTGAGTAGAAGAGAAAAATGTTCATTGAACCAACACGAGCTTTTTTTTTCATCCAAGAACCTTTCTATCCCTCAGAAGCTGTCGTTTTGTGGGTTTTATGACATTTGAAACTTAGTATCTTTTTCTGACTGACAAACTTTCTTTTCCAGCCTTTATTTGCAATTTAGCTATTCTAAACATGTTTCATATGAACATTTAGATAAGAATCTATCAAAAATTTTCTGTGTGGCCATTTCCTCGACTCAAAGAAAAGATAACACATGGACCTAGAAGACATTACATTGGGTGCACTAACTATACAGTAGATAATATGTAGGCATATAAATCTATGATAACTTATAGCAATATCATGCTCTTCCCAAGTAAGAGCTAAGTCAGTTCTGCTAAAAGAATATGAGTCTATCTCTTAAGTCATGGGAATTGAAGCCTAAAATCTAAAGGCCTTTTGCAAATACTGATAAAGACAAACGAGTACTTGCTCAGCTATTGGGATATGCCAATTCTATTCAGTAGCCGGGCAGCAAAACAGCAGAAAAAGTTGTTATATGCATCCCACACAAAAGGTGAACTGACGTAACAATTCAAACAGACTTGAGGTTATGTGATCTGTTGTTCATTTTTTTGTCGAAAAAAGCAGAGTAATTAAGAGGAAATACATGAAGACAAATGGAAAATTTCATTCCATTATTGCATGAGCCCGTGCAGTGCTAGTGTTTGTGTCCAGTTTGGGTTGACATTGCAGGAAAGGTGCCGCAGAACTAGCAGAAATTAGAAAAAAAGCCAGTGAGAAATATCAAGTATAGGAAATGGCTTCTGCTTTAAGTCTAACAAAATAGGCCGCAATCATTCAGCTTTGCAAACTGAGAACTGAGGAAACATGACAGGCACCTGCTTTTTCATAGGTATCATAGAAATCAATTGAGGTCAATTTTTTACCTTGTACTAGTAGGCCGGTGCACATTTACCTCATAACCTGAAAAAAAAAGAACAGTGATTGTGCAAGGAAAAGCAAATTTCTGTTAAACGGAACTTTACAATGTGGAAACTGACTTATTCAAAACCGAATCTGAAGTCATCTTAAGATCACATTGTTTTTGCCTGAACTTTTGTCTACATCTGGCAACCCTAAAACCCACATTATTTCATTGAAAAAAAAATATGTGTCTTTTCTAAATTCCATGATTTTATGGAGTCTTTCCATTTGCAATCCACTTCTCTCTTGCTTTATATCATGATATTTCACCATACTGAACTTGTCATTAAAACGGTATATGGAATGGAAAAAGTGCTCTGAAAATGTGTTATTAAGTGTTGAAATGAAGCAGGCTGGAAAATACTCCTAAGGCTATTACCATTATCAGCCACTGACATGAAATAGTTCTGTTAGAAATAGTTATTTTCCCTTTTAGATTTTCAATCAGTGAAACAAGTTTTTATTTCAAAAGGGAAACAAACAGCCTTCTAAGAAAGTTGCTGAAAACAACTAATACTCAGCATTTTCTGACAGACTTCAAGCAATAGAGAATATTCTGAATGCAGTTTTAGTCTTCAAACTATAAAAAAATTATATTTTGCTATTAAAAATTTAAGGCTGTCTATAAGCTTTATGTCTATAGTAATCCTTACTTTGTGTCTCTGAAACAGCTACTTATTCAGCAATTTTGTGAAAGAAAAAACCTGCAATCTCTGTGTAACTCAAATGGCAAAAAAAATATCTGGAGGCAAAAAAGTGTCCAAAGTTGGTTTGATCAAAATATATGGGCTAAGAGTAGACCTAGAAAATGGTTCAGCATATAAGATAGGTGATTTTTACTTTGAATTTTAAGTAACTGTAAGTCTTCCGATTTTTAGACGATACTGTGGTCCACACTTAGTGACAGCTATGCTGGAGCTAACTTCAGGTTTTTTCCTCTGCTTCTCATGCTCGAAATATTACCTTTCAAAGCTTTTCCCATATTGAAGACACAGTGTTATGAAGTAGACAAAAAGAAAAATCAGGAAAAAAATAAGTGGCTTAGGAGAAAATGTTCCAAATTCTGTCTTATTCTCATCACATTATTGACTGATTAGGAATAGATAAAAGGAAAAAGGCATAGGATTTTAGGTTTTTTTCTTTTTTTTACAGAGCTTATATGCAGGGGGAAAAGGTCTATTGAAAAATTTCCCTTTGAGAAACACTTTTGAACAAAATTAGAAACCATTACTGGTCAAATATGTAACACCTTCTATTCATTAACTCTGCTAAATGGAGCAAGAAAGGTTGTTTAAACTAGCAGTTATACTTTCTGAAGTTGTATATTCATTATCATATCATATTTTTTATCTCATGGACATCTATTTATAGTTATTTATATATATATATTATTATATAGTATAGATATAAATTTATTAAATATAAACATAGGCATATATATGTCAAACTCTCTGTATGTATATGAATGTATATGTCCTGAATATCTTGAAGCTATCTTCCGCTTTTCTATGAGATTTGGAAAATATCCCCACCTATCTTCCACTTTTTTGAAGAAAGGAGTTTCAGAAACACAGGACAGGTTTAGGTCCCACTCAAGTTCTATGTTTGGATCAGCAGACCTTAAGAGATCTGAAGCTTGGGGCCTACAGTACAACTTCTTCATTCCATCTTAAGTGTTCTTATGAACGATATTTTTTAAATGATTCTTACTCTAACCAAGTAACTCTCTCTCCTACTAACATGCTAATATTGAAAACATTGTTTTATTAGCATTATTGTAGTCACAGATACAAAACTCATCACTTTATGGATTGACTCCATCCAAGCCAGGTGCAGTGCAGATATGAAAGTCTTGTCACTGCATAGTTAATGTTTGAATAGCTACAATCTGAATATTCAAAAAGATAACTCAGTAGTGAAAAGTTTATCTTTTTACCTTAGTTTCTGTCCATGTGAGGTTCATTCTGAAGGTTCAATGAAATCAGATCACCAGTTAGTTATTAATTATTCACCCAAGAAGTTGTATTAGTTATGATTAAATTAATCAGTTTAAGTAAGTTGGTTTGACCTTCTACTACATTGGAACTTCCAGTTGATATTTTAGTCCTCCTCAAAATACACTACTAATCAGAAACCATGAGTGTGGCGTGATCAGTCGGTAAAAGAGGTCACAGAACAGAGGTCACTTATGTACTTATGTAGATGGTAAAAATAGAGAAATGTCCTGACCTTAAAAAAACAACTCCATCTACCCTATCTCGCTATTTCTTAAAGTTATTACTCCAAAACCAGACAACTTTTCTGAAGCATGCTGTGCAGCTAATAAAACAATTTTATAGAACTTTCTCACTTTATGGTTTTGATCCAAACCTTGCTGATGAAAGTTGTTTCTTTCCCTAGACTACAAACGCACACAAAAAAATCCCTAAAAATGCAACAGCGAAACACCCTTCTGCTAGTAGAATCTCCATACATAAACCAGAGCATACGCATGGTTTAAGGCTGTGCTGGACTTTCATTTTAAGCTTATCTGTTCAGGATAGAAACACGTCATTCATTATCTCTTGTAAGAAAAAGCCTAAAGGTATTATACGGTTTCACATAATATGCAAAAGCTCTTTGAATCAACAGGAATTAAGTCTTTAATACTAGGTAACTTTCCTTTTTTTTTCTCATGTGACAGAACAAAAAAAAAGTTGTGACCTTGAAATTCCCACTTTCAAAAGCATCTCTAAATTACATTTAAAATTTACATTAAATCCTGGAAAATTTCACTCTATGTTCATATCATATAATATTTTAAAGGTGTTTATGGACAAAGTGTCACCAATATAACCTGCAGTCAATTCAAAATAGTATTCTCCCTCAATCATTTACTGATTTATCTTTGGAGATACCTAGTTTTCTCCCACAAGAAAGATAAGAACTTTCTGGAGGGAACCTGACAAAGACACAAAAAGAAGATGAGTAATTGGAGCATTTGTCATATGAGGGAGGGCTAAGAGACTTGTCACACTTTAGCCTGGAAAAAAGGAGGCTCAGAAGGGATCTTATCAATGTATACAAACACCTGCTTTTGAGGGAATGAAGATGAAACAGACAGGCTCTTTTTGGTGGTGTGTAGTAGCAGAACAAGAGTCAGTGGGCACAAAGTGAAATACGGGAAATCGCATCTAAACAGAAGAAAACAGTTATGTTGTGAGTGTGGTGCGAGACAGGCATGAGCTTCCCAGAGAAGTGGTAGAGATACTGGGAGATATTCAAAAACCAACTGGTCGCAGAACTGAGTAATCTGCTCAAGTTGCCCCTGCTTGAGCAGGGAAGTTGGTCCGGGTGACCTCAAGAGGTCCTTTCCAACCTCAATCATTCTGTAATTCTACTGTTTTTTCGCTGCTTCCTCCAGTGCTTTTTCTTTCCTCCTCCAATACCTGAACTTATCCCAGTCTTTGATTTTCTTCAGGCTGCAGCTAAATTTCACAGAAAAAAAAAATGACACTATGCTACAGGGAACTTTTTGATTCATACACACAGAGACAAAAAACGCTTTGATATAAATGTCTGTTTTCTTTCAATTTACTTATCATAATAAATTGAGCCATGCCTTATAATTAGCCTCAGAAATAAGGCAGCCTGGAACAAAAGTCTGAGAGGTCTTGATGTCAGAGATTGCTGCTCCATAAAGTAATACAAGTAACTACCTCAAATTCCTTAGTGCTTTCTTTCTTTCCTCCTCACCCTCTCTGGACCTTCCTGAAGCTGATAAATTACAGTCTTTGAAGCAAGTGTCACTGTTGATCTGAGGACCTACCACTTCTCAGAAAAATGAATTTTTCAGCAGTCCAAATGTTCAAAGTCTGCAATTGCTTCATCCAAGTTCTTGTTCACATGCCAGAGGCTTGGCAAGAGCTACCATCACTTAATGGGAGAAATGCATCTTCCCTTGAACTGTGAAGGAGGCATTGTTTTAAAGTGAACAATTCCTTTACATTCTCCTCCACATACTGCTTAAAGATGTTATGCCATAGCAAATGTCTTTTTGCCATCACGCACAGCAATAACAGCTTGCATTCATCCTCTGCCATTTCTGTAGAACCTGAAGATACTGATAACTGGAAAATCCTTAGAGATAAACACACAAAAATTAACCAAATACTTAATTTTCAGGAACACCAGTTGGAACAGCTTTAAAACTTATTCTGATTGATAAATCTGAGTTAAATATTCCAAATTTTTCAGGGAGTATTTGGATTTTTTTAATGGTCACTTTAGGATAATTTTATTATGTCTGGTACTTAGAAGTGCAAACAGGTGCTAGGCAGTAAGGTTCTATATCTAAATAAGTGCATGTATTTAAAACAAGTGTTAGATAACATATGTACATTTTTATTCTTGATGATAATCAGAACTGAGTTTAATTTGGCAGGCTGTATGGCAGACCAGTAATTCTATCCCCCTCTACATCAATTCCTCTACCCATCTAAATCAAGACACCCAGAAGATTTCTTAATCAACAGGTTGAGATGCTTATACAGTTTTTCCTGAGCAAGCAGTGGAATTGCCAATTAGTGGTGACAGGGATTTTGAAAACATACTCACATTGAGTAGTATTTATTCTGACTGCATCTTTCTTTCTAGTATCTTAGGAAAAGAAATCTCATTCTGCTGCTATAGCACACTATTGCTCATTGCAAATTTTCATAAAATATATCCAAAGCCTAGATACAGAACTTTACTTTAGGAAAGCACAGCCTAAGCATAATAAGCAAGTAAAGGATATGTTTAAATTATTTTATTTCTTAATCTCAGCTACAGTGATAGTAGTATCCTTGAATCTTTGGATCTAAGCAACTATATTTTTTTAGGGTTCCCGGCTTGCAGTGTATAAATGTAGTTTGTGTTTCATTCAGTGGGATTGAAAATATTTACATGCTGATTATATTTAAGAACCTATAGAGAGATACATTATTGATTATAGCCACTGCTCCTCTGTCTCTCTGCTGACTTCATTCAAATCAAAGGATCTGGAAACTAATTACTGATTTGAGCATGAAGCTGAAAGTCACAAGTTTTATTGAATACAGTGAAGGGAGAAGGTAGTTTTCCTCTTAATACTTCACCATATGCTTGAATAAGCTGTACAAATGTACATTTTTTGCACGAAATTTGAAGATGTTTCTATATTTGAAATCTGGGTAACATTATAAGAGTAGTATAAGCATTGCTCAATTTCAGTAATATTATGTACAAACTGATGACAGCAATATAAGTCTGAATTTCATTATAGAAGATTTAGGTGTAAAACATGTTTGACATCACACATTTATTTCAATTTCTCTATTTTCCTGCACCTACTTTGGCAAGTTGTAATACAGTACAGAACAAAATTAGAATAATGTTAGTCTGCAGCAATAACTTCAGTTTAGTTACTATAACAACTGCACTCTTGATCTATTAGAAATTAAGAACTTAAATGTGCAACTATTTAAATTTTAAAAAGCTGAAATACAAATCCTAGAATGAACCATAAAATCCTGGAATCATAGAATGTTTTGAGTTGGAAAGAACTTCATAGATCATCTAATCCCAACCTTGCTGCCATGGGCAGAAACACCTTCCACTAGACCAGACTGCTCCAAGCCCTATCCGGCCTGGTCTTGAACACTTCCAGGCATGGGCTGTCCACAGCTTCTCAGGACAATCTGTTCCAATGCCTCACATCCTCACAATAAGGAATTTACTGCTTATATCAAATCTAAATCTGCCCTCTTCAAGTTTAAAATAAGTGTCCCTTGTCCTTTCCCTACAGGACTTTGTAAAATGTCACTCCGTCTGTCTTACAAGCCCCGTTTTGTATATAAGGGGCCACAATAACCTCTCCCTGGAGCCTTCTCTTACCCAGGCTGAAAAACATGGAGTGTCTCAGCCTGTCTTTGTAGGAGAGGTGTTCTACCATCTGTTTTCATGACCCTCCTCCAGACCAGCTCTAACAGGTCCATGTCTTTCTTGTACCCAGAAGTGGACTCCAGAAGTGAATGCAGTACTCCAGGTGAAGTGTCACAAGGGCAGAATAGAGTGGGAAGAATCACCTTCCAAAAACTGCAGTTAATGCTTTACTTTATGCAGCTCAGGATACAACTGGCTTTCTAGGCTGCCAGGGAGCATTTCTGACTCATGTCCAATTTTTCATTCCCAAGTCCCCTGCAGGGCTGCCCTTAATCCCTTCCTTCCACAGACTCTGTTCATACTGGTGATTGCCCTGACCACGTTGTTGAACAGCATGAGGTTCACAAGCATTCACTCCTCAAGTCAGTCAAGGTCCCTCCGGATGGCATCCCACCCCTCCAGCATATCAGTTGCGTGCTCAACTTGGTGTAATCTGCAAGCTTCCTGAGTCTGCACTCAGTCACACTGTTTATGCCATTAAGAAGAGAAATTTTGACCTGTATGATGCAGGTCTGGTGAACTGGAAGAAACTTCTCAGAAAAGAGATGAATTAGGGCAGCCAAGTAGAAAACCAGCACTTTTTTGGCATAGCTGAGAGATTCATGCCAGCTTATTTTGTCAGTGACAGAAAAGGGTTAAGTCTCCTACTCAACAAAAGCCTTTTAGTTTGTGACAAAAAAGCTGAAGAAAAATAAAGAAAATAAGTACATCTGAAAATTAAATTGCAAATGGATTTTGTTTCTCCTCCCTAATACAGCTATAAATTTTAGTAGAAAAGGGCAATTATACTCACTGGATTTATTCCTGTTACAGTAACCAAATACAAATTTAAATTTTTCTGTTGAATAAAAATAAAGATTATATTGTTAATAGGATTTTCTTTAAGTATTTAAGCTAATGACTAGTGAAGAGTTGCCCGAAGCATTTCAAAATTACTTGCAGTAAAATATGCTTATTTCAACTTTGCATTGTCAGACTTGGAGAGGTTTTGGTGTAGCACATGACCTAGAACTGAAACAGTCTAAGCATTAAATTATTATTGAATACTGAATAAGGCTGAAGCATTAAATTATTATTGTACTTTTCTCTTGTTAAATTCAATGCTTTTTAAACAAGACAACTAATTTGGTGTTGCTTCATAATCTTCTCCTGAAGCTTTTAAAATGTCCTCATGCAATGTAAACATAGGTTCTACCAGAACTCTTATTCAACTTGTTCCTGTGTATATGACCTGCTTTCCCTGGGATGAAACCAGAAAGCTGCCTGTTAGTTCTGTGCCTTTTCAAAACTCCCTAGGTTTATATACCTCCATCAACTGAAATTTTGGCTGGACAGCATAATTTCCAGTCAAATTCCGGTATAAAAACTTGTTCTCCACATCCATTCAAATAGACTCAGTATGTATAGCAAAAAAAGGATTACATCACATTTTTGCTAGCTCCCTAAAATCTCCAATGAATATTAAGTATACAGTCATGAATATTAAAATAAAAAATATTTTTTGTATTCACTAAAACGAACAGAAGCAACATCCTCCAGAAGCATGGGAGTACATTAGAAGATATAATTCTATGCCTTTATCAATTCATTAGAGGTTTCTAACAAGTTGTTACACTTAATCTGTCACGTTTATTCAGACTAAAATACTCTGAACTATTTTATTATGTACCTCTAAGTAACAGCAAATGGGGCCTGGTAAGAATTTCTCAAGTCATCAATATTATGAAAAACGTTAATAACTGGATGACCTGCAGGTAGATGGCCAGTGCGAGACTTAGATTTAACTGAGGTCCTCAGATTCAAAAGTGCTTCCTGAAAATCCCTTGCCAAGTGGTGCCTAAACCTAGAAACACTTGTATGCTTGCTCTTTATTGTACACTTCCTGTGGGTTGCGATGTCCAGATTGGTGCAAAAGCAAAGATAGAACTTTCCTGATGACAGAAGTGGAAAAGTTCTCACACTCTCACGTGGAAATGAGGTAATAAACAGAGCAGTGAGATTGAATGATATAGATTTGACTGTTTAAACTAAGATGGGGAGACATAGCCAAGAAACAGCCAAATATTGCATCAAAACAATAGAGTGTCCACTTAGAAACATGCCTGTAATCCAAATGGTTCATATTTGTCTTTGGAAAGGCTCAGGAATAAAGCAAAGCAGTGGTAAAGAGAGGATCCCAGTGGAGAAGATCAAAAGCTGCACTGAGAGTGTCAGGATTGCCAGATCTCCCTAGGGCACAGAGACCGCAGCTTCATGAGGAGCCTGCTGAATCAAATCACCAACAGCAGTCCAGCAGTCCCTGGAGAAGAGATGCATGTGCTTGTGTGTAGATATGCTTAGGCATAAAATTTTGTATATCATGGTCCAAAGAATGGTTGTATTTGTAATGTAAGCAATCTTTGGAGGGGTTTTTATAGTTCTGATATACCTCTGCAGGCTGGAGGGGTATGCAGAGAGAAACCTTTTTTTTTTTAATGTGCTTAACGTTACAAAGAAGTGTACACATTTCTGGGAATGAAAAGAAAAGTGAAAACCTCTTTCCCATCTGAATATCTTAACAAAGTTATACTCCAGTCCTCATTAGTGAGCTTTGAATTTTTTATAAAGTATGAACTGAGAAAGAGTCACTGAAAAACAAAAGCTGCATATTTTGTTTGAAAACAAAAGCTGCATATTAAAATCCTTCAAAACAGAGATACCCATGTCATTTAATTTATCTCAATAGTCTGACAGAAGCACTTTTATTTTACTGTAGATATCTGAAACCATTCTTTAAAACTAGAGCAGCTGGAAAATTTTCAGTGATCCATAATTACATTTCCCAGTGGCTAGCTGTAGGCACCTTTCTCTGTAGTCTAGTGTTGGGTTCAGATCCTTTTCTGAAATAAAGAATGACTCACAGGTAAGTTTAAGACATGAAGAAAGCTGCTGTACTCCCAGCTAATCTTTAAACCACCCTTACATCTCCACGAACCTGCTGTCATTACAGCAGCAACTTATGAGCCATATCCACACTTGCTGGTAAACTGAGCCTGTAGCTAAATTACCGCTATTCCCTACCTCTGCTAATGTATTCTAAAAATCTCCTACAGTTCCTTTTATTAGCTGTGGAAGTAAAACAAAATTGAAAGTAGTGAATATTATGCAGTTTAGTTATCTATTCAAACTCTGAAAGAGGCAACCTAAAGAATGGCTGGATTGACAGATCAGGATAATGTTGCCTGCTTCTGGTGTCTGACCTGCATTTGCACTCTCAAAGTATCACATTCTTAATGCACTTTTTAGACAGTCAGGTCACCCAGAGTATAGTTCTGGTCTCCAGGGTATGCAAGAAACATTCAAGCTGAGCAATGTATGTTCAAATATTCCACTAGATATAACTATTAATATACAGGTATCTACCAAAATTCTTGCACTGCCAAAACACAGAAAAAATAATTTAAAAATAAACCTTCAGAAGCCATAATGAGTCCAAATTGAATAGGCAACACTGCCACAATAAATGAGTGTGTCTAAAGAAATTTCGCTAATTGAATTTATTTTAACTAATACACAAAAAGAAAAAAACTTAATTTAAAAAATATTTGAAGTTAACTTACATTTCTGTTTCCACTACCTTCATGGGCAAAACCATCTTGACCAGGGGATTTTTAATTTCGTTTGTCTTATTGATGATTAACACAATTTTTAATTATTGGTTCAGGTACTGAGGAACAAAACTCATGCAATTTTACAGACACGTAGGGTAACAGCTTTGCTCCTGGCCTCGTAGGCTCAGCTTCAGTTCAACACCTCTCCTTGCCCTTTTCTAGTCACCATTCCCACAGTTTTCAGCAGGTGGCTCCACCATAGCCTGCAGTACAGGCCTGCTCCACCACAGCATGCTGTGCAGTCCTTCAGGGCTCTTGCAGCCTTCAGACCTTCTCCAGCATGGATCATCCCCTTTCAAGAGCTTTTTTCTAGCAGCATTCCCAGCAATGTGTTCTTCCCTATGTCTCCCGCATTTTCTTCTCCGGTTACTCTTCACATCTGCGCTCTTCACATCTCCTCGTGTATCTCCATTTATGCCTCCTGTGCCTCCTCCTCATCCTCCTGACTCAACTTTCTTTTCATTTGTCCTACTCCCCACAGCTACTGTTATTTCTCAATTGTGTTTGAGCAGGGTTGCGATGTGCTCCTCATACTGAAATTGTGGTGTGCTGTGGATTGTTTCTATCTGTCGCCAAGTCAGCTGGACCTGGCTTGACTATCACAGGGTAGTTCCTGACCTCTTCCCACATATGGCATTCTGTAGTGCCCAATACCCAAACCCTGTTTGGGATGAAAAGGCCATCGTGTTTATAAATAACTGGAGAGAAGTAATAATCTGTCCTGAAGTTTTCAGGAAATTAAATATTCCCTGATTACAGATGCAGATCTGTCCTGGAACATCAGTTTTGACATCATTGAAAAGGTTGTTTATTAATTAACCTTAGTTAAATAATTTTCTCTTTCTAGATTTTTCTATTAACATCTGAGGAAGGTAACACAAGAAAGAAGGAACCAAAGTGTTTTGTACCACAACACCTTTGCATCTTTCAGCTGCCTTCTGAATATATCCCAAGACAAACCTTCCCAAAGGCTTTTCTACAGGTATATTTATCCCCAGGATTTAAAACAGTTCATATTATGCATAATTTTTATCAAACATGAAAGACTTTCAAATTAATTAGACAGCTGATTAGTTAGTAAGCCTGTTTGTCATTGCTATCACCCCCAACATTTTTCACCGCATAACTGATAAGTTAAATACCTGATTACACTGAAAGTTAATTGGTTTTTAATAGAGCATCTGCAGAAAAAAGAGGTTGTAAGCTCCAAGGTACATGCCAATCAAAATGTAATACAGTTTTTAACTGGAGAAGATTAACACATGCCACTTCATAAGGTTTGAACCTGCCTTCCTCCTCCCTGAGAGTTGCTTGAAAAGATAAAATTCTCGGCCAAGAGTACACAGTGTGAATAAGATGCTTTGCTTCTTTCTGCCAGAACAGTTCCTTTAACTTCAGTAGAATTTTACATGAGGGTAAGGCAGTTAAGACTACTCTAAAGCGATTTATTACATAAAGATTGCCTACTTTGGTAAACCTCTAGAAAAATATTTCAGTTCAACCAGAAAATGGGGAAATGGAATATTAATTGATTATAACTTGAAAGAGAATATAAAAAACTATGCCAAAAACTATTTCTAGTTTCTGCTAATATGAAGAAAAAAACAAGAGTAAGGCTTTTTTTTTTTTTCCAGGGAGGAATAAAACACAGAGTGAATGGTAGCCTTATTCTTTAAGAATAAGAAGGAGTAGTTATAAACAGGGATTTTTCAATAATTTTTCAAAACTATTACAGAGCTTGGGAACTGATAGAAGGATTTCTCGGCAATTAAAATACTCTTAGCCACAAAATTTGCAATTCTTATAAGATTGCAAATTTTTGACATAATTCATGTAAAAATTCATATCAGTAAGTATAGGTTTTAAAAACCATGCTTATGCTGGATTGCACTCCACTGAAACATGGAAAATGGGGTTAAAGAACTTCATATTGAGACTATGAATCTGACCGTCACCTTGTAGGAGCACTGGTGTCCTTCATTCCGTTTCTAGATCCAAACTCATACTCTCTAAATCTACTGCCTGCTCTATCCATACCTCTAGCCATAATAAAAGAGTTTAAAAATTCTGCATGTTCATATACAAATTCTGTTCTACTCCTATATTACCAGTTTTAAATTCTTCTTTAAGGTTCTGTCTGGATCACTGCTTTGCTCTTTTCACTCTTTTACATTCCAAAGCCCTATTTTTTCAGTTTCTTTAACTACTGCTGTTCTTAGATTTTAAAAATATCTTCTTACCCGGATCAGTCTTCAGAAAACCAAAATGTTAACTATGTACATTACTACATCAGTACTGCTCTTCTATCTAATGCCAGCCCGAGATATTCACACTTGGTACTTTTGATGTTATCTTGTTAAAATTCTTGGCAGAAAAAAATCTATATTCCTGAAATCTTTCACATGACCTCAAATATCCCCAATTAGTCAAAATTAAATAAACCTTTAATTATTTTATATGCTTATGTTTCATTTTCAAATATATACTATTTTTAGCTATCCAAATCATCTGTTTTTCTGCAAATAAGAGAAAAAAAGGTATAGCCTTAAGACTACCCAATTTTTCACTGAGTTAATTTTCCATAGCATGTTGGATTGCTCTGCTAAGATAACTTCTTCACTGCAACAGAATAGATATAATAGCATTGAGATGCATGTTCAAATTCATTCCAGTTATATCATAGTAGTCAAAAGAGTAGAAATCTATTACTGTAATTCTAATCAGTTTTTTCAAATCTCCTGAGCTCTGCTAACACTACTGACGTTCTTATCAGATCTCAGTTGTCTTAATTGCAATGGTAAGATTCTGGTGTTCTGAAAACGCTGATAGTTTTATGAGTGCATTTCAATGTGTGTGTGTATAAAAGCCTTACATCATAACAGATGCCTTTTTAGAAAAAAAAATAACGCATCAGCCTGTTTCTTACAAGCTCTTCCTTCTGTAACTAGTGGTTGACAGAACAGTCACAGAGAATAGTCACACGTGTTAGGTAACAGTGGCCACCAAGAAACAAAATCAAGAAGATAGTGAGGGTTTGAGAATACAGGTGATAACAGAGATACCCAAGGCTATAAACATCAACAGCGAAAAAATTGGTATTACTTTTGGTTGAATGTGATCTTGAGAGCTGGGATGATCAGTTTTTAGGCAACAAGAAAAGAATAAAACCCATTTATCTGGTATGCATAACAATCTTTACAAAGTGAAAATACAAAATACATAATTAGGAACAGAGGGAAAATTACACCCATCCCCAGCAAATCTTTATACTGCTTGTTGAAATCTCTCTTTTTTTTTTTTCTTTTTTGTGCTAGTTATGTATAGCAGAAATGCTGGCATTAAGCCAAACACCAGAACAGAAAGTGTACAACAGAACCAGAAGTAACTAGTCCTTAGCATCTGAAATCCCCATCACCTTAGAGGAATTAGAGCTTACCACTGAGAAGATACAAAAATCATCATAACCCCTGCAAGAAACAGAACAAAGGAAGAACAGAGAGAAAAATTTCTGCAGTATTATGTCACTAATTCGCACCTGATCAATGTCACTACTTAAGCATCAGCAGGTCTCTCTCCCCTTTTAGAGAGAGAAAATACAGCTTCTTGTTTTGCTATTCACCATATTTTATTTCTACAATTACTCTCTATTATATAACTAGGATTAGTAGACTGCAACTTTAAAATGCAATTTTTTTTTCTCTTCGGTGTACGTGTGTGTACATGTGTGTAAAGTGTGTGTACATATCTGTACATGTGTATTTCCTGCTCTATCATAGCCACACAAAATGCCTAATACTGCAGCACCAAGTGCGAATAAGTTCAGATATATCATAGCTATTTGTTGGAATGGTCAGTTTACACATAAAAAAAAGGATTTTCTCTGATGAATACCCCTAAAAATTCACCAGCTGCCTTAGATTTGGCATATAATTTTTCATGGGAGCCCATCTTTACTGAAAGAAGCACAGTATCTCTTTTTAGATATATACAGTTAATATCTTAAAGGAGACTGTAAAAAGGAAGTCAAAACCAGATAGTACTAAACAGATTGTAGTCAATTTATAGAATCATAGATTCACAGACTCAAAGAGTCATAGAATGGTGTGAATTGGAGGGGACTTTAAAGATCATCCAGCTCCAAATGCCCTGCCACGAGCAGGAACAACTTCCACTAGACCAGGTTGGTCAGGGCCCCATCTAGTCTGGCCTTGAACGCCTCCAGCAGTGGGAAGTCCACAACCCCTCTGGGCAACCTGTTCCAATTCTTCATCACCCTCACAGTAAAAACATTCTTCTGGATATCTAATCTAAACCTACCCTCCTTCAGCTCAAGGCCATTCCTCTTTGCCCTCTTAAGGCCATATCATCCGTTCCACCCTTCTTGTAATCCCCGTTTGCCTACTGGAAGGTGCTCTTGAGGTCTTCCTGGAGCCTTCTCCAGACTGAACAGCCCAAATTCTCCCAGCCTGCCTTCATAGGAGAGGTGCTCCAGCACTTTGATCAACTTTGTGGCCCTCCTCTGGACTTATTCCAACAGGTCCTTGTCCTTCTTTTGCTGGGGTCCCCAGAGGTGGATGCAGCACTGCAGGTGGGGTCACACCATAGCAGAGGAGCAGAGAGGCAGAATCCCCTCCCTCATTCTGCTGACCACACTGTTTTGGATGCAGCCCAGTTGGCTTTATGGGGCTGGGAGTGCACATTACTGAGTCAGGTTGAGCTTTTCACCCACAAACACTTCCAAGTTTTTTCCCCAGGGCTAGCCTCGATACATTCTCCTGCAATCCCTAAATGTAGTTGATAGGAATTTAATACCTAAAAGATTAATAACTAAAAATAGCTGACAGGATTTTTTTTCAGCAACATCATAATTTCACACATTTTCTGGAATTTACACATTTTCGGGATGCAGGAAATCATTTACAGAGCATTTATGGCTGTAAGAGCAGGTATCTATTCCTGTTAAAATTGCTGAAAAGTACTTACCCTTCTCTTCTGCATTATATCTAGAGGATAATAGTCTAGCTGTTTCTTTGTTTAGACTCTGAATAGTTCAGAAACCCTGCTGTTACACTTGTGGAACCATGGACAGACCTGGAAACGCAGCTGAGAGAGCCTACAGAATCAAAGACACAGGCAGCTACAGCCAGGGGTGTGAGTGTAGGGAGAGATTCTTCACTGAATAAGAGTGGGACAAAAACACAAGGGTGTTTTCTGATTCCATTTGCAGACTCGTGGATACGACTTCCATCTCCAGTCCTATGCTAGGCAGCCCAATTCTTCTTATGGTTTTAGTCACAATGACCCAGTCCTGCAGAGGTCACAAGTACTTCACTTTATATCTCACTATGATATCCGTATGATGAAGTACTAACAGAACTTGTTGTGGGCTCAAATTTGTTTGTCTAAAAAGCTTCTTTATGGTGAGAGGGATGAAACATTGCAAAAGGTTCCTCAGAGAGGATGTGAAGACTCCATCTTTGGTGATATTCAAAACCCAGCTGGACACATCCTTGAGCAACCTGGTCCAGCTAATCCTTCTTCAGTAAGGGTATTGGTCTAGGTAATCTCCAAGCATCCCTACCAACTTCACCTGTTCTGTGATTTTGTGTGTGATTAGCAGTGCCTGGTTTAATATGAACTCAGATACACTGGTCCAAACAGAGCAAGCATTGTACCTGCAGCAACTAGAAGTATCTACAGAATGTCGGTGAAACCTCAGTTACTAGTGGGCTTGAGGGGTTTTTTCCTATTTGAAAAACTACAGTCTGATTTGTACGGTGTTATCAACTTCACCACATAAGCCTTGTTAAAGAATTGCCATTATATTAGTGCACAGTGTCCTCACGAAGACCTCAGCTTGCAATTAGGAGAGAAATCTACAGCTGTTGAATCAGTAATTCTCAAAGAAGCTTAATCATTGACTTCAGCCCAGTGAATAAGAATGAAACAATACATCCAACAAATGTGTTTGGATATCATTCTGAAAAGACAGAGGCAGTAAACTGACAACTTCAGAAACAGCAGAGTAAACCTTTGAGAACCTCCTGGCTTAAAACCAAACATAACTAATCACAACAGCTGTGCAAATAAACTCTGAAGTCCTATTTTCATTGACATCACACAGTAATCAAGAAATGTGGCAAAATGAGCAATCAGAACTGAGACATGCTCACTGCTATCAAACCAGCATTTCAGAATGACTGTCAGCTCCCTTATGCCAAAAAGGCAAGAAAGGAACATGATATAAGGACAGTCTTGTGCTTTGTCATAGCTGGACAGATTTTAGACAATAAATCAATAATCACCTACAATTTTAAGGTATAAAGTTTTAGAATGTTTTGGAGAGGGTTTTTTTTTATTTCTGGGGGGTTGTTGTGTTCTTTGTTTTACCCTCCAAAATTATGAGCACCAGCCTTCTTCACCCCATGTAACACTTACCTGTTTGTACATTTTGAGCCATGACATTTATTTCTCCCTTAAAATTAAAATTTCTCTCCCACTCCCAAATTTTAGAAAGAGGTATCAACATTTCTTCTCTCTTTTTTCTGCACACCGAAATTTAATCTAATCTCAACAAGAGGGCTAATTGCAGAAGGAGGTGCAAGTGCCTGATGGCAATTCGGAAGGCTCCAAACCTTCCTACCAGTAGGTGGAGCAAAAATGTCATTAATGTAAAGACAAACTTTGAACTAGGACTTGTAGTCACTCACAGCGGGTGTTCCTTTTCTGTTCTGTTTTTTAATGTTCCATCTAAGGAAGACAGCCTAATATCTCAAATTCTTTTAGATCACTTTAAGAGTAAAGAGGGGATTCTGTCTGATACAGCATTCAGAGGCACAGCAAACAAAAAATTGCTCTGCGGGTTGCTGCCCTCCTTCTTGCTTGACTTGAGTATGTGGGCAGAAGGACTGGGGACATGGTTCAGCTCAGCACTGCTCTGATGTATATTCATGGAGTTCTGTTTAGCTGGCAGTTTCCTTACTTGTAGCCCTTGGGTCAGTCTAACAGATAGTCTCTTTGTCCTTTAGCTCTTCCATGTATGTCGCTTTATTTCCCAGAACACAGTTGTTTCATGCCACATCCAAGATAACAGTCACTCACTGAAAACAAACTCCTTTTCCTATGCTGGTTTTTATTTGGTCAGGAAGATATGTGCCTATGCTCATGACAAAAACATACTACAAAATCATATGTCCTTCAAATGAACAGTCTTAAACATGAAGCTAAAGGGTGTGCTAAAGTGTTGATAGACTTTTCACTCAGTATTCAAGAAGCTATTAGACAGAGTACCTTATACATTAAAAGATTTTGAAAGCACCTTTCAACTTTGTTATGATTCTACAATCTGTGGCTTAATCGGAATCAACATGAAACTTGCCACACAGCCGAGAATACCTACAAGAATGAACATTTAAACAGAAATCCTCACAATGAAAAGCCTTGTCATGTCCTGACAGAATCATGTCTGCTGTTTCCATCATTCACAGCAAAGCAGAGCTTTACATTAAACTACAGCTGAGTGTGCAAATATTCAAGATGGCCTTTGAAAAGGACCATCAGAGTCTTGAACAAAAATGTATTTAGAATTTTGTTATCAATCATTAGGAACTTCTTGTCTCTAAAATCAGGTATCTCTAAAGTCAAGTGTTTCCTGACCAACTTTGACTCTTTTACATCTGGCTCTCCAGAAAATAATAATATTGTAGTATTTTTTGTTAATTTTACATCAGTTTAGAAAATGCTAATGGGGCAAATTTACTGAATTTAATAGTACTTTAATTATTTCATCACCTAATGTCAATTTCATCTTTCAAAAAAAAAAGTATTAATTCAGGTTTCTTTCAATTAATTTGGCCTATTAACAAAACCTACCTTTTTGCATGGCAGTATTAGAGAATTTTAAATGAAGGGAATGACACTGAGAGAAATTCTTTCAGAAATTTAATGAAATAGTGAAAACTAAAGTATAGTGCTACTCATTAGAAGAGCAATGAACCTGTTAAAGGGTCTGGAGGACAAGTCTTATGACGAGCAGCTGAGGGAGCTGGGGTTGTTCAGCCTGGAGAAGAGAAGGCTCCGGAGTGACCTTATCACACTCTACAGCTGCCTGAAAGGCAGGTGTAGCCAGGTGGGGGTTGGCCGCTTCTCCAAGTAACAAGCGATACAAAAAGAAGGAATGACCTCAACTTGTGCCAGGGAAGGTTTAGATTGGATATTAGGAAACATTTCTCCACAGAAGGAGTTGTCAAGCACTGGAACAGGCTGCCTAGGGAAGTGGTGGAGTATCCACCATTCCTGGGCATATTTAAAAGATATGTAGAGGTGCTGCTTGGAGACATGGTTCAGTGGCCGACTTGGCAGTGCTGGATTAACAGTTGGACTTGGTGATCTTAAACATCTTTTCCAACTTAAATGGTTCCATGATTCTATCTTAATGGAATTTGGGGCACCTAAGACAAAGAAGTCTGAGCTTCAGTGTAGTACTATCCCAGCAGAATGCTAGAAATTCACACACTAAAGATAATCAGCTTTTAAAATTTATTATTTGGAAGCAGTACAGAAGGAACTAGATTTTTAAACATGAACAAGTTGCAAAATACTCAATACACAGTATATGTTAATACCACATAGAAAAAAGGGTGGTCACCAGCAAGAGAAGCATCTAGGCAGGATATACAAACATGTATGTTCTGCAGCTATTGCCAAAACACTGTCTACTCTGATGAGATGGATTACAGTTAATTGCACTTTATTAGATAGAGACTGAAAATTGCATTCTCAGAGTTCATTATTTCCTTCCCCCTCCCCACGTCTTACTTACATAAAATGATACATATAGAAAGTGCCCCAAATCAGTGTTTTACTGGCACAACAACAGCAACAAAAAACCCCAGATGTAGAACTTTACAAACTCTCTCCTATCAACCCACACGTTTAAGATTCAAAACTCACATGCACAAATTTCAAAACCTGGTTCTATAAAGGTTTGTAATAGTTTCTAGAGCTATAAAAAGGGGTAGTAAAGGGCGCTGGGGGACACGGAGATGAAATAAATTGTTAGTGTCAGCATTTTGACTTGCAGTGGAGAGGAATGATGCTTCCATAATATTAATAGCAATTTCATTGTTTATGTTAGTTTCCTGTTTCTATGCCTTGGAAATATATATATATATCTCACCAGTCTATTGCTCCTGCTGGCTCGAAACAGTCACTGATCGTAATGCAACATCACTCCCCTACATTTGACGGAGCAGTGACATCCAGCTTTCCCTGCTCCCAAGAAAGTACAAAGACTTTAAGGGATCATCAAAATACATCCTATACTCAAACTATTTAAAGCCACATCTCAAGAAGTCAACAAAGTATAAAGGAAAATTTTGAATACTGATCAAGGACTAGAAATATATAATTCTTGCAAACAGCTCTCTCAATATTTCTTTGAAACTTGACTTGCTGTAAGTATCTGGAAGTATGTTATAGTAAATGGATTCTCTTCATAAGAATTTTTTATTTATTTTTTCATAGTTTTAGTAAGAAAAATGGCCAAAACTTATCTTCAAATTCAGCCATAGGGATGTAAAATAATAAGTTACTAAATAAATTTCCAATAAAAGTGTTACTCTATTTTACTACAGTTAAAACCATTAATATATTCTATTAATTTTTAACTGTAAATTGATTTTGTTGTGATGTTAAAGAATTCAGCAATACTCTTATTAATCACTTTCATAAGTGCCAAAAAATACCATAATAATACAAATCCCTGAGAGCTCAGCATCTGGGAAAGCAATTTACACCCTGATCTATAAAACAAAGAACAAGAACAGGTACTTGTGGAAGGATGTGAAGGACAAGAAAGTCAGTGGAAAAAGCCAACATAAATTTGTCAAGGGTAAATCCCGTTTGACCAGTTTGGTTGCTGTCTATGAGGAAATTATTTGCTCGGAACCAAGGATGTAATTTGCCTTGATTTTAGCAAGGCTTTAGACATAGTCTGCCAGAACACCCTTCTCACAGATAAGCTGGTAAGATCTGGACAGATGGACCATAGATGGGTGGGTATCTGGCTAAATTGTCAAGCTCAGGGGTGGTGGTTAATGGCTCAAAGTCAAACTGGCAGCTGATCAGGAGTGGAGTTCCTCAGGGGATGATAACATCTCATATGCCGTGGGCTACAAAATGGCAGATGAGCAGGATACTTTAAATCAGCTTTTCACGTCCTTCTCCTTGGGTTTTTCATGTCTTCTTCCATTCTTAAACACACTTTCAGCTAAAGAACTTTTGTAGGAATGAAAGTATAACTGAGGCAACTTTGAGATTCTCACAATCTAGTAGCCCTATTTTTGCTTCATTTTGGTTTTGTTTGGGAACTCCTAAAGGCTTAGGAAGCTCCCAGTCTGTTTTTAACCAAAGCATGGCTAAATCCACATGAACAGCAGAACATGCATAGCATATATTCTTGACAAAATTCTTTTAAAAAGACATTTGGACACTACTATTCCTTGCTAACATCCTTTTACTGATTTAAAAACCTACTAGATCTGAATTCAGCAGGTCAGGAAGTCATGCTCATCTGTGATTTTAAAAATGGTGCTGTTCATATAATAACAGTGGAGCTAGTTCTTAGAACTATTCAGTTTTGTGTCATATTTCAGGGAACTGCTACAGACCAGAAAGATTGATTTTTCAAAATGTCAATACACAACTGTATCAACATTTTAACATTTGCATCTTCTCCTTTTTCTCTCTATATACTTCTTTTTCTTCAGGTGTAGTTTAACTTGATGTAATCTCTCAATTCCAACACTGTAAAAGATAAAAATAAAAAGTCATCAGCTATAAAAGACTGCAACAACTTAATGCCTCATGCTTGCCTTAGCAGGTGACTCTGAGGATGTGTGATATCTAAATGAGCTATTTGCACTTAGCGCTTGCTGCAAGCAGCTGATTTCTGCTTAAGCATTCCAACATCATGAGTCAGTATGAGGGTAAATGTTTTATTTTTAAGGTAGCTAAACGGTCTCCGACATTACTTACTCACAGGAACTTTTGCAGAAAGTTTTGAAACTCTGTAGAAAGTAATTAGATAGTTTTATTTTATTTGTGTATATGACATGACCAAGTCTGACAGACAACAGATTACTTATTCTATGTTAAACAGCTCCTAAATTCAGGAAAGTATAATTTGAATTGAGTCTCAGAACCTCTGTCCATCAATATTTTCACTCCATTACAGGAATATTAATAGTTCATCAGCAGTGATTTAGAATTTCCCTTCCATTATTTGCTCGGTGGAGTTCTTTAATGGTCTGCTTCTGCTTGTCTGTGGTTAGTTAACTTTCATGTTTCTTTTACAGGCATTTGTTATTCACTGTAAGAGGTTAGTTTAACCTCTATTGAATTTAAAATATGGAAGCCATGATTTTCTGTGAAGGCAATTGTTTCTTTTTTTTTTTTTCCCCACTGCTTCTTACTCTTTTCCACCTTGCTCTTGAAATGTATCAAAACTCTGGATTAAGAGTTGAACTGAATTTTATGGTCCACTAAAAATAGTGAACATCCTCTCAATGACATCACCATGCAAATATTCAACCATATTGGGGTTTTCTGGGAACAAAACCACCCAAACCAAATCAACAAAACCCATAAAAAGAACCCCAACAACCCAAATGGCTTCAGAGCCTAACTTGGCAAACCAAACAAGCTCATATTACTGAAGTTTGCAGAAAAATTTTAAGAAGGATAGCTTGCTATTTCTTTGAAACAGTGGCTCTCTGGTCACGGGGGAAAAAATCAGTGGTTTCTACTACGAGGCAACTGAACTTCTTTGTAGTGATTAGTACCGTTTTTCTGTGAGTCAGTGTAACTCCTTCAACTTACAGTTATAGGACCAAATGAACCATAACATCCTAAAATACAATAATGTAAATTAATATTTCAGCCATTGTACTGATAAGGATGTTTTGTCTTGGTTATTAAGTCAATAGAGTGTGTGAGGGTCAAGCTTATGAGTGATGCTTGTCAAGATGCTTTTTTAAATTATAAACTACCATATTACCTTAAACTGATTCATGTGTTGGAAATAATTTATCTGGCCATCATTTGTTAATATTGGCTGCATGCTTGCCCTGGCTTAAAAGGTAAGAACAAGGTTCATCTTTCAGATAAGTAAAAACCCAAGCCCTTATACTGTACTGTATTTTTGCATCCTAGACACTTGGAATTCTGTCTGTATATTGACTTACAACTTGTACCATAAACATCTTATGTATTTCCTTCTGTCATTACAGGAATTTTGAACTAATTACCTCATGCATAGAACATGTTACTGGAACACAAACCTTCACTTCACTGGAAGAGAGGCTATGGCATTACTGCGCCAGGGTAAAGTAGCCATGGACAGCATTCTAACATATATGCCAGGATTTATTAACTTATCACTCAAAAATTACTTTGTTATATCCTATTCGATTTCCTTCAGATAGGAACCTAGTGAAAATGGTATGTTGGTATGGTTTGTAGGATCCTGACAGCAAATCAGAATGTTGACTTATAAACCAAATAACATTTATGAAAACTATAACAACTGTAACTAATAACTTGGTTTATAACACCATAAGCTACTTAATCTTTCTCTTTTTCAAGTTTTCCAAAAGTTAGATTAATTTAAAACTCATTATAACTTATTTGTTTTGTAAAAGCCAGTATATTTTTAGAAAGCTATGAAACATGGAGAAGTGAATCTAAAATGCGTAAGAAAATGTTTCTTTACACAATAAGTAGTGAAATTCTGGAAAGTGTTGCTGCAGGAAGCTGTGGAGGCAGATGTTACCGGCAACTTCAAAACGAATTTATAAACAGTGGTTCTAGGATCAGATACCAAAGGGAAGAGGAAAACAGGCATCTTCTAAAATCCTTCTGTGCTCTTTCAGCATCCACAATGTTGTGGTAGGGAAGAGATGATGTAGAATGGGCAGATGGTAAGGAAAAACGGAAACAGTTCCAAGCCATAGCCAGTGTCCCAAGGTTGCTGTCCAGCACCAATGCAGAAGTGGATCTTAGAAAGGGATATTTTTCTCACCTTGTGTCCCTGTGAGACAGCAAGGAGTACAGATCAGTGACAAACCCTGGCCGTCCACACTCCATCTCATCTTCTCTCAGTTACTCATGCCCATCATCTCTTCCTCACAGGAGTGCAAAGGCTTCACTCTCTCTCCTACATAGTGTTTTGCTGGAGAGACTCCACGAAACTACTATTATGTTGTTCCGTGTTGAGAAAATGGGTCTGGAGATTTTTTTTTAATTGCATTTATTCTTTTAGTTTTATACCAGCTATGGCTTTAACAGGTGATTATTTAAGTGGGAGTAGTCACTGCATTTTCTTTTTGATGCTCTTTTTCCATGGAAAGGAACAGAGGTCACAGCACCACTGGTGAGTGATTCATCTCACTTCCAAATTTTAAGTCTGATGATAACATGCACAACATGGGTCAGGCCTTTTCTAAAGTGTCAGATGCAATGAGCAGGCCCAGAACTTCCTCCCTTCACAAGATTTTCTCTTCACTATCACTGTAGGCTGGCCTTATCCCATTGCTGCTCCCTCACAGAAAGGCTGGCAGATGAAGTCCAAGATGAGACAAAGTCAGCTGAATCTAACAATGCCACCCATGAGGGTTGGGAAGCCCTCCACTGAGAACCTGCTCACCCAGCTGGGGCTAGCAGTGTGCACAGCTACATACTCCAGGCCAGACTCAGTCTGGACATTCTCACAGCCTGGGTCCATTTCCTGGAAAGCTGGTATTCATTTTCTTGGCAAAGAGAACTTCTGTGATATGGAAAAAACCCCACATATTCAGTATTGTGTACATGTGTGTACAAATATCCCTCATTTTACTCCTCTCTCAATGTCCTACCAAAGTCACAGAATTCCCTTGCCAGAAGCATCCTGATCCTGTCCAGTCCAACTGTCCAGAGCACTGTGGGAAGGACACAGTGTGTGGGTGGGGGGAAGGATTATTTGCAGTCACTTGGTTTGTCATATCTTTGGAAAAAAACATCTCTTGCATTAGGTTCTTCCTTGGCTACTTACAGGCAGCAACACATGCTGCCAGCAGTGTTTCACTTTGTGTTTTCCACTGGCACTGTTCCTTACACTTTTAACCACTTAATCCCTTTGTGGTGGATTTTTTTGTTTGTTCAATTGGGTTTTTGTTGGTTTGGTTTGTTCATTTTGTTTTGATAGCTGTTCTTCATAATAATTTTTCACCCTCATTCTTCTTTTCAGGAAGAGCTTTTTTGATTCTCTCAGAAGAGGTGGATCAATCCATCTCTAGCAAAACCTAACACTAGTCATAAACAGATCACATAAGTCCCTCCAACATTAAAACTTTTCTATAAAAGAATTGCTTTTGTGTAACCAGCATACAGCATTGGTCGTGTCCAGCTAACACTGTGTAAATTAAATGCCGGAACCACAGATGTCAGCATCACCAGGGACAGCACTTTAATGTATATGACAGATTTTATTGCTCAAAATTTACTTCAGTATAGTCTATCTGATTCCCTTAAAATTTGAACCCCTTAGAAAAAAAAAAGTTTTATTTCTGAGTCACCTCAGCATTTGACATCCAGGGGCACTTCCACTTTCTTTTAATGACATTTGAATCACGCAAGTGTCAGTCGAAATTAGGCTTTTCTTTTTTTAGTAGAAACTACTTTTTAACCATAACATTTTCTCATTTTTCTTCATCTGCCTTAGTTTAAGTCTCTGCATCCTTCCAATGGTGTTCAGATTTCTTCTCAGCTTTGTCATGCAGAGAATTATTAAGCCTTACTATGGCCCCAATCCTATCTGTCTAATCCATTTATGTTTCTAGACAGGTTTCCAGTGCCATAAATTTGAAATCTCTTGCTCAGACTAAAATTTTGTACTGAACTCTAGAATGTCAAGATGTGTTTTCTATGAATTACTATTGCAAATTAATTAATTCAGAAATTTAAAACATTATTTAGTTCTATGTACTGGCTCAAAAATATGCACTCAATATGACCATCTACATGACCAAATAGTCTACATCATTACAAGGAAAACAAACATTTGTGAGAAAAAAATACTAAGTTGCCAAGTAGTTTTTTTAAAATTAAGTATCCGTGGAGTATTTTACCTCATTTTTTCAGTATTGCCTTGTATTTCTGGGTAGACCTGCTGGCAGCAGGCATGTAAGTAGAGCTGATCCTGAATACCAGACCCCAGGACCAAAAAAAAAGTTGAGTCATTAATTAAAACTTGTATTTCAGCCTATGTATTCCTATACCAAAGAATTCTGGGTAATCCAATTTCAGGAAAAAACCTGATATTTTCAAGATTTATTATTTGGCATGCCACCGTTACACAGTGAAACAGAAGGGACTGGAGTGTTACAGAATTTGTATTATTGTAATAAGTACACATGCATCAAGGACTTAACTATCATTATCTCCCAGGCCCCCTTATTTAGAAGGGTTGAGAACAAATCCCCCCTAGGAAACTTACTGCTCTTTTACTCACTTTTAATAAGTTCTTTGATTTCTTTATGCAAATGTTTTTGGAGGCGTCAACTTTTAAAAATGAGAGCAAACATACCTACAAGGTATTTCTCCATCATGCAGAGAAGAATGTCACTTCTGGATTAGATTTATTGCTCTTCAGTAAAACACACATTGCCATCAACAAAAACCAGAACAAATAAAAAAACCCCAACAAACAAATACCCTTCCCCAAAATAAAACCCCAAACCCACAACCAACCAACGACAACAAAACCCAAAAAAATCCCAAACACTACCACGAAAATACTCAACAATATGATGAAAAGACCATGAGAGCAAAAAATTATTTGGCCAGCAACGCCAAAGTTACTTACTGAGGGTTTCCCTGAAGAATTTTTTTATATTAGTTACATGCAAACTTATACATCCACTGAAACTGGCCCTACTAAAAGACTAGGTAAGAAATACAAGGCAGGTAAATCCCTAGGTAGTCATGTAAGACAATATGGAACAGATCCCACCTCCATTCTTTACAGTTAATCTAAATGAAAAACATTTTCTTACTCCTCATCAGGTGGATCTGGAAATTCTAAAAGGAGCATACATGTAATTTCAAGCTATTGAAGAATCCATTGAGACAGATTAGTGGCTTGTCCTATTTAAAACAGTTATAAACTACTTGTAGTGAAAGCAAGCATAGCTAGATTGATGGAGCATATTATGCAGTTTCTAGAACTAAACACGTTAGACTGAATGCTTGATAGTTCCCAAGGCAGCCATCCTTACACTCAGCAGAGATCTCCAAGAAATGACTGCTCATCAAAGGGTAGAGAAATGCAGATATTCCTCATGCACTGAAGGACAAATTTGGAAACTTTAGCAGTACCACTGTCATAGCTCCAGGGTGACAGACAAGTGTTCCCAAGAGCCCTTCAAAACATGCATGGATCTGGCTTCATCAACTGTGTTATCCTCCCCTGCCATAAAGGAGAAAGTTTTTATATAAGCATATTAAAAATAGCCTTAGTGATATGAGAATATATTTTCTTTTTTTCTTTTTTTTTGAAGGACATCAGCAGATAGAGGACTTAAGAGCAGTTAAGCCTGCTTTATGAGTGACAAGATTCCTGAATGGGAGATAATTTACAAGATGCAGCAACTTCAAAGATGTCTTTTTTGAGAAGAAATAGTGAGGGACTACTTAGTTATTTCCCAACTAACACCATTACAAGAGAAGTCCTCATTGAAGCAATTTTTTAGAAGAGCAGCTTTGAAGTTACGGCAGTGATTTGTTGGAGACAGTCTGATCAAGTCGTCATATAACCTTAGCATCCTCTTCCCAGATGTTCAGAAACTTTAATTCTATGAGCTCTGGGATTGCCAGTGCCTTTTTTCTGTGGACATATACTTAAGATTGACCATGCAACTGCTTTACTAGTAATAAATTATTTCTCCTACTTTCCTGTCTACAACTGTCAGTGACACTACAATTTTTATGTAAGTTCAATGTTTAGAGACTTCTATACTTCTTTGTGATTTGGCAGAAATGGCCCAAGAGTTTTGACACTTATAGAGACACGAAGAAACTTCTTTCTCTAGGGAAGCAGCAGGAAAGATGTACAGCTATTCAATGTTGTAGAGAAGATAATTTAATAATTCACTACAGAAAAGTGCTCTTGGTAATAACCTGTTCCACTTATTTTAATATTTATAGTTAGTATCTGATATGATCAGAAAATGTGACACCTGGGGACCAGTGACTGACTGTCCTTTTCTAGATTATTTATCTTCTGTTGAATCTGTCAGATTCTTGGAAGTACCAGGATGGTTCAAAGAATGATATAGTAATTTAATCCAAGAAACTCACACATCTGTGGCTACATTTGGTGCCACTAAATGAGCCAAAAAGCTGTAGAAGCAGATACAAGTTGTTTCTACTCTGAGAACTGTGACACCAACCAATTTGTGAGGAGTGGTACCACCTTCCTGGAAAATAATCTAGAAGGACAGATGAAAACTTTGCTGAAAATCTGTTCCTGCTGCAATCTATTATTTTCTAAATTTAAGGGAAAAGATACTCATGAACACTGGGGATTAAGGTATTATAAAGTAGTTGTATATCTGAAAGATAGCTTAATTTTAACTCTCAGTAAAGGGCCTTACTATGAGGAAAAATAAAGGTATGGACACAATAAAAATACTAAATCCCTTCTTGATACAAGCTAAATGGACATGAACAAAGTCTCTGTAAATTTAGAGGTCTGAGAATATCAGGTTCTAATATTCTAATAAGAATAGAAAGACTTGTATTAAATCTATGATAAGAAGATTAATTTAATATCCTTTCCCCATTTCTTACTCTCTGTCACAAGAAAGGATTAATATTGAGCCATTTTCTCATCTCATTAGAATATTCATCAAGAAAATGAGATATTGCAAGTTTAAATTACTCATTTATTAAAAATTCCTGAATTATTCTACTTTGGATCTTTATGTTCAGTATTTAACTGGCCAGCAATTCCATTCCTTCTTTTGTTTGTAGTTCTACTAACCTACCAAGAGAGTCTAGCATTTATCAAAACACAGCATTGTCAGGTTAAAGAGGAAATATGTTATGAATTAAAATTTTATGTTCACCTTGTAAATATAATATAGCTATAATAAGCGTGTTTATAATAAAGTATAGTCTGCTATACTTACAAAAGTAATTCCTTGGAATGAAATTGTAAAAATCTTCTGGAAATCAGAAGAAACATGCATATGAAAAATGTATCAGCATCCAGAAGTATTCAGAGCAATAATGAGGTTTTCAAACAACACAGAAATTTATGTCACTATGTGTACAAGTGCCTTATATAGGCAGTTAAAGACATTCACCATGTGGGAAACAGTATGAACATTTGAAGTCCTGCATATTGGTCTTTTATCTTAGACTGGCTAAACAAAAAACAGAGAAACTAATTTAACTTAAAATGTTGTAGAGCATAGAATTGTGGGGAACAAGTGCACCAGTCCAGGCGAATTATACAGATTTTTCTGATTAGATGCACTCTCAGATTGCTTTCTCTAGATTTATTCACCACTCAGAAAGTATCAGAATTAAGATTAGGTTAACTCGGCATGCTTTCTAAACCCCATCTGTTACAATGTTCTGTTTTCCATTGTACTTACACATTACAAGTCTTAGAAGTGGCAGCTCTCATTTCATTCTTGTCTTTAATTTTCCATTATTTATTGTAGGATATATAGCTTTGTATAATATCTGTGAAGTCCAGTTTAATAAACTGCTTGGTTTCTTGGTATTTCTGTACAGTGAATCATGAATACCACCAAAAAAAATTAAATTGTGTCATTAGGAGAGAAAAAGCAAATGTAGTCCATTTTGGATGCCCAAACTGAGACTAGTATGCTTGCCAATACTAGAATCATAATTGACTCTTATCAAAGTAGAAATTTCCTTGACGAAGTTTCTGTTGACTTCATTTGCAGCTGCATTGCTCATGTTGCTGCCAAAGACATTTCATGAGCTGAGGGATACAGCAACATCCTTCAAAAATCTGTACATCGGGGCTATGCAAAAGGAAGAATCCAGATCTCTGTACCAGCCTTTTTCTTTAAAAAAACCCAAAGAACTAAATACTAAGAACAGTAGTAACTTATTTTGCAATTCTATAGATAATGTGTGTCTATTTGCCAGAGTAACCTTTCACAGTTTGTTACATGACTTCAAGAAACTGAATCTTTTCACTCAGATGCTTCCTAAAAATGATCAATAAACAGTGTCTTCCCTGGCTGTACCTATACCAGTCTAAAAGATTAACCCAACTAATTGACATATAATGATCTTTATCAGGTAATTTAACTTACAAAGAGGCTGTCTGACAGAATAACGCTCACCAGACTTCACCAGGATAAATAAGTTAAAACCTATAGTATTAAGGATGTCTCTCCCTTAGCCCCTCTTCTTCTTTTTTTAATAAATTGTTCAGGCCAGTGCCTTGCATGAAAATGGGGATGCAGTTCCTATACAACTTTATTTTCTAACAAGTTATCAAGCAAGAGCTTAATCATACATAGGTGATAATAACATAGGTGGGAAGCAAAGGAGGAGAGTTTCCCTTACAGTAACTAAGACTTTTTCTGAAGTGCCTTAGTGGCTCAGTCTTTTCAGACAGAGCTTGATACTGCTCATTGTAAACGCTTTCAGATGAGGGCTTTCTTGTTAGGCCTGCTGGAACAGAGCACTGATCAACTTTCCAACTTTTGTATGACAGTATTTTCTGTACTACCTGGTGGGTTAAGCATTGTTAGTTCTCTTAGAAGCTTTACAATATGCAAAATTCCATTATTCAAAGACACTTTCCTACGAGTTGTTTCATAACTCTGTATTAACTGGCTTCACAACCATCCAAGACAGTCAGAAGCCAGAAAGAAAACCAAAGCGGTTCTTCATTTATATCGTTGAAAACCTTACTTCCAACAGCAACAAGTAACTGAGGACAGCAACAACTTCAATGAGATTTGCTGTCAGCCATCATTCATACAATTGTACTTTGATGCCATTTCATCTTTGTGCTTCCTCCCACAAGATATCCTTTGAAGTACTGCTCAAGTCTGCTTTTACTCATGTATACAATATCCCATTTTTATTCAAGCAAAGCCTTAAGCAGCTGGCTATAATAAAGGCTAGTAGTGAAAGAAATGTGTTGGAGTTAGAACACTGTCCAAGATGATGTCTCATGTCATAAGGCGTGACAACTACTTGTAAAGGAATGTTCAAAGCACTAAATGAAATCAGATTTTTGCTGTGGATCTGCCAATTAAATAAACAAGATAAATGCAGCAAGCGTTGTTTGTGTGTGTGTTTTGTTGGGGTTTTTTGGGTTTTTTTATTTTGTTTTTTTTTAGGTGCATCAAAGTATGCTGATAAAGGTATCATTTAGATTTGTAATTTGTATGGATGTCCCTGCTTTTCTTATAAATGCAGAGACTTAGAATATCTGTTTCAAAGCTACATATATAGACCTGCTCACAGCAGTCCCCAGGAAAACAAAAACCTTGAAGCAGGTCATCACATGCAGCTTGAAATATATCAGAGGAAGTTGTCTAAAGATAAAATACAAGCATTTCTGCCTTCTTTTGCTTTCCCATAGTTGAATAAGTATTATGAAATGTAGATAAGCTCAGAAAATGACAGCATCTACATAGCTTTTCTTTCACAGTGAAAGCAGGCTAAGAGTACAACTGAAAATGATTACCACTAGTTCAACATCTGCAATATCTTGAAATACAGAAAAGCACCAAAATATAACTGGATCACAAAGAACTTTCTTTTGCCCTGGAAGGTGCCAGTGCTCCTCTGAGTCACAGATGACATGTACACAAAACTACAAGACTTTAAGTTGGATTAGTTGCCAGAAGAGCAGTAAATTGTAGTGTATCAAAGTGACCAGAACTACTTAGAGCAAGTTTATTCAAAGCAAAATTTAACAAGGTTGTATGTAACAGAGCAGCACACAATCATGTAGTGAGCTGTGCATGGGACAAAAGAAGGATAAATAGTTTTAGGCTCATGCTCTTGAAATTGCTTGCTAAAATACTTTTGAGTTTAGTATGAAGTTAACATTTTAAAAATAAATCACCATATTATCTGTATACATTCTTTCCTTTTTTAGACTATATATTTATCTCAACAGTCTCCTAAAAATGCAAGTCTATTAACATTAATTTCACTAAACTGAGACAAATACTAAAACCAAAACTGAAACAAAAATCTCTAACAAAGAAAAGGTTTATACCTATACATGTATTTCTGTTTATCACCCAGCTAAAACACAGAATACTATAAATATAATTTTGACCTGGTGGAAAGCAACACTGCAGAGAAGGACCTGGGGTTCTTGGTGGACAGCAAGGTTTCCATGAGCCTGCACTGTACCCTTGTGGCCCAGAAGGCCAATGGTATCCTGGGGTGCATTAGGAAGAGCATTAAGGGAGGTGATCCTGCCCCTCTAACTCAGCCCTGGTGAGGCCACATCTGGAGTGTTGTGTCCAGGTCTGGGCTCCTCAGGCAAGAGAGACATGAAGCCCCTGTAATGAGTCCAGTGGAGGGCAACAAAGATGATGAGGGCACAGAAGCATCTCTCTCTCAAGGAGAAGCTGAGAGAAGTGGGCCTGTTTGGCCTCAAGGGGAGATAGATGACTGCAAGGGGACCTCATCAATGTCTGTAAGTATCTGAAGGAACAGTGTCAGGAGGTTCTTCTCAGTGGTGCCAACAAAAAGGACGAGAGGTAATGGGCAGAAACGGATACACAGGAAGTTCTACCTGAATCTGAGGAAGTTCTTTACTGTGCAGGTAACCAAGCACTGGAACAGATTGTCCAGAAGGGCTGTGGAATCTGTCTCAATGGACATATTCAAGAACCATCTGGATGCAATCCTGTGCCATGTGCCTCTAGGATGACCCTGCTTGAGCAGAGAGGCCGGACCAAACAACTCACTGTGGTCCTGTCCAACTTGGCCCATCCTGTGATAACACAAGAATTATAAAAAATTGTATGCATGTATGTATGTAACCCCTTTAGGTACAACCCTAAAGCATCAGCAAACCACCTTCAGCATTTTGGTACTTTGTGGAAATGTTCTTCAGTTTTCAGAATTGGCAAAGAGCCAGTAAAGAAAAAGACCAAATGGAAATCAAACCTTTTAAAGAAAAAGTTTACTTCTCCCAGTAGATGCCTAATAGTCTTGCTTAGACCTTAAGGTAGGAACTATAATCTGTATTTACACTTGGCAACATGTTCAGAATCCCGTTGCATTCAATATTCACTGGACTATTTGTATTAAATTGCTGAAGTATTTAAACAGTTTCCATTACCTTGGATTATGAAAAACACAAATGAACATTTCTAACTAAAGAAGCCAAGAATACACAGATGTCTGAAGTAACAGTAACATCCTATTAGTGGACCTTGGGGCTTTCTGAGTTTCAGGACTCTTCTTCCTCTTCTGGTCCATAATTAAGGAACCTTGATAAACCTGTTACCACTAATTTCAGGGAGAAAGATAAAAATAATCACTTTTGTTTATATACTAAGGAAAACCATAACAATCCGATGGGTTTCAATTGATACACTCAACATCTTAAATTAATTATTTCAGTAGTAACCAGAAAAGTTAAAAATAACTAGAGGAGAGAAATTATTACAATTAAATTATATTTTAAAATATTAATATTTCAAAACACAATGCCAACACAAAGTGATCTTATTAACTAAGGTGTTTTTAAAGACTTGGATATTTTCTTTATACAAATCTAAGGACATAATTTTGTGTCTATCATAAACTATAGGAAATAGAAGTAATCACTAAAAAGCGTATTACAAGTAGAGTTTGAGCAGAAGCAATTTCTCTAACTGAAACACTTAGCAATGTATTAAAAGAAATTAAAAATTAAAAGAGAAATTAAAGATTGCGACATGACCCTGCTACTCTATTAAAACAGAATGCTATTAAACCTCATTACTAAGTGAATGCACATAATTTCTGTGTTCAGACAAAACAGCCTATATTGGCAGCATAAAAGGTAAAGCTCCATAGACAATAAAATACTTCAGTAAGATTTTAAATGGCTAAAAGAACTACATAATGACATGCATAATCAACAATACATCCAAGTTTAAAATTATATGAGTCAGTGACCAATCACCTCTTAATACAACTCTTAAAAACTAACGCTGAAAAAAAAGTTACGAAGATGCATCCACATGAAGGGATGACAAACCTTTTTAAAAAAGATATGGATTTACTGTAGAAAGGAAGGGATATCACCCTCTTAAATATTTTTACCACCTCACTAACTGTGATGGAAAAATTTTGAATTTTAATTTCACTGGACAAATAGCTGCTGCTGCTGCTTCACTTTCAAGTTCAGCTTTGTAAGAGAAACAAATTGCTGCTTCAAATGTGTAAGATCAAGTTTTCATCACGCAAATACTTCAGCGAAAATCTTAGCTCACAGAAACAGTTTCCATTAGGTGAATTGCTCCAATAGAGACATAAGCTTTTCCATATCAACAAGATAAAGTCTCACATCATTACTCCCGTTATATTTATGTTCAGATCCTCTGATTTGGCTCCTGAAACCATGACAGGATATGTTTGAAAGACTGTCACCTGCTCCACTGAAATGACTAACCTTTTGTCAGACAAGTACTTCACAGACCACTGTGTTTTTCTTCTGCTTGTGTCACAAAAAAATGCTCGACTTGTTCTAATGGAAAATATTAAATGCAATTTTGTGTGTGTGTGTGCACATACTGTACAGTAGGAAGCCATGGAAAAATGCTTCCAAGAGCTGAACATTTTCTAGCAAAATGCTGGAAGACATTCAATTATTGCTAACAAATAGTTAAATGTATTTCTATTCCACAGGATGATTCTCAGTTTATTTGTTTTTTCTTTTATATGCTTAGCACACACATGGGAATAGAAAGCAAAGGGAAAAACTTAAAAACTCTTTTTTTGACAGAAGAGTCTGGAAGAGTGATTTTTAAATTATTATATTTATTTTCTTTCTCTCTCTCGTTTGTTCAGCAGATATAATGCTTAAGTAGCCATAAGATTTTTCAGGATTATGACAGATGAACTGGAACTACTACTCCTTGGTAAAAATATTTTCTTTTGTTTCACATTTCATAATACTTCTAATGGACAGATTACAAACAGAGCAGCTTTATGCTACTTTATCATGTCAGAATTACTTACTCTATTCTTCCTAAATCTTAAACAACACCGTCTCAGAATATAATTTCTTCCAAGTGAGAGACAGACATGTCAGAGATTATTTTCTTTTCACCTGGCTTTCTTTCCCCTTGGCTTTACAATCAAGGAAATGAAGTTTCAGATCTGTTCTGAGCATTATCATAGTCCTGACTATATAAGTGTATTCATGCCTTTTTTGGCTTTAAGATTTAAAATCCATACATCAAAAATCTACTGTAATCTGTTAAAAAGGTGCACAAGTTTTCAGGCAAGAAACCTGACATTTTTCTGGGATATGTGTGTATATACTTTTAGGTGTATGTATATGTTTGGCAGTCAGCACAACAAAGTGAACAAAGTTGATTTAGGAGTTGTGCCAATGTATTTACTTTGGCCTAAATTATGGGATCTATTTCTTGTAGAAAGTATTCAAAGGACCTGGTTCTCTTGAAGTACTTGCTGTTCATCCAAGTATGGATTCAAGGGAGATAACCATTTGTTCTTGAAGCAGATTCATATTTGCATTTTATATATTTCTCTACTAGAAAGTAGAGTCACCAAAATCCAGTAATGGGACAAGGGTCATAAAATATAGTCACAAAATTGAAGAAACAACTGGCAAGATAAGGATAACAATGCAGGGACATTCCAAAACAAACACACAAAAAAAGAAAAATCAGGAGCAAGTTACAGTTGTTAGAGTGAGCAGTAAAAATGGCTAATTAAAGCCTCGAGGTATTTCAAAATATTTTTTTTTGTATATATACCACTAAACAAGTCCTACAAATCTATTAAACTCTGTATAGAAATCCTAAATTGTGAAATAGATTGCTTAGGTAACAACTATTATTTTAACATTGGAAAAGCAGTACAACTGCTAAAAACGTCTCTATTTTCTTAAATTTAGGTGCCTAAATTACTGCGTTTCAATAAAGGAGTATCCAAACGCTTCCAGGGAAATGGGCAGTTTCTAGAAAAGTTCATACAAAGTTAATGAGAATTGTCTTTCACATTTATTCCTCAGGTTACAGAGACTGATCTGAGCCAAGTTTATGTAACTACGGAAGAGTCAAAGTCCAAAAATGAGTCATAGCGTAAGTTCATATCAAACATCTGTAGAGAGAAGAGAGCAAACATCTGGAGCAACAAATGACTGTGTGTTATCTTTTCATCCAATTTCCTGAAACTAAAAGCCTGGCAATTGCATTTAATCTTCTTTGGAAAGAAAAGAGAATGAAATGTTTGACAAAAAACATAAAAGTGGTACCCAGAAATCTTCTTACAGTTAGAGAGCAGTAAGTACATTTTCTCTTAGATGTAAAATTAGAAACCATTCCATCAGTTGACTTGCCATATATACATGATTTTCCTTTAAGATGCAAAGGAAACTGGCTCTAGAACAGCAGAAATCCAAACACTATAGGGACCCAGCTGAATCAAATCAACTAGAGACATCCTGAAATACAAAAACTGCATTATGTTAAGTTTATAAGGAAACAAAATTTATGAGCTGAGGATATTTAAACTCCGCCTAAGAAATACTGTTTGTGGTCTGTGGCTCCCTTGCATTTATCCTCTTGTTAGGGAAATAAGACTTTACATCATCTTTTCGCAAAATCCAAGCTATAAATGGGTAAAAAGGAGAACACAGCAGTGATAGCTTTCAAGATGTATTACATGTAAAAGATATTAGAAGACAATATCAGAAGACTGGTGAAAAACTTCATAATATTTAGTTCCCTTTTCCCACACTACAGAAATTCAGTTTTACCCAAAAATTAGTACACAGTCTGTGGACTAAATTTTCTCTAATTTTCTACCTTTCAGCTAAGGAGTCAGCTACTTCATTTTTAGCAAAGTACTTATTTAAGAAAAAACTGTTATGTCTTAAGCAACTGAATACCAATTCTGCAATGATATCCTACTGTAGCCTTAAGTGGCACTGATGGTTTTCAGCGTGTTCCACCAGGGTTGTTGCATATTCTTCTCACTGCCCACACAGCACCTTTTGCTGGCTACAGCTCTTTCTTATTTTCAATCCTTAATTTGAATTCATTTTAAAGCACATCCTTAGGCACATCCTGGAACATATCCTACTTACTGCAACATGAAAGAGTATGTCAAGTTCTAATGAAGATTACGGGACAAATAAGCCAGTGAGCATAATTCAGAATTAATGTTCTTTCCCTTCTAAAGGAAAATAGTTGCTGAGAGTACTCAAATGCAAATTTACAAACAAAAACCATTTAATGCACAGCCTAGGATTTCATGGACGAAGTTTTGTCAATAAAAAAAAACATTTACTGACGCAGCTATATTTGATGTTTTATATATATATATATATATATATATATACATAAATATATATACCTAAATCTATGAATATAATAGTTTGCTTTGCACTTCTCTAGTTTAAGAAAGAAAAAGTCCTGCCTGTCAGTTCCTGCAGACCATCTTGTGTCTGGAGACAAGTGTGTCATGCTGTCTTTCAATCTCACTACAGGAGTACAAGATAGCGGATAACTGATTAGAAGTAAAATGTCCTTTCCTCTCCTTTCCAAGAACTGAAAGGATTATTAACCGTGGCTTCCAGAACTGGTTTTCTCCACACAAAGAAGCTCCAACAGGTGGCCAGGAATTAATTTTAACCACTGTTACTCACTGATCAAGTGCTATACTACAGATAAGTTCCCATTTTTATTTGATATAATCATAGCGGAAAGATCAGTTTCTTTAATTGGCTTTAACTGGCTAGGATGACTATGATTCCCTGGAAAACAAGCAAGGCAGTTTGGGGTTTTTTTGTTGTTAAAACAGACATTTCTAACATTTTCTACACTGTGAATGCACACAATCACTTTTAGTTTTGCTTACAGAATAAGAAAATGGTTTCTTTTAAAATGTGCCTGAGGTGTATCTAGAGAAGGCAATAATCCCTTACACAGCATGAGAGACTGTACTAGAATTCAATACTTCTGAGATTTTACATGGCCAGATGAGAAAGACATCTTAAACTCTTAACTGAAATTATTTAGAATGATTTTGTTTAACTCATTGCATGCTGAAATACCTACTGATACACTTCTGAAGTGTGATTTTTGCATCTAAAAGGCATGTTCCAGATATATCAACTTCAGAAGAATGTACTCAATTAGAATAAACAGTTGTATTTGAAAAGCCTGACAAACAAACTTACTTGGTTCATAATTGCTTAGAGGATTTCACAACTTTTAAAATTCTATTATTTCACCACTGGAATTCTAGACAGAGGCATTGTTACAGGTTAGTTTTACAGGAAAAACATCACTTTTATAATCCTATCCACCTTTTACCTGTAATTTATTATTAGCAAATGGGATAAACAAGATATTTAAGAACTATTCAGACACTTCAAAATAAATGGAAACAAGTCTCCTTTAATATTTATTCCTTTTTTCTTAAATTAAGTTTAAAAAATTCTTGCCTTAACTGATAAACTGAGCCATAAAACACTACAGGTTTCTGACAATTTTCACCTGGATATCAGTTTTTCAAACTTAATCTACTATGTTATATTCTTCTGGGAAAGGCTAAAACAAGAGAAAATGCATGAAACTTTTGTTTTAAATGACTTCCTATTCTGTAGATTCCGCTGAGGGATTATCCAATTCAAGTTATAGAAAGATCAGTGAACCATAAAATCAGTAGCAGAATTCCACCTTTCACCAAATATTTAAATAAGAGGACAAAGCAGTTTCCTCTTGGGCGCTTCCAGAGCAAAGCCAATTCAGGGAGGCCACAGGCATGTGGCCACCAAGGTACTGCTGACACTTCTGAGACCAGCTCCCAACAAGTCAGGGCCAGATGCATCCTGCATGCAGCACTGCCAGCTCTCCACAGGGAGAAGGTGGAACATCATTATAAGAGAATACAGGCAAAGATGGCCCCGAGCAAACTCCAAGGCTGAGGAGTATCACCAGGAGTGACACGGTCCTCCAAAGAAAGACCTCCCAGCACTAATGCCTGATGATAGCCCTCCCTACCCAGACTGCTTCAACTAGGACTTAGAAGATTTAGGTTTTACACTAAATGAAAACTACAGTTAAACAGACAAATTATTCTTTCAAAGAGCACGAGAAAGTTACAGATTCAGCTGGTCAAATCCAAGTTGCTGACAAGGCAACATAAAATTTGCTGTTCTGTAGCCATAACATATATAATAGCATATATATTATAGAACAAAAATACATTTTAAAAGTGGGAACTTTGTTAGGCTAGATTTAGGACTTGGAGAAGGATTTCAAAGTTCTTCTTCCATACAAACCAAGAACAGTTTAGCCAGTAGAGGGAGGAGTTTTTAAGGCCACAGAAAACAATACTTCTACTCATAACTATAGACAGTTGGGTATACAATGGAGCAGAAAAACCTAGTGCTTTCGGATTATCTCTCTCTACCCCCCTTCCTGTGGCTGATGTAGGTTTGTTTCTCAGTGTATGTCTGTTTGTTTGGTACCTAGAATAAACTGATTAAGCTATAGGAATTAGTGCAACTCGGAGGCAAACAATAATGGTTTTATCTCTATTTTGTCTCAACTTGGCTATAAAAACCCCTAAGCATTATTACCTCCCATTGGCATTACTCAAGAGCTACATAGGCAAAACCGCATTTTGAAGAGTACATCAAACCAATAAGTAATTTAGAATAAGCTCTGAATCATATCTCAGAATTGTTTTTCTGCAGTTTGTGAGCATTATAATTTTTTTTTGAATACAGAATATTTAATGACAGTAGCATATCTAGGTAAAAAATACAGAGTAATATAAGCACTAATAGTCTTGTTTAATACAAAATATTGTGTGGTAGTAAGCTCAGAAGAACAATGAAGAAGGAAGAATATGTTATGCATTGAGCATGAGATGTGACTTTCTCTTTTTTACACTATAAATCAAGAACAGGGAGATAATCCTGATTCAATAATGAATTTACTCCGTTAATAAAAAGAGTTGCCTGTCTGTGTCATTGAAATTGCCAGAATTCTATTTACATGAGTATATGAGGCTGCATTCAGCTGCTGCAAGGCTCTCACATCTGATTCATGCTGTATGTTGTCAGTTGTCTAATCTTGCAGGTATTGAACACTCAAACACAAACCCCTGTTTTTTTTCACTAATCTTTGACATCTGCTTAGAAGAAAATTAACATTGCTCTGGGCTTGTAATCAACAAATGCATTTATGATTACCTATGTATCCACATTTATAACTTTAATTAGCTCTGAAAGCTGACTCAGCATTACTAAATAAAGATATTAATGAAAGATGCTTACTTAAACCCCTGATAAGCACTATATAAATTTAACTTCATTTTATACAGAATACGTCCACCAGTTGAATCACTCATGAACTCCGAGCTGTCTGTGCAAACCATAGAAAACGTCTTTCTGCAGTCCTAGTCCTAACTCTAAACCCTAAATGAGGATTTAATATGACATTTCAGAGTTTTGGGTGAAAAAAGGATTGCTGGAAACAGGTGGACAATGAATTCCTCTTCCCAGTGATGTGAGCTGTAAACATAAGAGAGATGACAAACTACTTCTGCTCAGCAAAGGAGATTCTTGCAGAAAGCAGAGACCATGGCTTCTTTTGAAACATATATTAAATTTGCTGGATACCAAAAAGCGAATTCAACAAAGACTAAGAAAAAAAAAGGCAGACCAGCAAATTTATGCCTTCAGACCAACTCTTGACTGAAGAGGAGTTGTTTTGAAGATTTGTGTACCACTTAGCTTTGGTATTCTACTGTAATATACCTTCAGAGTAGTTGTACGTCCCTGTCTCTTTTACTATTTCCTATTCAGAAGAAACAACACTCACTGACAAATTTGGCTGCACTCCAGGGAAAGCAAAAGTATGCTTAAGATTACCTTTTCAGTGACTTGTTGGAATAATATGAAAGAGAAGAAGATAATTCAGTCTAGAATTTATTTATCCTTAAGTATTTATCCCTGCTACTTGTGGCTGAGTATCTCGCAATACAGATCTTCAGCACAACTTGCCTCATAAAACATCTTCCATGGAATGTCAATATCCAGCCTGGTTTTGCATAAATGATCAAGAGGAAGTAAATTTTAAACTAAGTTACTTTTGACTAGTGTTTCCTTTGATGACATGATGCTTTTTTTTTGCTTTTTATATATACCCCCTCTAAATACTCTTTTGTATAACTTTTATGTATTCTTAAGGGCCTTTTAGCCCAAATACTTCTAATTGTTCAGGTTTGATAACTAGCATAGGCCCAGTTAAGCCAGGAGAACAAACATCTTAGAAGCCACAGACACCTTAGAAGCCTCAGAAACCAAGGCCTTCTCTGGAACACATTTTGTAAACTAAGATAGGCCTGTCCAGGGGGGGGAAAGTTCCTCAGAGAGGGGGGTTCGCTCGGCCTCTCACTGGGGAATCTTTTATAGATATGCTAATTGGTAAAACCTATAATTTTATACCCAAGCAATTGTGTGTGTGCATTTCAGGGGGTGCTCACGGGGGTGCATTTCGGTGTGCATTTGGATGTACATTCCAGCGTGCTCCACCTGGACAGAGTGCACCAAGGATCCTTAAAATAAATACCAAGGTAAAATCCCTTTTCCCCTCTAACCGTGTTTGGCTCTTGATTTTGAGACCAAGAAAAGGCATCACCTTTAATCAGTTCTTTGATGAACGAATAAATATAATCAATCACATTATACTGTTTCCTTACTTACCACCTCTTTTCCTTCTCTTCTCAGAAGTCTGAGCACATGTTTTTCAGTTAACACTGATACTTGTGGCTGTAGAAAGCAGTGCAGCTACAACCAAGACAAACCAAAAATGGAAGGCAGCTTTGTTGGAACAGTGAAGAGCTCGGCTCCACCCTAATGACTGCCATTTTCTCTCCCTCAGGCTGAACAAGCCTCAGGCCATCAACCTCTCCCCATAGACCAAGTGGTCCCAGCCCCAAACACATGCTCCAGCCGTGTTCCCTCACCAACTAGTTCTAGTTTATTCATATCAATAATATGATGCTATTAATCGTTATCGATGATATTTTCCTCATAATATAATTGTTACAATACAGCACCAAACCTGGACATTGTTTTGGACAGAGTCTATCAAGTGCCAAGTAGAGGGGAATAATTGCTTTCCCCACTTAGCAGCTGGTTCCTTTTAATGTAGCCCAGCACACCTTTGACCACTGATGCTGCCAGGGCACACTGCTGGTTCATTTTCAGCCTGTGTCTGCCAAAGCACCAAGGTCCTTTCCAATAGAATTTCTCCACAGCCATTCAGTTCTCAGCCTATACAGTTGCAAAGAGCAATTCCTCCCACCAGGCTGCATTTTGCATTTTCCATGTTGAAATTCATGGAGCTCTTCTTAGAATTTTATTTTAGCTATGAACAGATAAGATCGTTAGCACACTCTTCCATAAGACAGCCTAAAGTAATTCCATTCCTGAAGGCAGGCTTCTTCCCCCCTACCTAAAAGATAAACAAAGTATTTTTGATATTTACTGCTTTGTTAGCAGTTACCCTTTCAGAACCAGTCATCTCTCAAATAGTGCTCTAAGACATAAACTGAAGTTGTGAAGTCTTTAGAGCAAGGCAGACAAGAGGTAAACAGGGATTTATTTTTGGCAGCAAGTGTCAAACATTTGACTAGTTAATTCACAAGCTTGACAGAGGATTTGCAGATTGCTTAAAACACTGTTTGCTAGCTACCCATAAGATTTCAAAATTAACCTGTGAATATTATTAGGAATTACTTCTACCCTCATCTTTGCACAAGCCACATGAGAACAGCCAGTTGTGTGGGGCAGCACTTCAGTGAAGAGGTTTTGAATACACAGAAATTAGTATCAAACAACAAAAAGTGCCATGATTAAAAAAATTAAATTATCTACTTCCAGGACATCAAAAAAATCTTGAAACTTGGTAAGGGCAGAGGTAGAAATAAGAACCTTGGCTGGTGGGTCAGTACTTGCATTCTGCCTGGCTTCACATTCCCAAACAGCCACAAGGTTACTTCTTTGCTCCAGGTCGAGCGGATTCGAATATAGAAAATACTCACTACCCAATGAGATCAAGAACACCGTATTACTCTATATATCTAGCAACTAAGGTACACTTTTTCAGCGTTGTTGCCAAAGCTAATTGTGCAAAACCTATCTCAAAGGAATAGATATATGAACATCTGCATCTGTCACTCTAAGTGTGTTTACTTCAGGTGGTTTGTTTTTGAAAGGAAAAAGATTGTTTCAAAGGAAACAAAATGTTTGAATAGAAACAAGCTTCCTGGCTACCAGAAGCTTCTTTTTCATGGTAATTGTCTTTGAGGACACAGACATATTGACAAAGTATCTGTAGGAAAAAGAAGCAGTCCTAAAATGACAAAAGGTCAAATGCTTATCAGGACTATATAAAAACCATATGCCACCATACAAGGTATTTAGGTGTTGAAAATTGATATGTCATTTTGAAAACAAGTCATCCTAAACATTTTTATTCACAGAAAGAAGGTTAAAATAGAGAACAGAAAGAAGAAATTTCTTTGGGGTCACTTGCAATAAATTGTACCTATCACCAAAGTACACTATAACTGTATCTTGCAACTGGCCAGTCTAAGTACCATCTTAATAGCCCTCTTCAGTGTACACCACAAAACACCCTTGTAAACTAATTCATGCCAGGACATAGCAATATTGATACTTCACAATTTATTTGTTTCATTATTTGAGGTCCTGATGCAGTGCAACCATTCACAAGTTGATTTCTTTCAAAAGTTTGTTTGAATTTGAGTAGAGAAAAATCCTATTAAGAAAAACTAAACATCATGATCATTGTCACACTGGTAAGTCTGAGAAAAGTAAGGTAATTAAGTGCTTGAATTTGCTATGATCAAGCTCTACATTTACAGATAATTCAAGATATTTGCACAGGGTTACATTGATCAGACTGCATATACATACAAAGACTTCAATTTCTAAGCTTCTCTATTTCCAGTATATCTTTAACAGTGACAGCTTGTAGTTGTAGACTGAAAAGCAGACCCGACGGCACTGCAGTCTCTTCTGTAACTTCAGGATGTGTCCATTTGGTGAGATCATGGAAGCCGAGATGCTCTGGCTAAGCTTAACAGTTGAAGTTAGTCTCATTTTGTAGTCTTGGATTTTGAGAGACTCCTGAGCCACATAGCACATCTTGCCAACCCATGGCCTGAAGGCAGTTTTGTTCCTCTGTTAGGATCAAATTAGCTCCAGCAGCCAGAGTTGTGCTGCCTATAAGGCTACTACAAAGTTCACCTGCTGCTGTCTTAAATTAATAAGTTGCTAAAACAAATTTTGTATAAAACCCACCTGTCCCCCAACCCTCATTGTCTTGGGGATGAGAACAGGACAGCAACTGTTTCTGGTCTCTGACCTACTTTTAATCTCTTTCCCTTTTAAGATGAAGAAAAGGAGATAATCCTGGAATACATGAATTGCAAAACATGAGAAAAGAGGGAGTCATATTGTATATAATGTTTCTTAGACTTTCATTTTATAAACTTGATATATAAACCATTCTTTTCACTTTCAAAAATACAATAAACATTCCCAGGAACTCTAATAATACAAAGATGTGCATTTCAACTGCACAGCCTCTATGATCTTTGCAATGCTGGCTCTTACAGGACTATCCTCCTGCAGGAGTATTAGCTACTATTTTTCTTACTCATATACTGGCAAAGCTTGACAGTAACTTTTTAAAGTATTTTTTACACAACTGCCAGAAACAAGCTAACAATAATACCTGTTTTTCACCTTCATTGCTCAAAAAACTTTTTATTGTGGTTTACCTCCAGAATACTTGTTCCTCAATATATTTGGCTGTTGTTCTGTGCAGCTAAGTTGTGTGTGCACAAAATTATATTACCACATTTGCACATACATGTAAAGGGGTACACATTACACAGAACTGTGGACTGGAATGTAATATATATAATTTGAAGGTCTTCAATAGCAAATTTAACTAATGGAAGAGCAAGATTTAAAGAAAATGGGTTCTTTAAAACAATTTAGAGGGGAAAACGTTGAAATAGGTTACTTAGATTTATACTTTTTGTCAAAATACACTAGTTGCCTTCAAAACTCCACTGATCTGCAGGTCTTGCTGCAGTAATTTTGAGTGATGTATGTAGTAAGAAATAAAAAAAATTAATTACAATTTAAACACTTGTACACAGTAATCCAAGGTTAACTCCAATAATGAAAAAAGAAAATTGAATTCAGTGAAATTCATGCCTGAAAAACCAAGAATTCCTGTTCTTTGACATATTCCAGCTATACGTAAATAAAGTTGATTTCTTTTTATCCCATGATAAAACCCAAATCCTTCTATAAGGCCATTAATCAAGTTTCTTCCCCATTTTCAGTATCAATGAAACAAAGATTTATTTAGAAGTCACTCTAAATCAGATACCATTTCCTACCAAATATCATGCTATACTTTTCTAAGATCTTTCTCTTTCCCTAAGACACATTTCCCAAATGACAGTTTTATCAAGTAATTTAGAAAATTCTTTCCTGAAGAAAACAAACCAACAATACTAGGGATTTCTTTGTCACGTCTGTCACGTCTTGTAGCCACCTCACATTAATCTCATACTTGTGTTTGCTTCCTCGCAAACATTCATGGGATTTCTTCATCGCCATCTTCTACAGTAAAAATATCAATTTAAGTAAATGGTAAGAGTGATAAAGTTTCCTTTTTGAGAAATTTTGTCTTTCATGCAGCTGTACTGGAGGTTCAGTTTAATCATCAGCAAGCTCATTAGCTTGGTCTGGACCGAGACTAAACTGATGCAGGATGATCATTAACTTACAAAGTTTTTAGTAAAAATTAAATGCATATACACACACATAAAATCTTAACTTTGAACCTCTCAACATCTGTGCACTGCTTTAAAACAAATTTTTCAATTTTAAGAAGACATAGAAAATTACTATTTTTCAGACATAGATGCCATAAAAATTAATTACAGAATAGTTTCAAGTTAGATGAGAAATATACTAAAGAACTGAAAACACATATGGACCAAAGTAATTTAAAAAAAAAAAAAATTGCAGCCATAGCAACTGATTTCTGAATACATGAAAAACCACCATTCTGTTAAAGTGGCTTCTATTTCCTGTATCATCAGACTTAAAAATATAATTTTAAAAGTTAAAAAATCTAAAGTCTTGAGACAGGAGGAACATTACTGCTATTCCTAAAACTTTGTGGCTGTGACTTTCACAGTTTTGATCCCAGTATTAGAGAGCATCCTCAAAATCCACTGAATATTGATCTTTCTTTCAGCAGTGGAAATCAGATACACTTCCATTTCCACCATTGTGTACTTGTGACCATTTCACACCTTCTGCAGAAATTTTAGCATCTTACTGGAATGGAAAACAACCTAGACATGAAAAATTACTTCTACCTACCTATTAGTTCATTCATATCAGAATATGCATAATCAGTCTCTGTGGATTAAATAATGCAGTCTACCATTTTGTGTTTGGATTAATTTCTTTTATTATCCTGTTTATTGCAGCTGAGTCTCCAACCAAACCATCTGATATTGCTAGAAATACTATGTTATTCACAAAAAAGGTTTAAATTTTAGCTGCTTCTCTATTTAATGAGGGAGTTCACTTTTCTCAGAGACAGTTGGGATTTACTGGCAATACAAGGTAAATGAGAAAACTGGAGAAGCAGGCAATGGTCACAGCAGCAACATTAATCACATGTCATAGAAATCTCCCTACTATACATAAGTTGACACATTGTCTTTTTCAGAAAAATGTCAGGGTTGCCCTCACCATAACCTTTCTTGACCTGTTGTCATCCTGTTATGTTCCTCCCCTTCATAACATCACTGTTTTAAAAAGAGAAAAATAATCATCACAATGCTACCCTACTATGGAAGTTCTTAAAGTTTTAAAACATAAATTGACATTGGACAGGAAACTAAAACCCAATTTTATAAAGGCAGATCTTTGAGAAAGCCTTCTATTTACTGCAATGGGTCTCATTGACAAGTTCTTCACAAGAAACTACCTAAAGTTTTAGAATATGTCAAACAGTAAAATAAAAGATTCTTTTCCCTGTTATTAAAAGGTTTTGATCTTCATTCATAGAACCACAGAATATTCTGAGTTTGAAGGATCTTTGGGGTGAAAATACTTTACAACACCAAGTGATTCAACTGAATAAACTCCATGCCCCCCTATCAAAGCGCCATCTTCTAAAAGAAAAGCAAAAGGGTAAAAAACCTTCTAGATAAATTCAAAATACCTCTCCAATAGCTGTCGTGGGTTGAACCTGAGTTGATGGACAGATCTTTCAACCAGTAGCGCTTCTTGAAATTTACATATTTAAGCCCTGTGGAGACACAGGAAGTGCCCCTTTTTGGTTTGAGCCTTCCCGCGGGGAGGGGGGAATATGGGCACCGGGCTCTGTTCTTCGGAGCAGCCCCGGGCCTTCTGTCCCCCGGCGCTGGGGCACGGGCCCCGGGTTCGTGCAGGAGAGCCCCTCAGAGCCACGGGCAGCTGAGGAACAACCAGAATGGCTGCAGAGCCGAGACCTCCCGGAGCGGCTGCTGAGGACCCCCCTCCCCCGCCACGTGGCCCACGCAGACCCAGTGGAAGCTGATGGAACTTTTTTGCAACCAACTCAGCCTATATTGAACTGCAAGATAACATCAAGCAGCATAAAGGGAGCGAGGCTTTCTCCATCGTAAAGCCCGAACAATGGAGACCACTCATCATCATGGCATCTTCAAGGTCAGAGAGAAAGAAAAAGTGAGTGAAGCTGAAGATGGCGGTGGGGAAGAGAGGGCGGAGTCGCGCCTTCCGCGCGTAGCTTAAAACTGCTTTTTGCAGACCGTGGTGAAAACTGTAATATCACAAACTGTTTTTCTCTTTAATCCATTTAAAGACATGGGGGGGATGAGAATTCTGTGTGCAGCCTGTGAGGGAAACAAAGGTGAACACACCAAGTTACCCAGGAGCTGTGAGAGGTTGTGAGAGACTTTTAAAATTTCTGTGAAGAAGAGGGCTGTTTTTTTCAGGCTGGAATTTTGCCTATCCTTAAACGAGAATACCCCATGTTTGGCCCATGGTGACAGTGTGGAAGAGGCTGTGATTTCTTTTCATGGGAGAGATATTTTTTATGGCAACAGGTTTCCGGGCGGGACTGTTGCTGGTGCAGTTTGGGAACCATGAGAAGTAAAAGAGACCTCTATTTCCCCAAATAGTAGAGAAGCTTTAAGAACTGTAAATGCTGACCAAGAATCATTTTTTGTTATCCTTTGTGTGAGTTGGATAAGAGGGGGAGGTGCTGGAGAAAAGGGGGGTTTTGTTTTAATTTCTTATTATTTCTTTTTACTCTTAATTCTGTTAGCAATAAACTTTTTCATATTCTTTAAGTTTGAGCCTGCTTTGCATCTCTCCAAATCTCCTATCTCAAAGAAGGTAAGAAATGCAAACTAAACCACTACATTGATTGGTGTTTCTGCCTGGTTTATGAACCAAACCTGCTACAGTGATCTACCCTATTTTCGCTATTATAGCAACTTTCCCTCTTTTCCAATATCCAAACAAAATACACATAAAAAGCACACTCAATTCGTGTTGGTCTTGATCCCCAACACCATGTGTCAGAAGAATTCATGGCTTCTCCTTCTTGAGCACCACATATACCTTCTAAAACCTGACATATCTATGAGCTTCAAAGTTTTTAAGACACCTGCCTAACCTTTCACATCCAACCATGTGCAGCTGCTTCCCCAGCTGAAGGCTGATTGCCCCCAGTGCCAGCCATGAGTGTGTTCTATGTGCTACATCACATTTTCCTATCAGGATCAGCTCGATGTTAATGAATTAGACTACAATTATCATTAATTAGAGTTAGCTTAAAATCCATTTTATGCAATGGATACATTTTTACTTGGGTATTTTCGGCATTCTCTTTATTTAAAATTCTAATGGTGCTGTTCAGAGTGTTTTCTATTATTGAGGATTTGTAATTGACTAGGCTTCAAATATACCTTTTACATAGCTCTAAATTTACTGTACTGCAGAAGAGGTTAAGAAGCTTCCCAGGAAGTAGTCTGCGTTTTAAAAAAAAATTTAAAATTCATTCTTACACTCTATAGTCAAAAATCATGCTTCATATTTGCTGTTAGCACTTACGCATATTTGTTTTATTGTTTTGGCCTAAATCCAGACAGGTGACAGGTATGCTTACCGGAGGTATTTACAGCAGCTCTGTCAGCACACTCTTCCCAGTGAGGCTGACTTGAAAAACAAAAGCATTTCAGGGACAGTGTTGGCATAATACTAAGGACTCAGTTTCATGAGCTCTGAGAACAAGCCTTCAAAAGCTTAAAAGACTTCCAGCAGGAAGACAACTAATAGCAAAAACAGTAGGAGACCCAACTATTACCTTCTGTTCTGGCCCAAAGGCTCTGAAGAGATTCACATTTCATTGTTCCAGAGTAGGAAAAAAAATAGTGAAGATAAGGAAGAACAAACTGGGAACTGCTTCCTTTGATGCTTCTCATCTCAGAGAAATAGCAAAGACATGAAATGCAAAATCCAATTATATATTTTTAGCATGTGACAACCACAGCATAATAAACTGAGCAGGGAACACAAGAACAAAAACTCTGGTGTGAACATCAAAAATGGCATGAATGAAATACAACCTGTTTCTTTTTGTTTCCTAGATGTATTGTTCCATAACCATGTACACGAATGTGTACAACATTTAACATGTACCCTATTGCCTATAGGGATGAAAGACATACAGCTGATTTAGACAGTATTTCTTGCATTTTTGTCTTGGGATACATTAAAATTGTGTACTTTGTTTATTTTATTAAATTTTGCTTCTTTAATGAACAGCAGAAGACTACATATTCCTGGAATGCATTCTTTATATTGATCAAACTGATACTGGTCCTTGGGTTACTAAGTTATTGAAATTTGGCCTTTGGTCAATTACTAACTAAAAAAAAAGCCAACCTGTTTTGTGAAAAAATGTATATTACTAAAAAGATTTTGCTGAAGAGCTTGGACCATCAGTAATCATGTGGTGGATAATTTCTGAACAGTTTTCATCAAATTTTGTCTGTTTTTTATTCATTATGCAGTTTTAATTGTAAATCTCATAAGACTGGTTCTGTTCCCTGAGGAGAAAATTTTACATCTGAGATCAAAGGCCAACAAATACACAACAGAAAAATGCACACTGAAGATTTCTTATCTCTCTTTTCCACTTTTATTTTCACATCATGCAAATTCACTTTAAAGCATATGAGATTTGAATCTACTCTTTATTTGCAGTAATCATTCAGTATTTTTGCTATTCTACTTTTTTGTAAACATAAACCACCAAATATGTATGGTGCTTGCTATTTTTAAATATACTTGTCCATTTTCCCAGTGAGCTCTCAGGTTCTTAGCTTCCAGGTTATTTTCTTTCCCACCAGTATTGTTATTTTCTGCAAGCAGTTGAAATTATATGGAATGGGACACCTTCTACTTTGCAGCACAATTTTGAAAATCTTGAGTGGCATGAGCTATCGTTGAGCTACAGGACCAACTTTTTTTTCACAGTGATAAGGGACAGATTGCAAATGCATTCAAACAGCTAAGCTTGAAAATAGGATGCCTTGTGAGATTTTTCAAATGCATGTAGGCTTAAAACTTTTGGAAGTAACTTAGAAAACTCAATTTTTGATTGTTCCTGTTTTCATGCATAACCTTGAGCACATCATTGTGCATCTCACATTCCCTTGGCCTAAAGTGGATAAAATATATTTAAATATGATGGCCCTGTCTCACACGGTGACATCAGGACAAAATCATTCATTGTTAAGTCGCCAAGGACTACTTCATTGGGGGTGACTTCATCAGGCATATCTGCACTTGTGGAATGAGAGACTCTGAGCACCATACACAGAACAATAATTTCACCTTTTAATTGCATAAAATGCTGATGGGAAAACTAAAAAATTGTAGATATGTGGTCACAGAATATCTTCGTGTCCTCGTCTTGTATGAATGGTACATTTCTATGAATTCCTTTCTGAGGATGTTTCAGGAAGTCAAATGTGTGTTAGGTTTAAGTGTTTCAAAATACCAGCTTTGTTCTTATTTCAGAAGACAGAACGGCATGTAAAGAGCAAACTACTTAGTTTGCCTTAGCAGAGGTGATCTAGCTCAAGGACAAGTTGTTTGTTGTTTTTCTTTTAACCACAGTAGTTCTTGCTTTCTGTTATAAAATTTCATAAAATTTTAGTCATGAATACACTGTATCTAGGGGAGCAATGTACAACGGTTTAATTCATTTTCATGCTATTGAGGCATGCATCAGAAGAAAATCTGTCATAAACCACAATAATTTTCACTTCTGCAGAAATAAGTGCATCTATGATCACAGGTGTGCACAAATGTATAAGTACAGTGAAGGTCTTCAGTTACTCTACATTTTTATATACAGGGGTGAGAGAGAAGTGGCACTGCAATGATGTATTTAAAGTCAAGGTGGCATGTAGGGCTTTTTTACCTCCTCTTATCTCAAGGTATCTTTCGAGATTAAATAGTTTTAAACCACTTGCAAAAGAGAGAACCAGCTGGCTTTCAGAAACATGATAAGTTCCACAAATTATTTGTTATTCTTCACTGCGTATTCAGCACCTCAGACCTATAATTCCCTGCAAAGAACTTGTTGCTGAGACTGCTTTTCAAAATATTTTTTAAAAGTAAGCATTAAAATGTAATGAAGATACTGGAAATATCAGTCTAAAGGACAGAAGGATTTGCTTAGAGTAGTTATAACACACACATGAAACTACAATCGCCCAAACTATTATTGATTAAAAAATGACCAACATAAAGGCAATAAAATCCATAATATCATACTAAATTCCTAAGTAATGCTAGGAATATATGTAATAGAATAATCTGTAGCATGTTTACCGAGTTTTGACAGTGCATTTAGCCCACATCTCAGCACACAGCACAGACAAAACTCAGTGAATTTGTACTTGCATGTATTTCCAAAGGTGGACTTTTCTGAAGGATTCACTTGCATGATCTGCCTCAGAAAAAATTGTGTCATACTTGCATGACCTAATGGGAATGAACTGCATGAACAAAGTCTGGTTCCTGTGAAAGATTTGTGAGAAGGGTTGTCACCCCCAGGCCGCAGAGCCACCACTGTGGTGGGATGTGACTGCTGTGGGAGATCCTGGAGCCCAAGTTCAGCAGGGCACATCTAAGAGTATGAGCAGAAATACTTGAAATACTCTGGGAATGTCTGCTTGAAATTTTCTTTCATCAGAAGCCTACTTATTTCACTGCTTTCTACTATTCCTTTATCTCCAGTAGCAGTATACACGTTTTAGAAGATCAGAGTAGAAATGAGAGATCCTGAGCAGAAAAATAAGCAAGTTCAGCAGTGAAGCTGTAGTCCTGAATATGACCACAGACTCATATCCATTTTTAACCCCAGCATGTGCTTCCAAATTACTTAATCATGTCACCATAAGGCTAATTCCTGAATGCTTTTGTCCTGACTGTTGTAATCATGCTCAGATAGAAAGTCTTTTTAAAAACAGCCTGATTCTCATTGCATAGCAAATGCTTTTTCCTTTAACCATTGTTTTAGAAATAAACTCATCAAACAATATACATGATTGTAAGTTAAATGAAGTTTCCAGTTTCATCCTGAAGCTACTAGCAAATAAAGCTGAATATTATTGAATTGCTTTGGACTAACCGGAAAATCACAACATATAATTGATATGTCGATACAGCTGTCTGAGTTCTGTCAAGCCAGCCTACATTTCAGACATTTGCATCTTGTTCAGAGAAAAAGGAAAGATGCTGATTGCGTTTAAGATTACATTCAAACTGTGTTATTGCCTCAGACTAGTAGTCCTGTTAGGCTCTCCTTTTGAAAGCTTTATTATTTTCAAAGAAAATACTGTGGAAAAATAAAGCTGTTTGTTAAACAGAGAAAGGTAATTGGAAGCTTGCTGTATTTACCCTGTCATTGTATAACCCTGGTTACAGAGAAACACATAGAATATAAACACATATATTTTTAGTTAAAATTAAGAAAATTCTAACTAAATAATTGAAATAGAATTTGTCTGCTATCATATCCATTTCTCTGTTGTAAAGTGTGTGATTTTTTGTTAAACTTCATTTCAAGAAACTATTCTTAACAGCATCCCTCTGCTAGAGAGAACAATCAGTGGGTATTTCATCTCATTTAACTTTGAGAAAATAAAGTATAGGATCTCTTATATTGATAAAAGTTTAAACTTAACATTACAATAATTCAATGTTGGATAGATAAAGAGCTGGTAACAATAATTCACATTATCTTTTTAAGAAACTGATTTGTTTGAAAATGCATGGAAATGTTAGACTAATAGTATTGAGAGATGGAAAGAGTTCAAATAGTTCCTTTACTGAGATTCTGCTTTCAGAGAGGAAAATAGCAGAGAACAGGAATTTCCCCATTTTTCTCATCCTGTACAAGAAATGGGCACTAGTTTCTGGGCTCAGCTTTGCAAAGCTGAAAGTATTTTCCACGGTTCATCAAAGAGTATCATTGTTGTCACATGAACATACAGCTACCATTTCCAGTGGGATATTTGGTACACAACGTGGCCACAACCTCAGCATGGGAACACTCAGCATAATGGGTCCATGGACTGTAGGGCCTGCCTGCTCCAGGGAATCATGGGTTCCCTGATCTTGTTTGTGGCTACTCCATCACCACCACACAGCTGCTGTGGAAGTACCATGGGACTGACCATGCTGTCAGTCTCAGTACTGGATTCAACATGGTTTTTCTCACATTCTGAAGCAATACCGGACTTACAAGGAGAAAATGAAACAAGACCAGGAAGGTTAATGTGACTGAATGGACCCGAATTTAGAGAGAGCTCCTGGCCAGTGATTAGGGTGACGCTTCAAGCATTTCTTATTCTATAAATAGTAGTTCTCCACTACTTTGTCTTAGAGTCTTCTTTAAGCTCCTCACAGAGGTCAAATAAAGTTTGTTTTCAAATTCCTATGTACAAAAACCTGCTTCTGTATTAGACCTAAAAGCAAGACTCTGCTAAGCTCTCAAAATCCTGTTAGAAAGATAAACCCCTACATCTTCTCCTCTGTGTGTTCTCTTTGTGCTGTTACTTTTAAGCATTGACTTGAATATATTAAATTTACCTGCTAAGTATTTTGTTATGTGTCCATTTCATCTGAAAATGCCCCCTTTCCAAACTCTCTCATCCTCGATGAAAATTCATAAATATATGTATATATTACTACATTTGTATTAATTTCTTATTCAATGTGGAAATCCACCCGTATGATCTCTATGTGGAACATGTCCTCTATCAAAATCTGAAACTACCATTTATCTCACTATAAAATATTTCTTAGACACACTTATATAAGTATATATTTATATACTTATATGTAGTGATACACTTCTGTTAGTATATACTTTATATAGTTATGTGGATGTATTTATGCCTACACCTGTATATTTCTTGTATGTACTACTTTCCCATTTCATACATATCACTGCTACACTTTTATTGAGATTTCATCCTAGAATGGCCACGTGAACTGAACTACAAATCCACAGCTGGACATAGTGAAACCATGTCTAGTAAAAAGGCAAATATCTGTTTATTAAAGCACCAGTGACTGATCTTCCGTTGTGCTGATTTAATTAACTTGTGTCAAAACCAGTCCAAAATGCACAGATACATAATTTTTTGCTAATCTTCCTGTTCATTGTTTCAAGAACAAGCCAGACTGGTTCACAGGTGGGATTTCTAGGCACAGTGAAATATATTGATCAAAGTAGAATTATCTGAAGAGTATGCTTCTGCAGCAAGTGGATTTTCTACCCACTCTGCACTCTCTGCTAAGAAATCTAACCAGCATATTTTACATTGTAAGAAGAGGATCAAGCAATCTGCCAGGAAAAACAACCTGCAGAAAAAAAATTGTTTCAATAAAAAACTGTAGCAAGGTTTGCGAGGAGAAACTGTATTGTGAACTTTTATATCCTTATAGTGCTACAACACTATTACTACTTTAAACTGTACCATTTTTCAAACTGCTATAATAAAGGAAAGGTATGAGAAGTGCAGAATAAGATTTTCTTTTTTCCTTGTGGCAGAACCAGCATTGTTGTGGTCACTTAGTGGTGTCACTTGGAGAAATGGTAGAAGCATACTAACATGAAAAGTTTAATGGGTCATTTCTGCATGGGAGTTCACTGTGGACTTAAATGTCAACCAGTGGCAATTTTCTCCCTACATTTCCTCACAAAAAGGAGGTTGTTCTTAAAGTTATTTATTTGTAAGCAACATAAACATGATTTTGCTCGTAAATAAATGCTGAATCCATGTGAAAATAAAGGATACATTACTCTAAAGTAATAATAGCTGGACTAATTTTTCAAAATCTCATAAATTCCAGAAGATTAAAATTGCAAGAGATGCTTTTGTTTAAATAGAACTCTCATGCTTTAAGTGGCTTGGTTTGAAATAGTTCTGTGTCAGCTTAAAGGTATTTTTCAGTCTTAATTCAATTTAGCATACAAACAACAATTTAGAACTTGACCAGGAGTGAATCCTCCTCAAACTATGGTTTGAGAATTTCAGCCCTGTGGGTTTTGCTAGTGTTTATAATTTGTCAAAAGCCACTCTTAAGTTCTAGGGCAGTTTACAAATTGTGAGCTCTGTGTTCTTTAGAGTTCCTAGTTCCTGTGTTATTATTTATCACCATTAACAGTGCTTTTACAGAATCTAAATTTCATTATACAGCAGTACAATGATGTCTGAATGATCATGAACCTTGCATTGCACTGTTTACAGGGAATAGTAATTATTCTACTAAGATGTTGTCCATTATTAAAACTTTTTTTTTCCTTTTTTTCATTCTCCCTGCACTAAACAGTAAGATTTTGAAGACAAAGGAACAAGAAAATTTTATTAACTTTCCCAACAGGCAGCCACTCCTAACTCTCAGTGACTGAACTAATGTTCCATTTAAAATAAATTCAAAGGAGAAATAAAGAAAGAAACTTTACAGTGTTACAGACTAAAGGTAAAGTAACAATCTCAATTGTCTCTACACTATGACTTTTAAATAATAAGATGAGATTTAAAACCTACTTTTCAAAGGGTTTGAAACACTGGTTTTGTAGTAAAAAAAAAAGAAAAGGAAGGAAAAAACTATGGTTTTAAATAATGCTTGGATTAAGCAGCACACTTTGAAATAAAAATAATAGAAGTACTGTGAGAATTTGAAGTTGAACTGCTTAGATACTAGACTAATACTGTCATTATAAATCATGTGGAAAGACTTGAAGCTTAGGCCATTTTTTCTAGATATGAAATCCAATACTTTCAGAAAATACTACTGAGTTTTGAATTTCCTCCTTGAGTTCTCATTTGGGGGCATAATGTCTAAATAAGTGTGGTCATCCTTTCCTGAAAAAACATCTCTTTAAGCCTGACACAAACTGACACTATCATTAGTCACTTATGAGCATTAGGAAATACTGCAACTTTCTAAGAACCAGAGTTTTCTTAGTCGTGCAGTTCTGTTCAGATGGATAACTCTTGACTGTTGATGGACAAAACGGGATTAAAAACAACGTGGCTTTGAAAAATCAAATAAACTCACATAAATACTGTGAGAGATCTCTTGTAATATAATGGTTTAGGCAAGTATCTAAAAATAAAAAATCCTGTATCTAGCAATTACTGAAAAATAAGACTGTCACCTAACCAGGCCATATGTATGTATTATTCACATAAAATAGTTTTCCGAATTTCTCAAACTTCCAAACTAATAATGCTGTACCGGTGAACTACGGGTAGCAATACAAATTCTCAAAAAAGACAATTCAGACCTGTAATTGTTCACAAAAGTCAAAGTAATGAAGATGACACAAACCATAATAAAAGCCAGGGTGTATTTATTGGCTAATGTAAACCCATCTAAAACTTTGGAACTGAAGCTTCTCTTGTAGAGTGGACCCTGGAAGGTCCCAGATTCCAATAAATGTACAATTTTTTTGTTTTATTTTCTTAATAATTTTATACCAAATGAAATTTCCTGAAATATGTACACTTGCACTCAGTTAATCCTGAAGTGTGCATATGCTTATAATCTGTAGGTATTGGTGGTGCTGTGAAGCATGAGATAGTACTATAAGAATAATTAGATCCTGCTTCCTAGTAGGAAGAAAAATAAAAATCTTAGTACAAAATTTCAAAGTCATGTACTAATGGAATAAGAATGAGAAGTTATATTACAAAGAAATACATCGTTAGTTGAAGCTGATAGAAAATGAGAGGGATCTGGGTATATTTTTCGTTATAGAATCATTATAAACAACAACATAGGAAAACAAATAGTGCTAAGATCTGCCAGAAAAAGCATCTCCAATATCAGAAGGCATAAAATCATAGTTAAGAAAAACACAGAGAAGACCTTAATAAGTATATTCTATATGATTCTGAATATCTATGTTCAAAACCAGGTTAACTTGAAACAAGAATAGCAATTGGATGCTGGGGTGATCAGAGAAGGAGCAGGAGCACCTATTAAAAAAATTTAAATACCAGCATCATAGAACGGTTTGGGGTGGAAGAGACTTTAAAGATCATCCAGTTTCAACCCCCTGCCATGGGCAGAGCCACCTCCCACTAGACCAGGTTTCTCACAGGCCCATCCAACCCAGCCTTGAACACCTTATCTAGCTCAGCACAAAAATGACTGAGAAAGATATTGAGTCTCTTTAGATGTGTTTGTGAGTAATAAGGAGGATGGGGGCAGGAATCATATGACTAATCAAATGTGATAGGATGCACTTGAAGAGTCTAGAGGATTAGAAACAGGTTGTCAAGAGTCTAATACTCACTGACTGGGTTCTTTTAGATATTCCACACGTGAAAAGTGCAACGTTTAATACCAAATTTACTTATTTGAAATGATCTGATATTGCATGGGTTTTGATTGAGCAGAATGATACACTAATATACTTGAATCACAACACGAGCCAAAATCACACTTAGCAGAGTATAGTACTGTGTTTATTGATAACAGGTTTCAACAGAAAATAAAACTGGAAGTTTTTAACCTATGAGTAAGCTGAGTGCTAGAATGAGCATCTGAATGAAATTTTAAAAGGTAGGAGCTTAAGTTTTTCAAGATACTGTTTGCCTATTCAGGAAGGAATTTAACAGCAGGGCAGGAATCTTCTCAAAGGTGAAGTATTAAGTCTGGGAGAAGAGTATCTAGGGGGACAATTTACTGTAATGTCAAAAGTGTAGCAGGAAAATTCATAACTCTTTCCTGTTGCTTATTTGCACTGTCGCTTTACTGCAACCACTTTGTGCTTTAGGATTGTGGTTGATCAGCTGCAGAAGACAAGGGCTCCCCCACCAGTGCATAAGCCAGGAGTTCATTTTCTCTGTTATCTTCTGTTCACCTGCGTGATTTACAGTGTAACTCTCAGACCTGGAGTTTGCTACTTGTGTTAATGTGTTCTGCTGTCTTTGGTGAAGTCAGTGCCCATGAATTAACTATTCCACAGGCTGTTGGGATTACAGGTCTAGCTCCCCACAGACCCTGCCTAAAAATCCTATGAACAATATCCCAATAGAATTGAATGTCTCTTATTTATTGAAATGCTAAGTTTTAAGCAGAAAAAAATATTTGTAGGCTTGTTTATATTATCTTTGATAATGTTTACAAAAATAGAACTTTCCCCTCTCAGTATCTGGAAAGAATTTTAGGTGCCCTTTATTTATCTTAGTAATTGGATTTACAATCAAGATTTTGTCTCACAAAGAAAAAAGCAATTGAAAAAGACAATTGTGTGCATCTAGGTCGGAGGAAAGGAGAGAATTTTTCCACCAAATATTTGCATGTGGCTTACAACAGAGAGTTACAGGAGAGGGGTATAGGAGAGAGCACAGATCAGCTTGCTCTCCTGTCCGTAGGATCCTGGCTCCACCCAGTCATGGTTTCTGATCTATACCCGTGGGTTTTTCGGAGACCTAGCAGTGACACATCAAAATTAAAGGTCTCAGGATAAAGCACCAGTCTGCCTGTGAGCACCATAGCCTGACCTGGTAGAGTTTCAGTGATGCCATGGGCCCTGCGGCTCCTGTTGAGAGGGTAATTGTGAGCTCAGCTTGCATGATTGACAAGATATTTTACCAAAGCTCTTCTCAGATTGTAAGCAAAAACTGTCCCAGGAGTACCTGTTGAAGGTGTTGCCAATCTATGTTTTTCTGAATGCTAACAGCACTTTTAGAACAGATTTCATTTTTTTCCCTTTTCTGCTGCCTAGTCTATAATGTCTTGCCATTTATTCTATTTGCTTTCCTGAAGGCAACAACATAAAACAGGGCAGACATATTCTTCACCCCAGTAAGAACCTAAAAATAACTTTTCTTCTGTCTAGTATAAAGATAGCTTTCTGGTAGCCAGGACTTAAGTATTTTAGTGTTGGTGTGTCAGGTGGGGAAATTGGACAGGGGCTTGCTGAATATTTCATGCTTCATCCGTCCTAAGGTACTGGGATTGCGCATCACTAACTCCAGTCGTACTTCATCACTCTGTGCAGTGAAATTCACGGAGAAAAAAAGCTAAGTGAAAGAATTCAAGACCTTGAATTTTTATTGTCCATGTAATCCTGCGATTTTCCCATTCTTCCAAAGTACACTGAGTACTGATTCAAAAAGAAAATAAATTATGACAAAGAGTTATACAGAAAACATCAGTGTCATTTTAGGATATGCAGCACAGTTCGTAGTATTACTCTTGGTATTTATGGAACACCATCTTAGAGGGCAAAAATTAAGGGATGGTTTTAAAGGAAGGATTTCTAAAAATTATGAGATATTCATTGGATGCATTCAAGAGTTACTGCAGTACTGAAGCAACACAATTTCAAATAAAATCTAATATAATAAAGGAAAAACTTAGCGATGTTGTATAAAATATTTTCACAGAACATATAAGCTTTTAACCAAAAGATGTGATATTAAGCCGAAATTACATAAAGGAAACATGGCAACAAAATCTTGCTCCAGGAAAATAGATGCAAATTAGTATTTTCAGCTTAACTTTACTTGTTTAAAAAAAAAAGGTTTCTGTAGTAATACTCTTTTAGGAGATTAAAATACATGTTTTTTCAATATCAACAACAAGATTGAGATTCAATATAGAGATATGTGACATATTGTAAACATCTTGACCTAGTTTGTTACCAAATATTTAACTCTGAAATAATGACTACTATATGGTAAATTTGAAGTAAAATGTAATACTCCACTGCCAAATATATCTTATCTAGATAAAAAAATTGTTTCCTATTCTCACTCAAACTCACCTCAGGTTTCTCTGAAGCACTAGTGTGGCTTCTCTGGGAATTTCAAAACCAGATTTTCTTTCACCCTTATTTGATTGGGATGGTCAGAACAAAATTTTATATATTTACCTGTAGGACACTGGTGGGATCAGCTGGGCATGCTCCCATTCACCATTACCTCAGAACCAGGAATAGTCAAAAGAGGAGCAGAACTGTGAGGATGTGGTTAAAAGAACTACAGACCTTGTGTTGAAAATTCAGTCGCCTTCACAAACACTTTTTGCATGTTGAAACATCTGAGTATCTTCATGCAAAACTGTTGACTGACAAAATTGAAACTCTTCAGGTATTTAGGCACTGTTAATTCAAGCTGCCATTAATTACAACGGGGAAGTGATTCAACCATTAAAGACGTCTGAATAACTTCATTTTACTTCTTCTCTACTTATGTCATCAGCTGGAAAATCTGCTGGAGTATTTTTACACTGGAATTCCAATTATGATTCCCATGCCATCCTTAAAGCTTCTCAGATAACCATTACCATGAGAAAGCTTAATGTCAACTAAAACAAAACAAACAAGTGGAATATCCAACCACAACCATAAAAGTTTCCTAGAATATGGAGCTTTAAGAAAAAAGTTTAGAAGGTGATCTGTCTTCACTCTACTGGCTCAGAGAGCAAAGTACAAGTATGGAAGTGCAAAGCTTATCACAGAAACACAGAATCATTTAAGTTGGAAAAGACCTCTTGAGATCATCAGGTCCAACCTGCGACCAAACACCTCCATGTCAGCTAGACCATGGCAATGACTGCCACATGCAGTCTTGCCTCATGAAAGCATACAGAGACGTGTGTATGTATATTTATTTTCTTGACCCTGACCCTAATAAGTACCCTGCTAGTCACTTGGTCTCTCCCCACTGCAGGAGGGATGAGGAAGAGAATCAGAGAAGAAAAGTTGAGAAAACTTGTGAGATGAGACAGAAACAGTCTACTAAGTGAAGAAAAGCTGTATGGGTGAGAAAACAAACAAGTATTTACTACTTGCCACCAGGAGGCAGATAAAAATATTCCTCCTTCCTCTTCCATTCCGTTTCAGCTTGCATTACTGAGCACAAAATTTTTTTGGTATTGAATATCTCTTTGGTCAAATCTGGTCAGCCATTCCCTCCCAACATTTTGTGTTTTCCCATCCTGTTTGCTTGGGGAGGCAGAGTGGGTAGAAGAGAAAGCCTTGATGTTGTACAAACTCTGCCCAGCAATAGCCAAAATACTGGTGTGTTATAAACACTGGTTTTGTTGCAAATCCAAAATACAGCACCATGCAGGATGCTATGAAGAGAATTAACTTTATTCCAGCCAGATTCATTGTGGTACGTATATAGACTTAAAGTGACACAAGTATAGAAGTAAATGCTGACACAATAAAATTTTGTCAGGCTTTTCTGGCATTTTGCCCTTGGCCACTCCAATTTTAAATACTAATAATTTTTTAATAGCTATATTATAAAAAAAGGAAATCTGTAAATAAAAATGCTTTTTTGTTTTGTGAGTTTAAGGAATGATGTTTCCTGCACTTGAGAAATATTTTTCTATATATAATATATAGAAAATATTTTTCTATAATAATACACTTGGTTGATATAAACCTACTAATATACAAATATATTTCAGAGGTTAAATTATCTGACAGCTTCATAGATGTATTACCTTTTCTACATTAAAGAGCTTTTCTCTCAGCATACAGCTTTAGAATAAGCTTGAAAGAATCAATAAGTATTTTCTTCAATAATTTAATCCATTAGAACAAGACTTAGAATTTTTTATAAAAATATTGATTTAAGTATGAGGAAGATGTTAACAAGACAACTATTATTTCAGAAAACATCAATCATTTTCCAGCTTTAACATGGCTTATACAAGTTTTTACATATTTAACTATTTTGGAGTGCGAAGGGGAATAACAGGTAGTTATCAATTTTGAAAGACTCACAAGGAATATGAAAGTTAAGATCTCATGGTCTACAGTGAGAAATTCTCCCTTGGACACAATAAACCTCTCATTCATTTAAATCTTTATAGATATTCCTGATGTGAATTAGGATAGCTTCATTAACCATGGAGTTGAAAAATCATGAATGATACGTGGGATTTTTATACAAAACTACCAAAGTCCCTTTGAAATGATAAAGAATTGATTTTCTCAAAGCTTCCCAAAACATTAATATTAATCTGTAACTGTTCCAAGGAATTTAAAATGTGCTGAAAGTGGCGTATGAGCAATATGTTTAGACTGTAGCATAACCAAATCAGTCAGAATTTTTAGAGACAGGTTTTTTTCACATATTAAAGCTATCTGACAAAATCTGGCTGTTAATATTTATGTAATAAAATATCATCCTGTGCTAGCAAAAAAAAAATCAAAAAACATTCTTATTCAATAAGAATAAAATGGCTTTTGTACCACAAAGTTTCAAGTATCACTTAGCACACTGTAGAGAACAATGAAAGTTCAGCATCGGGATTGCTCACGGAAAAACAAAGGCAATCTTAAATGCTTTTTTTTACCAAGTATGGCACTATCTACTCTTAAGACCACCAAGAGTTTAGTGTGGCATTAGATGGTGGCTGTCAACCATGTATCTCTTCTTCCTGTTCTTGGAATACCTCGTCATAAATTCAGTATTTCTAACAATAAAGTATGTTTCAAAGTGCTGTGAAGTCATTCTCTAACTACTTAGAACTTCTTTAAATTAATTTCTACTCCATTTTTAAATTGCCAATGTCTTGCAGGGAATGATAATCACACTAATTCGTGTGCTATCTTTGAATCACAAGAATCATTGTAACAAACAGCTTCTTGAAAAATCAAAGATGTCCAATCTAGTTATCTCCCTCACCAGTAGTAAATGTTTGAATTCTCAAAACATGAGACAAAAGGGAAAGATAGTGCTTGAAGTGTTGAGTAACCTTTTCAGTCTTTCAGCTTTTATCCAGTTCATATTTATAGTATAACATTCCCTATGGCCCTCAAAACACTTGCATTCACACTGGCAGCCTGAATCTAGTATAGTTTTGCAAGTGTAATTATAGCATGCAGTTGAATTGAAAAATTAAACCAGAAGAATGGTTCAAACGACTTGAAATTTTCATGTACATTTCCCATTGTACTGGGACTGTGTAGTGGGACACTGTGCTATACCTGTTTGGTGTCTCCACTGCTTCCCTCCAGTGAATTTCTGTCACAAAAATATTTTTTATTTCAGTCCTCTCATCAATCAGATGCACTTTCTTGCCTTCAAGTGAGATCTAAACAAAACTAGTAAAAAATATGGAGGACCTCCACAGGTTAGCAGGTCCACCCTCTGCTCAAACCAGGGCTAGCATCAATAGCATATCTGGTTGCTCAGGATGTTCTTCAGGTGAGTTTTGAGACCCTGCAGCAATGGAGTTTTCACAACTTTCCGAAGTAATATTTTTCAACAGTAATGTGCTTCTTTAATGAAGAATTTTTGGTTTACATTCACTTTGAAGTATCCCTGTTGCAGCTTGTGATTGCCTCTGTCTTATTCAGACACATTATGGAGAAGAGCCCAGCTCTGCCTTCCTTATAGCTTCTCTTAGGTAGAGGAGGATTGCAATCAGATCTTTCCTCAGCTTTCTTTTCTACAGCCTAAATAAATCCAGTTCCCTCAGTTTCTCCTGGTATGTCACATGTTTGAGTTACTTACCCACTCCATGACCTTCCTCTGAACTCTGCAGCTTTTTGATAATCCTGAACATAGGGGCCAAAACTGGTTCTTGTATCTCATCTGTAGGCACAAAGGGACTGAAAAACTTTGACTGAGGTTTATAGTAAGTTATTCATAATGCTACCTGACTTTGTATCTTGCTGGTTGTATTAGCTTCCTGCCTCCTTTTTTTGCTACGTATCTCCTAGGGAGTTCATACCCAGGTGTCAGAAACTTTCCAATGAAGAAGTGGTCTTTTGATAGTAATTATAGTGGTATCAGCAAAACAAAAGCTCTGAAGTATTGTTGCTTGAATCTTTGAACTAATAGTATGACAACTGTGTATCGTATTTATACTAAATATTTCCTCATAAATAAAAATCACTGCAGAAATATTATGTGTAAATAATGCTGCCTGACAATGGAAAAATCATAATAATGGTAATGCAAAATCCTAGTATAATGACTGTAAGGGCAAGATGCATTTGCATGGACAGCTGGAATTTGAAATACCAGCAGTCAAGCTGTTGTATTTATTTTGTGTCCTTCTTTTCATCAGGAAACTTGTTACTTTTCTCAAGTAACTTCTCATGCAGATTGTTTACTGTATGACAGGGCTTCTTGATTATAACAGCTTAATATTTAAATATATTTAAAGAACTTGACAGTAATCTCATTCTATTGTGAATTCCTTTAGAGCTTACGCTCTTCCCCCTCACACTCTATTTGATCAAGAAAGTTTTGACAGAACATTTGCCTTCAAAAGACTGAAGGTTTAAGGTGAGTACTGTCTGTATAATTACACTAACCATCTTTAATTTCTCATCCCAACAAGTCTTTGAGCTTAATACCAAAACAAAACAACCAAATCCAAAACAAAGCAAAACAAGAAAACAAATGAAAAAACAGACATACTTTCTTATTGTATGCAAATTAAGTTTATCATTTGTTATATGAATGCTTAAACTCTGTACTTTGAAGAACCTTATACTGGCCTTTCTACCAATCAGGGAATTTCATTTCAAATCTCTAAACATCTTGGAAGAGGTATGAACAATTTCTGGAAAATCTTTTGTGAAGCAACGTTATGGATGGAGTACACAATTACATAATGCGAATAGAATGATCTTGCTAAGAGTTTGTGGGGTTGACAGAAGAACTATGATTGCATTCATGATATCTCACACCAGTTCTAAAATAAATAAAGGTTTTTTGCACTTAAAATGATACTTATTGCACTTCGTCACTGTCCATCTTCCTTGTCTTTTCTTCTAGTTAAAGTGCTGCCATCTCTTTTCTCCCTATTTAAACGTTACTTCCTTTGATCTTTTGAACTGTAAAAGTCCTGAAAATATTTAAAAGATGAAGATTTTAGAAATTTCAATATCAACTGCTCTATATTGTCTGTGGATTTGACTTCTTAATAACAATCTAAATTGAGAAGAAACAATTACTCAACAAAAAAACCCCACTTTTGGATTTTTGCTTTGTTGCTCAAGTGTCTTTTGAGAGTAGGGCCATCAGATATATGACTCTGCTGCAAGATACAATTACAAATATGTGCTCTGTACTTTTTGTAGTCGTTGTGTTAAAGGAAAAAAGACTAGTGAATTTTTTCTAAACCTCCTTAAATGTTCAGGAGCTCTAAGTATGGTTAATGATTTATAGGTTCATATTAGTACACAACCTTCAAAAATTTTACCAAAATTTTTTTAAATTATTAAGTTGGTAAAGTTACTAAATTTTAGAAAAAATAATTCTATAAGTTGGGCATGGTTCCACATTTGTACAGCCACTGCCTGTAAGGGCTATAGATGTTTCTTTTTCCCCAGACTTTACAAGCACATGTTGTATCTACGAAGGAAGTTTGTTGAGCACTCTTTGCAACACTAAAAAATGTCCTGAGGTCCAGAACACTAGTGCATTCCAAGATCCTTATTTCGCTTGATGTCTAGCTGCAGACAGTACTCCCTAACTTAATACACTCTACATTAGTCAAAATCTTAGTGCTCAGAGATTTTCACGATCTTATTTTCTCAGCAGCGATAACTTGATAAAGCAGTACGTGTGTGAACGTGTGTGCGAGTGTGTGCACACCTGTGCATTAGCACACAAGTGGTTGTGTGCTGGACAGGTTTTCAGAATGGAACTAGAAGTAAAACAAGTTTTCAAGAAAGAGCAAGGGTATAGCTTAGCTTGCTAGTGAGAGAAAACAAAATAAATTATTGGTACCAAGTCTATGAGCCGTTCAAATGGCACCGAAGCAATACATGTATGTTTGTATGCAAAGATGAAATGGTTCTGTAGGGATTTTGCTGCTGTATTCATCCCCTTCATAAACAATACTTAGGAAGTATTAAGCAAAAAAGTATGTTTCAAATACCTTACTGTCCTCTTTTTTACCCTTTTCTCCTTCCTACATGTTTTAGCCTGCAATGATTGTGCAGGGCCAACTAAGAATCATTAGATATATCTAGTTTTTCAGAGTTGCTTCTAATATTCCTGGGATTACAAAGGATTCATTCAATACAACAGCATGTACAAGTTGTTCTGCACAGATAGGATGTTTAAGTCCTTGATCATAGTTTTTCATCATTCCATTATCAGTAGATATTTAATACAGAAAGTAATTTTGTCCAGGAACCTATGAAGATGAAAACAGTACCTAGATGTGTTCTACACACATATATCACTAGTCATGAAAGTGGATGTCGTGCATTTGAATATCTCATGCTAAATATCATGTTATCTAGAGTCTAAATTTACCTTTCTTTACACAGAAGTATAAAAATGAGGAAAAAGAAAACCAACTCTAAGCATAACAATTATGCCAGGGCAGAAGTTAAGGATGATGGAGTTCAAAGTAAAGCCTTTTATATTTCGCATTTCCATGAGAGATGACAAGTACAACATACGTAACTATTTAAGACACTAATTTACTGTCCTGAAATGCTTTCCAATACCTTATTATAAAGTAAAAACAATGTCTAATTTAAGATGGAGTTAATCTTTCCCCATGGAAGAATTCTTTTCTCTCTTTGCTTAGACAGGTGAATTGTCAGAGAGTGAGCCCAAACTGAAAATTATGAAGAAGCTCCTTGCAATCGTTTTCACTTTGCTTTTAAAAAATAGCTTTTCTGGAGGGTTACATTTAGTATAGATTTTGTGCTGCTATGCATCTAAATATATCTTTGTATTGCAAAGTTTTGACATGCTGTTCATAGCATTATAGGCAAAACCTCACACTTTTTTTCTATAAACAAGTAGATATCAGAGTAACTTTTTTTTTTTTTGTTTACTTGCTAGTAAATTTAACCTTCATGCAGCGGTACTGCTGTTTTCAGTCTACTTGATAAAGTTTTTTGGAAGGAGAGGCTTGATATCTTGCAAAGCTGTCTGAAGACTTACTAAGACGTTGAATTATGCAGACTGTATGGATTGAGCCAAGAGAACTGAGATAGGGAAGGTGTCAGTCTTACTGTCAGACTATGGAAATAAGCTGAACAACATAGCTTAACTGCTTGGTAAATACACCTGTATTTGTTTAGTTTAGGTTGAGTTAGGTTTTTGTTTGGAGAAAACTGAACAGGGCTTTGAAGTATTAAAGCTACCAAGACCACAAAATTTCACACATGCCAGACAGCTTGTGAAAGGTGGTCACAGGAGGTTTTTTTCCATATTACCTGCATTTCCATTCAAAATGAAAATCTTGCAACAGGAGTTTTCAGATAGGATATTAAATGCAAGGGGAGGGGGGGGAGGGGTTGGTTCGGTTGACCCCTTGGTTCTCCTTTCTTTCTTAAGTGTTATTTCCTCTTCCTCCTAAGCATCCCTAAAAATGCTTATACCCTTTGAGTACGTCCAGGTGTAACCCCCACCTATTCAGAGAGTAAGCAGTAGCTGATAGTGATCATCTAAATATTTAAATTAACAATTTGCTTTTTATTTCTTTCTGTGAGGATAAGTCTCTCCCATCTACTATGTATGGCTTGTCTTTCTTTTAAAGCTTAAATTCACTTTTTTATGTCAACCCAGAAGTATTTGTATCTATATAGACATATGCTTTGTATAAATCGAGGTGGCTATAGTGTACACAGTTTATGCTGAAGTCTGGTTTAGAGATGTACTAATATGAAAGCATTTTGCCGTGGCAGAACATTTGAAGAGTGTGATTTTAACTTGGCATTAGAAGAACATTACAAGTGCCAATGTATGTTAGTACCTTGAGTAGCTACAGCCAAGATGCTTTTATCAGAATGTGCTGCAGGCATCATTTTCACTGTTTTTCTTTTTCCATCCAAACTGAAAGAGTTTTAAGATTATTTTTTTTTTAATTACCTCACCCTGGGATATAGTTAAACCAAATGCGTTGTTGGAGTCAGTAAGTCTAGTGCCCTGCTATTGTCAGGCATCCCGTCACAATCTTGACAAATGTGTTTTGAGATGAGTTGCAATACTACTGGTCATATAGTCTCCAAGAAATCTGTCATCCGGAAGCATCACCAGTAATAAATCTAAAAGTGTTAAATGAACAGATGTGGGGCAGAAAAATGACTTGGGAGAAACAAACAGAAAACACTTCAGTCAGAAAGTGTCATGTGGCACGATCATGTACATTTCTTAAATGTAATCACATTTGCTGTTTTGTCTTCTATTCCTTCCCTGTCCTTGAGCAGCAGGCAAGCCCTGCCACTAATTTGCTTACTCCAATTCCATACTTTACAGGCTTAAAGACTTGTTATCTATGTCTAACAGTCTAGCCTACTCTGTGACATGAGGAAATGTATCAAGTAATCTAACATTACATTAAGAAAAAAAGTCTTAAGCAGTGGCACTTCTAAAATTCATACACCTCTCTGGTTGGGATGTTAAAGCACACAGTGGCAGAGCTGCCCAGGAAAGATACTGGCTGCTCACTGAACTTTTTATGATACATCCCTATTTGTTTTTCCTACTGCTTCAAATTATTTGGAATCATAAGCAGCTATATTTTAGAGACTGAAAAGAGAAAGTCAAGCCTCTGCCTCCCTAGGCCCCAGCCCTCTATTAAGAGAAAAATAAGAAGCTGAACTTTGAAAAATCACATTTATAATGCTTCAAAACCTTAACTGTCCTTACAAAATAGCAAAGCAATCATAGCTCTAAAATATAACAGAGCTTTTAACTAGTTGCACTAAAACCTTAGAAACTTTCTCTTTAGAAGCATTTGCTTTACTGCTTCATGTTTCAGTAACACTAATTTAAGACAAAGTATTTTTTTTTTTTCCCTTTCAGTCTATGGAGAAGCATTGTAGAAAACCTTGGTTTGTATAAGAATCACAGCTGCTGGCAGCCAATTGCAGTAAAATTAAGTATTCTGATTGAAATCTGGCAAGTGGGAGTCCCTTGACAGCTTTCTCCAGAAGCTAGGGCTTGTCCTCTTGTGTATTATGAGAGAAGAAACGTTACTCTTGCTTTCCAATAGGTGTTGTGTTGAAAGCCAGAATAATTCACCCAGCACTGAAGTGTCTCTTCCTAAAGCTCCATTAAAGCACGTGGGATTATGCCGACTCCAGAGTCTGCCATGGATATGTTATCTGGAACTGTGAAGGCCACTGTGCTTAAATCCCTGCTACATCTCATACTAAATGTGTATAAGTAATTAAAAAAATTAAAAAAAATTTTAAAAAAGGAAAACAAAAACCGTGGGAATTGTAAAACACTTGAAAAGCCTTTTGGATGTTTTAAGTTTAGGATTTGATCGCTCAGTCCATGAAGCAGAGAAAACACGCTTGCTGTGAAAAGTTCTGTGAAGAGCTAATTAATTCTTCAGAGAGGACTGCTATTTGTTGGAGAACAAGTATAATGATCTCGCTAAAGAAAGCATGTGTTGTGCTTCCAGGTATTCATAAGTCTTTGACACACCGATAAACACTTTCTGCCTCAACCAAATTTGGGGTTTAAAAAGATAGTATGAAAAACTCATTTGTTTATTATGCAAAAAATCAAACCTTCTATGTTCCTTGAGTTACCAAGGCTTCCTATGCATAACTATAGGGCTCCTGTGCTCAGATTTCAGCATGTTCCTAGAAGCCATAAAGCCTGCAGTACAGTTATGTAACATTGAAGGAAAGAAATAAACTCAGGATTCTGAAACAATACTTCATGATGTTTTTCTGTTCTAAGTTCTTCTGGAGACATGGTCAAACCTTCTATAATTTTTTAGAAAGCTTTGAATTATAACAGCAAAAGAATTTCTGGAAAAGCTGAGTTTGATTTATAAATAATGCAATACAGATTTAAAATTTGGCAGATCAGTACAGTTAAAGCTGCAAAAAAAGAAGTCATGGGTTTTTTTAGTTGTTTTTTGCTTGGGTTTTGCTTTCATTTGGTTGGTTTGAGGTTTTTCTTCCTTCCCCACATCATTCTATAGAATACCTGGAAGATTAAAGAGGTTGTAAAACAAGTCTTCAAATTAAGCTTAGCAATCAAATTATATCCAGTAATGTTATAGTGCTTTATTCCAGTGGGAAATTATTTGAGTAACTATGAAAGGATGACTACCAAAGAAACTATTAATATTTTTGACAGTTTCTGAAGTTTTTTGGTGCTGGTAAACTAGATATGTAAAACATATATGAGCAACCCCAATGTGCCAGCACAGATATATTAAACTTTCTTAATCCTGAATCTCACATTGATTGCTGCTGGCATGGCTAGATATGACCAATCTGTCAGGGGATTCTGGTACTCAGATGGGATAGCAGTAGTGGTGTCAGAAATTATTAAAATGAACTTTGTTTTTAAAAAACTGCTCTTGAAAATTCCATCAATTGCGACTGGGGATTCTTGACTGAGGGGATTACTTAGGAGCTTTTCTACAAGGCCCAGAGAAAGCTTAATATTCTTGCAGTTTGTAAAATTATTTTTCTGCTATGGGAAACCCAGGAATAGGTACATTTTTGGGGTCTTTGTGTATGTCTGCTTTAGGGATAAATTTTATTTGTCTGTATGTCTCCTATGTCATGCTTGGGGATACCCACGTAAATTTTCAAGTTTTGTTGAAGTTGTTTGTTACTAATGGATGATTTTACTGTTCTTTCTGAAAGTTTTAAACCTTATTTGAAAGAAGGAAGCGGCATCTTCTCACTCTTCCATAGTGTAGCTATGCATTTTCATATATATTCTGGGTGAATACACACATACACATAGGAATATATACTCTGTCTGTATAGATACATGGTGTATATACATTGTATATGTACAGTGACCTGAATGTCAGTACGATGGGCAGAAAGAAAAAGCAAAGGCAGCTGTGCATAGAAGGTTTGAAAAGGTGGTGAGTGTGTGCATATATATGTGTGTGTGTGCATATATACACATATGTGTGTGTCTATACACATACACATAAATGTATAGACTTGTTGAGCTTGTGCTGCTGAAAAAGTAGATACTGATAAAAAAATGAGCAGGACAAAACTACCCAGTTTCATAGCATTTCTAAGTGTATTCATAATTCCCTATCCGTAAAGATCTTGATTAAATTTCATTTATGAATCTGTAAAAGAATTTAGGATAAGAATATTTCTTATGCACAAAGAGTCATATGGTTACTTCTATCTATCCCTCCCTCACCCTCACATTTTTCAATCAAGTAGTGTGTACGTTTTAAAAGTGAGCCTTTCTTACAGCACACTTGCTGTTCCATCACTTCGGTGCCAGTGGTAGGTGTCCAGCCCTTCACAAAGCACTGAATCTGTAATACAGTTGTGTTATTCACGCAATTGCTTTTCATGAGCTGGCTCTGAGCCCATGAGTATAAGTGTCTCTCTTTGTCCTAGCTCACTGGTGCACACGATGACATAATTGTTTCTTGACTAATAAGCTATAATGTGAACCACACGGACTGTGGATATTTAATTTACAAGGTAAGTGGTCATTTGACCATGAATTGAAGATGCTGCCACATGGAAACAGAAGATCTGAACTACACAGTAGTGAGAGGCTGCTCTTTGCTATGAGCAAAAACTGTGTGCTGCTGGCAAATGAAAGGGCTTCTGGGAGACCATAACAGGAAAGAATATAGGATTTAAAGTGTCTGTCTTCTTAGAGCAGAAATAATTTATCAGTGACTGTGGCAAGGTAAACTCAGATTTTATGAGTGTTTTCATTCTGTTCAGGACAGATGAATAAGTATAACAAAATAAAGAAAACAAATGTATAAATAAAAGTAATTTAAGCCTACTAAATTATTGGAGACTGTTGGACTACATGAGATTTTTCTAGCTTCATGAATCATATAAAAATGAAGATGCAGTTGGATATTTAAGATGTACAATGTTTTCTTACACACTTTGAGCTTTCGTTTCAGTTAACACTACAGAAGTACCTTTTCTTGTATCTCCTTTTAAAAGATGGCTTAACATGTAAGAGCACATCTTTTGAGGCTCCTCTGGGCAAAATAGGAAGTATCACTCAATTAGTTTTTACACACTGAATGTCATCACTGCTCAAGTTAATAAAAAATTAAGTAGGTTTTTTTTTTTTTCTAAGCAACATGGTGTTTTACAAAGGCTTAGTACTGCGTATTAAAAGATATATGCTTAATTGCATTTTATTGCAAATTTGTTAAGCTGTGAAGAAATATTAAGAATGTTTAATTAAAATTCTGATAATGCTATTTTTTAAAAGATTTTGCTTGCAGCTGGTTCTTTTGCTTGGAAAACAGAAAACAGAATCAAGTTTCCTATCTGTTGTAAAGTTGAAGCTGAAAAGAAAGGACACAGTGGAGATCACATGACTTTCTGGACCCAGTAGTCTGAGGAGTCTGAACCACTGAGTATGTTTCCTAACAGCCTACACAGAATCTTCCTGAAGCTTCTGATAAGGAAAATCGGGGAGAAAGGATGGCTCATTGCATTGCCCAGTTTCAGGCCAAATTAACTGTTCTTGCAGGGAGAAGTGATATGGAGCAGCATGTTCTGCAGAGAAATTACCCACCAGACTGCGCACAAAGCAGAAGCCTTTCTTTGGGTGGGTCTCTCCAGAGAGTTGTGATACAATCTGAGTTTCCTATCAAAGGGAAATCCAGTAAGTCTTCATTTCTATTTCCAAATGAGAAATTGGTTTTTTTGCTTTTTTTGTTTTGAATGGTAATAGCCTTTTGAGTAGAATATCATCAGTGGCTGGGGACCTCACAGTACTCTGCTGCTTCTCCTTTGATAGAAGGCGTTGATGGTGATATCATTTAAAAGGATTTTACTACACATGGGGGAACGGAAGCACAAGGAACGGTATTATTTTTCTTATTTTTAACATATCTTTGTAGGAAAAAACTTTTTTTGGAACATTGACTCATATTTTATATATATATATATAAAATACACATTATATATGCTACATATATAATATTTATATTGTATATACATTTAGTTAGAATTTCTATGTTTTATTCTAAAAGCTCCTATAGTTATCCAGCATTAATAAGAGCCATGTTACCAGTGGATTCAACCCTGCAAAGCTCCTTACCTGAGCTGACCTGCTTCTTGCTAGTTTCTTGATACAGATTTGACATGGCAGATTTTTGTTTTAAACTCCTAATCTCCATCAGATCATTCTGCTATCATAGCAATTTTTCTGCTATAAGAGCTATTAAACCAGAATAAATATTTAATTGCAAACACACACAGCATGAGTTCTTAATATAGTTCCATCAAGAAGTCACGGTATGACAAAAGATGTGTTCATGCTTTAGTTAAAACACACATTTATGTGTGAGCGAAGAATGCAGTTGACAACAGGAATTAGAAAAGTATTCTAAGGAATAATTTAAAAAAACTCCAAAACCCAAGGAAAAAACAACTCTTTTTTACAGGCCAGATTTTGGGAACATATACTGTGCTGAAAGATCTCAGATTCTTTATCTAGGAGTCCAAACAGATGGGTATTGACCTGGGTTTTTTTCTGCTTTTCATTTGAGATTTTGATAGCTTTGATTCATCTGAAAAAGGTGATGATATTGATGATGATGATAAAGAAAAAGAACAACGACATTGCTCATAGGAGAAGACATAGGTGAGGTCTCCAGTTTTCACATCAGGCAGCTCACAGCATAAAGAATGATTAAGTTTTGCAGGGACAGTTGGAGGTCATTTGATAAAAAAAACCTACCCAAACAGAGTCACTCAATGCAAGCTGGTCAAAACTACATCCAGGCAGATTTTTAAGTTCACTGTCTGCTCATCCAGCCCATTCTCCATCTCTGCATAGGAAGTGCTTCATCTACCAAGCCGGTAATAGAGTCATAGAAGTTTATCAAGTTAGTCATTCATTTTCTCTAGGTCCTTGGACTTCTAAAGGCTGGTTCTGCTACTGAAAACTGAGGTGAGGAAGATTTTTGGTACCTCAGCTTTTCCTGTGTGCCGGGTCAATAGGGTTCCTGACACATTTAGCAACTTGTTCATGCTTTCCCTAGTCTTCCTTTTGTTACTTGTTTAAATATAGAATTCCTTCTTGCTGCCTTTGCCATCCCCCACCAGATTCAACTACAGGTGAGTGTTGGCTTTCCTAACTGTGTCTCTCCATGCTCAAACAGTGTCTCTATAGTCTATACTTGTTACTGCCCCTATCTTCTGTATTATTCCTTGCTATTTTTGAGATTGCTAGGAGCTCCTTGCTTATTCATGCAGGCTTTCTGGCAGTTTTTACTTTTGCTTATTGGAGCGGACTGCTTGTGAATGTGTAGGAGTTGATCCTTGAATTTCACCCAGTTTCCTTTCAGCCTTCTTCCCTCCAGGGCTTCTCTCACATGACACTTTCCAGTGCATGCTTAGAGGCCAGAATCTGCTTTCCTTAAGTCCAGTGTTGCGATCTTGGTTTTGCCCTACCCTCTCTTACCAGGATTCTGAAGTCTACCAACTCATGGTCACTGCAGCCAAGGCTGCTTTCAACCTTCTGTCATGGGTTGAACCTGAGTTGATGGACAGATCTTTCAACCAGTAGCACTTCCCGAAATTTACATATTTAAGCCAGTGGAGACACAGGAAGTTCCCTTTTTGGTTTGAACCTCCCGGCAGGGAGGGGGGTGGAATTTGGCCAGGCTCCGCTCTTCGGAGCGGCCCCGGGCCTCCCCTCCCCTGGCCCTGGCAGGCACGGGCCCCGGGAGTGCCCCCTCAGAGCCACGGGCAACCAAGGAACAACCATTGCTGCAGAGCCAAGACCACCTGAAACAGCTACTGAAGACACCCCCCCCCCCCCCCCCACCCCCACCACGTGGCTGCGACGATCTGGCGGGAACTGATAGAACTTTTCTGCACCCAACTTAACCTATATTGAACCGTAAAATAACATCAAGTAACGAGCAGCATAAAGGGAGCAAGGCTTTCTCCATCGTAAAGCCCGAGAAACGAAGATTATTCATCATCATGGTGTCTTCAGGGTCAGAGAGAAAGAAAAAAGTGAGTGAAGCTGAAGATGGCGGCGGGGAACAGAGGGCGGAGTCACGCTTTTCCGCCCATAGCTTAAAACTGCTTTCTGCAGAGCATGGTAAAGACTGTAATATCACAAACTGTTTTTTTCTCTTTAATCCATTTAAAGATATGGGGGGATGAGAATTCTGTGTGCAGCCTGTGAGGGAAACAAAGGTGACCACGCCAGGTTACCCAGGAGCTGTGAGAGGCTGTGAGAGACCTTTAAAATTTTCTGTAACGAAGAGAGCTGTTGTTTTCAGGCTGGAATTTTGTCTATCCTTAAATGAGAATACCCCATGTGTGGCCCATGGGACAGTGTGGAAGAGACTGTGGTTTCTTTCCATGGGAGAGATTATTTTTTTTATGGCAGCAGATCCCTAACCAGACCTTCTTTGCTTATAAGGTGAAATTTTTAAAAATAGAGATCTGCTTCAGAAAGGTCAACATTTCCTCTGGCTGGCAAACCAGAATATTCTGGTTTTGCCCTTTTGTCCTCTAAACTGTATGTATTGTGAATGTCTATAACTATGCATACAGTTTAAGCTCTGCTCACGTTCTACTTCTGTCATACCAAGTCCCACATAAAAACTGTTTTGTTACCTTCCAGACTCAGAGGTTTACTTCTCATTATGGATTTGGGGGTTTTGCTGCATGAATTTTACAGAGTGCTTATGCTGCGTGTTACTTGTATGTTTCTATCTAGTATAGAAGTTTAGTCCCTCAAGCAGTGACTATGTGGGATTACTTAAAAAGCTTGTAAAAAAATATATCTGCTGTTTCTCTGATATGCAATCTTAGATGTGGATATTCACATATGAGGCAATGGAGTGGATCTACAGGAATTCATTGGGCCAATATATTATTGTTGTTTAGTTATAAAATTGCTAACCTTGACAAAGCATTACAGAGATTTTTGCTAAAAAAAAAAATGAAGTTCTTCAAAATGATGGATATATTTTATTTCATATTGAGTTTTCTACTCAGCAGTAAAAATCGTGATTCTTCTTATAATCACTTTACCAGTTATTAATAAGTAACATTTTTGTAAATTGACCCTTCAAAGGCAAATCTTTTCTCTGATAAGTCACTGATTAATCTATTTTTTTAAATGATAAATAAGACATTTATGTATAAAAGAAAAACCTTCAAATATCTAAATCTTAACTGATGAAATCCAGTCTTAGTATGTCTGCTTATGCTTGATTTCTATCATCCTGCAACATGCTCTATTTTCTCAATATACTCTAAGTGACCAGCATGAAAGATGCTCTTAGAAGATGCCTCTCTTTGTTTTCAATAAAAAGGAATTACCAGCATGCAAGTCCTTGTAAAGGAAAACTGGTTCAAGCTTCAGGCTAAATGCTTTAGGTACTACATTACTTCCTGAAGAACCTGATAGGATAGTCTCTAAAGGGACCACTTATAGAAACTATGAAAGCACCAGTTCTCACAAGGCTGAGAGAGATGCTGCTGGTGGAGTTTTCGCAAGGATATGTTACCATGAACGTAGCTGGACATGACTCTGAGAGGCCAACAGTTCAACGTGGTGTCTTTCCCAAGTCATAGAAGAGAAAGAAGAGTTTTTAGTTTGAAGATCATTAAATGCCTCAGTTGACTTCTAGATTATCTACTCCTTAGTTTAGTCTTAAAGCTAACTCTGTCCGAATTTTACACTTAATTAGTTTGCAGTAATGTGAAACATTGATTTTATTTTCTTCAACTATCAAGGGCAGAAACGTCTGGTGAACAGAAGTTTCTTCTTTTTAATGCCATAACCGATGGAAAACTGCTACCCATCTTGGAAATATTAGAAATAAACTTTCAAGTACTTGCCCCTGGAGGGTTTTTAAAAGCTTGATCTTGGACATCTGTTAGCCTCACAGCTCTTTCTTTGTGTCTGCTTCTTGTTCCTGCTCTATTCTTCTGTTGTCATGGGAGCTTTTTTTCCCTCTCCCTCTTTCTCTTTCTCTATTCACTGCTTTCAAGAAACTTCTCCCAGATGTACTTGCTTGATGCCTCATATATAAAGTACTGTCCCTTCCCTGCAGAGAAATCTGTATGATCCAAGAAATCAAAATAGACAGCTCTTTTCTCTGTTGGTTAGCCATACATTTTTAGCAAAACAGAACATATAATAGATGTACCATAAGTGATAAACAGACAAACAAAAGTGCATCAGCATTAATATCTAATAAGGATGCCTTTAAGAAGTAAGAGAATGCCTAATGAGAAAAGGCTTGCACGCTAGGAAGAATGCCACTCAGCTTTGTTGGCTAGAATTTGCAACAGCTAGCATAAAAGACTGTTTATACTTGATTTAAAAAAAAAAAAAAAAGAAGTCTCTGGAGGCTACTTTTAACCCATATCTCTAGGTTCAGTGTGAGATTATCAAGATTTGGTTGGACTGTTTCTTCAGGATCTGAGCCTGTGTACTTATAGGTGTAATTGAAGCAAAATGCTGGTACACATTTCTTCCAAAATAGGCACCCTGAGAACTCTCCCATTGCCTAAGCTACGCAACTGCCAAACTTCAGGATATGGGAAGTACAGCTGAAACAATTTTTACTCTTAGATCCTTTGCACCAACTATTACTATGATAGCTACGCTCCACATTGAGAAAGGAAAGAGAAAAAATGTAACTATAAAATATTACATTGGTTTTTACCTGGCCTATTATCACAGAGAGAAGTTGTCATAGTGCTTTTCACACTCTGCCACGGTGCAGAGCTCCCATGTACAAACCCTGCCCAAAGGATTTGGAATCTTGTCCAAAGGTTTGAAGGATTTGATACAGATAACTGGCATTGCCTCATATATTTTGCTAAGATGGAACCAGATACAAATGCATATTCTACTTCAACATTTCATATTCTTATCAATGTTTCTTTTGTCCCTCAGAAAAACTTTGAGACCGTTTGAAAGACTCCTTTCATGGAAAGTCATCCCTAGGCAGTATTCAGGCTCGTTCTTCAACTCTGATGCCAGCTGTATCTCTCCTGCCTCCAATTATTAAAAAAGAATAAATTCATATTGCAGTTGATTTGCCTTTAGGACTCACAAAGTCCACAGAGACATTATTGATAGCAAGAATGATAAAGGTGTTTATAAAGCTTCTTCAGCCTTAGTTTCTGTCAAATTTTGATGGAATCCAGATTTTGAGTGAATATTAAAGAAAAATCTTTTTGTATAAGTTACCAAGCTCTCACATTTCACTGGTCTGAGTGGCTGTATCTTTACTTCTGGACTGAAAGTATATTTGTAATGTATTATACTGAAGAATAAGGATCTAGATATGTATGCTCTCGCTTAGAGTTCAGGGGCAGGTCCATTAAAAAAAAAGAAAGAAATTCAATGTCTAAGAATGGGCTTAATAGTCTAAGAAAAAAGAGTACAATATCTGTGCTTAGATCTCAGCATAAAGTAAATTCATCCCAAAAGCTATTTTATTACGCTGTGTTCAATTTTTTTATAACTTACTCTCCCCATTAATTATTCAGCAAACCTTTGCAGGATGAAAAACTCTTTATAAAAGTGCAACCCATGGGTACAGTTCCACTAGGTGGGTCAGCACCACAGGCTCTCTGTGAGAATATAAATCACTTACTTGGGCTTGAATTTTTTTTTGTTTCAAACCAAAACTTGTTTTACATGCCAGGGGATGTACTGAGATGGTACTTGTAGTAGGGGTTTTTTAAAATGTTTTTATGGTAGAGATTCTGTCTAGGTTTGAATGTCTAGCCTATTCTGTCAAACTGCACTTTGCTATGCTGACTTGACCTTTTTGAGATTTTTGCTGTTACTCACAGGGTCATGTGATTGTAAAGAACAGAGGTGGCTGTCCGAATCACAGAATGCTGAAAAGGTCAGAGTAGCAGTGCAGTCTTCACTGTTTCTCCAGGTATAAGATGTTGGAACTGTAGCCACGTAACACTCATGACTAAACTTGAAATGAGCCTGGAAAATGGTCTAATGGTCTCTTGGGTTTGATGGTGAGACTGATGACAATGCTAAATCCTAAAAATGCTGTTATTCTGAAAAGAGTCTTAAGATTTTGATTAATATTTTTAACACCTGCCATATCAAATTAAGGTTATAAACAATGTTTCACTATAGACATTTTGGCCTTTTATATAGTTTTCCCACAGCTGAGTCAAGCATTACATGCTTCCCAGATGATGGTTATGTCTTGCAGTCTGCATTGTGCAAGACCTGTTGAAAGAATCTTATTCTTCTTTAATCTACGATGCTACCATAAAATTAGAATGTATGATTTTGGGTTTTAAATTTTTCCCCTTCTTATTACAACAAGCTTTCCCATCCTTAGAAAGCTTTATTTAAAAAAAATCAATACTCCTGCAGCCTTATGTTTTACTATTGACTAGTATACAGCAAGTGGAGTCATTGTTTTACATATTTGGTATTTCATGATCTTGTATATAATGGTGTATGACCCTCATTTGCCACATAAATAGTATCAGATGAACTATATTATATTTTTAGTGTTTCATTTGTACATGAATGGATTATTTCAATTTCTCCAAAATTTTCCCAAAGTCCTGAAAGGGACAAAGAAACCCCACACCTTATAAATCAAACAAAAAATTTGCTCTTCATTCAATTAAAATTTCAACAGCCTTGTCGTAATACAACAGTTCATACAAATCTCAGTAGAATAATGAGAACACAGTCTAAATTTGTATAGAAAAGCCTCACAAATTTTATATGTACAATTGTTTAAGGTACAGTTTTTAGACCCTTTTCTCCAATATTGTGACTGCCTTTCCATTGTCCCTCTGGGTCCTAAGTTTGACAACATCTGTCTTTCCCAAAAAGAATAGGGATGATGGCAGAGTTACAATAAGTCGTCATTGTCCCAAGTCTTCTACCCAAAGGTATGTGATGTTCATAATGAGACTTTCCTCCTCTTCAGTTTTACATTTGTTTGGATTTATTTCTTGTGTTATCTGATATATTGTACTTCCTTCTCTGACTTCTAGGTAAAGTTCAAAACCTCTGTGTAACAGTGTGCCCTGACTAACACTGCTTCTCACTGTTCGCTATGCAACCTAAAGCAGGCCTCACCGCATGAGGTATCTGCAGACCTAAGCTGAAGCAGGAGAGGTAGAAGTCCATTGCTACCACCATTAAAGCAACTTAAAACTGTCTCTGGACAACACAGACCTCATCACATCCTGCAACTTTGCGCTGTCAGATCAGACCAAAGACCGTGACCTTTTGCTAGGAATAACAGAATGGTAAAAGTTGTATCTGTGGGTTTCAGTAAATAGGCACAGGTTTATTTTAATTTTTTTTTAAGAAACAAAAGATATATAATTCTATCTGAACTTTCACCAGAAGGAAAGGATTCACCTGTTGTACAATTAATACTATCTTCCCAATAAATGGGAAGATAGTTCCCCTTTCAATCCCCAGGACAGTTAAACTTTCATCCCCTTCCTCTTTGCACAAGGTATGTGTGTGGCTACAATGTGGATCTCCTCTATTATAATTTGATGACAAAAGAGTCATAGTTTATTAGAAAACTGGGTGATATCTGTGTCTGGTGGAGAAGTAGCATCAGCTATCTCAAAACTTTCCTTAGGAATATTATTCCAAAGCCTTCTTTTCTACTGAAGGTCAGAAGCAGATTCACAAAATGAAATGACAGCACCCACTTTTCCCAGCAACCAGGCTTTTAAGGAACTCTCTCGGGTTAAAACTCAAAAGTTTTTTTTATTCCCTTGCCTTTCTTGTTGTGTTATTTTTAGCTGTACAGTAGGTACTAACTGTCATTCATTCAATCAAGACTGTTTTAATATATTGATAGACTTCTACTGCTTTTCCTGGAGAGGTTTAGTGAATCCCCCAAGACCAGTTTCAGCACTGTGATAGTTTTGAGATTTTTTAAAATTTTCCTGCTTAATGCAGTTGGTGGTTGCTCAACATTCACAGTCTAAATTCAGTTACTGCAAGCTGAAGAAATTTAAGGAAAGTAAACAGAGAAAAAAATAGTATAGGTAAGATTAAAAAACCTCTTTCTCAGTATAGAAACAGTTGGGTACTTCATAGAGTATTATTAATTATATACGAATTTCAAAATTGTATAAAGGTCTCATGTTCTTTTGAACAAAATATGAGATGAGACTTATGCAAGGAATATATAATTCACTTCTGTGCAAGTGAAAACTGGATAGATAAAATTTCCATGAAAATATTTTGGGCACTTACACTTTTAAAGTCTAATTACTTAAAGTTGAAATATCTGGCAAAATGAATGAAAGAACAGGCAGAAAACCCCCCCAAAACAACAAGCTACTGTTTCCTTTTGACCAAATAAAAGTGCTAAACTAGTTAGTAATATACATATGACACTTTTTCCCCAACGCACAACTACACAAGCTATTGTATAAAATAATACTTTGAGAGTGAGCACAGAAGTTTTCAGCATTAAAAGTTAGAGTCAATTGATGCTAAAAAGGAATACTCAGAAAACTGTAATTCTGGGAATATTATAGGCAGGAGGGAAAAAACCCCAAAACATGACAAAGAACTTCAATCTCAATTAATTTTATGGAATGTATATTTGATATATTTTTCTCTTCCTCTTGGGGCTTTCCTCAAAGCTCTGTCAGTACATGGTGCAACTTTCCTCAAGAATATTTCATCTCAGCTGTCATCTTGGTCTTAGTATTCACATCTATAAGAAAGGGTTGTGATATACCAGTGAAACTTGGTGGTGTGAGTCCCAGACCTAGAGCACTGGGATGGAGGCGTAGGCAGGGCAGGTGAGTTAGAGGTGTCCTATTACGTGTAAAGGAGAGGTTTGATTGCAGAGCTCTTACAGTTAGCACTGATGTGGTTGAGAGCCTCTGGGTAAGTATTAGGGAGATGGAGAACAAAGGAGATGTAGTAGGGGATGTTTAATACTGATCGCCCAGCCAGGATGTAAGCATTAATGGCTTATGTTATAGGCAGTTAAGAGAAATTTCAACATCACTAGCCCTTCTCCTTACGTGAAATTTCATCTTCCCGGACACAACCGGAAATAACACACTGCTGTGACAAACAGGTCTTAGAAACATTTCAGGTTTGTAGGAGATAATTTCTTGTCTCAGGTAATTGAAGTACCAGCTAGAAAAATGCCCTCCTAGATTTTCTGCCTGTGAATAAAGAGGTATGTGATGGTAGGTGTCTGTCTTGGCCACAGTGATCATGAAATTCTTGAGTCTAAAATTTTCAGTGTAATGAGAAAAAAGAAAAAAAAGTTGCTATCCTGGACTTCATGAGAGCAAACCTTAAGCTGTTCAGAGAGTTATGTAGCAGAGTACTCTGAGAATCTGCATTTGAAGGCTTAGGAGTCCACAAAAGTTTGTCAGTGTCGAAGAATTACCTTTGAGAAGCATACAAGCAGGCAATTCCCTGTGTCCTAAGCAAGTAAGAAAGAAGACGAGCTCGGCAGACCGTAGAGATCAAGAGTAAAAGAAACTGTATAATCTCTGGAAACGAGGTCAGACTTTGCAGTAACAGCACAGAGCTGTGCTTCACAAATACAGACCGAAGACAAAAACGGCCAAAGTTCAATTACAGTCAAAACTGGCTAATTTTTTTTCAGAAAACAAGAAGGGCTTTTTAAAGTACATTAATATTCTCTATTAAAAAAACAAACCTCAGCAAAATCATTTTAGCTGTTTCAGTTTCCTGGGTATATGCTCATATTTATTAATGTTAGCTGAATAGACACAGGATATGTTCTTTTTTAACAGTCAGTATTATCCACAGAATTTTAGAGAAAGGAAAATATATTGTTAATTTAAGTCTTTGGTCTTCTTCACTCTTAGCAACAACGTGGAGGAGGGATGGCTAAACATATTCTTTTCTTCTCTTACGAATTTGTAATTATTTTATATCTTACAGCCATTGCCTTCTGATGGCAAAATTAAACATGATTATGAGTACATGTGCTGTAATGAAGCTATTCTCAAATTACACTAATAAAAAATATCTGAGGGGAGATTCCAGTACTCAGTGTTCAGACTGTAGTATTGAGCTTATCAAACAAAAAATTATTGTCTTACTGTAATATTCAGATGTTTTTCACAAGTTAGTAGAAAGGATAGTTCTTAGAAAATGAACTCGAAGTGTGCTTTGTAAGAAACTCTGTTTTTCACAAACATTGCACCATTTGTTGCAAAAATCGCAAGTGAAGGAATCAATCCATGGCCCACTGTATTTGATTCTGGTTTTATCCTATATTGAATGATGGATTCCTTAAGGGAACTACTTTCTGTATGTCTCTAAAATCTATATTTATGTCTCTGTTTTTATTCAGAAACATATACTGCCTCTTGGTCTCTTCTTTGTGCTGTTTTGTTTTTTTTTGTTTTTTTTTTTTGATCAAGTAAAGTTTTGTGAGAACTTATGTTCAAAATTTGTGGAGTCTTCAGAATTTTCAGTGGATAAGTGGTTTTGAAGTATCTGCTAAGAACAGGTGACTTATACTGTGAGGGAAAAGGAAATGGTTCAGAAATGAATTTTCTGCATTAGGAAAGGGTGATGACTTCCTGTATTTAAGCAACGGCTGGAATTTTTAACATGCGTGAAAGGTCTGAGTAACAAATCAGCAAAAGTACTTCTGTCTACAACCTTTTTTTCTAGATGTGTGTGCTCTACTACAGTTCAGATCTTGATGGTATTACAAGATTCTCATATTTCTTTATTTTCAATAGAAACACCTCATTTTCTATACCTCGTCCTGAATTCTGTTTGTATTACAGATATTCCAAACTAATAAGTCCTTTGCACTTTACTTCTGTCTGCTTCATATCTCCTCTAATTAACAAGAAGAAAAAAAATCTCAACCGACTTAATTAGCTGGTTTTGTTCTCTTTTCCTAAATAATAAAATTAGAATGATGTTGTGAAAGACTTGGCAAAGTGTTGATTATTATGAAAACACTGATACAATCCAAAGAAATAAACAAAAGCTTTCAAGAAATTGCTAGACAGATCTGCATTTTTGTGGTGAAAATTTTTCTTGGTGGCATGAAAAAGACTTAACTTGAAATAGAAGAAATTAATTTCATAGTATGCCATTGAGATTGTCAGAGTAGTATTCACTGGTATTTATGAGACAAAATTGGGAAAGGGAACAAAATAGAGAGATAAGATTGAATGGGGTTTGGTTTTTTTTTCCTTCCAGTTAATTCAGCATAATGATTTTGTTGGACCTGTATTTATCAGATGTTTTGTTTGACCTGAGCAAACTTTCAGTCAACTCCAGAAATAGATATATAATTATTATCAAGTAAAGCCTTGCTCTATAGAAAAACATCCTTCTCTTTTAATCCCTCTTGGAAATACTTCATTGGAAATATATTTTGTTTCTTCTGTTATAATATCTCCTGATTCTCTCAGGTGCTGCTTTACCAGTATATAATTTGTCTTCCGTACCTGAACTCTTTTAGGTACAGAGTATGTCTCTAGTTGTAAAACACTGTACGAATTTATGATGCTCTATCAATGATTAATAGCAATAATACAGCTGAATAAATAGAGATGACTTTTTTGAGATTGGAAAATGCTGCTGCTTTATTAAAGAATAAAATTAAAAATAAACATTCTGGTGTAACTGCACTGACTTTGGAGACAGTTTGTATGAAGGTCACCAATGTTTGTCTGTCTTGCCATTTTGAAGAACATTGCACTTCCCCCTTATTCTCTTTATGCTTGTTTCAACATGGTCATCTGTTCTGTTACCCCCTTTCCAAGCTTTGTATAAATAGGACTTTTGTTCCTGACCGGCCACTGTAAGCTCTGGCTTTAAAGCAAAGTAGAGAGAAATATGAGCAAAAGAGAAGGCAGAAAATCATAGGAAACAAAGCTGGAGTGAAATCTCCGCATAATAGGAGATATTACTAACATTTTTTTTTGTACTAACTACAACATTTTTTTTTCTCTTTTACAAAAAGCCTCCCTTTTTTTTTTTTTTTTAAGAGTCTAACACTCCTGCTTAATAGTTTCTGCCTCTTTCAGCCTCTGTGATGATGACTCACAGAGGGAATTAACCCAGCACTGCCTCGCCCACCACTAAACTATATTGCTCTCTACAACTACCTGAAAAAACTTGTAGTCAGGTGGGTGTCTCTTCCCCCAAGTAACATTTGACAGGAGAAGAGGAAATGGCCTGAAGTTGCACCAGAGGAAGTTTAGATTTGATACTGGGAAAAGTTTCTTCACGGAAAGGGTTGTTGAGAATTGAAACAGACTGCCCAGGGGATGGTGGAGCCACGGTGGAGCCACCATCTATGGAAGTATACAAAAAACGTGTGGACATGACACTTGAGGACATGGTTTAGTGGTGAACATGGAGGTCATGCTAGGTTGATGGTTGAACTTGATCTTACAAGTCTTTTCCAACCTTAACTATGTTATGATACATTTCTATGATACATTTCCCTGAATTTCCCCAGACCATATTTGTCAGATTTCTCTGTCAAGGCAATTATTCTTTCAGAGGGAAAATGTTGGCACAACGGAAAAGTATTTTAGAGCAGAGAACAGGATCAAGTATCTTTAAATTAAAAGGAGGTCGTCCTAAGCAGTGCACAGGAACTTTGGCTGGGAGATATAATGTTCAACATATTAAATATTATTAGGAAAATAATTAGTGAGATTAGTGAGGTGATTTTGAGAAAAACATTGTGCTAATTAATGTGGTGAAAAAAGGGTTAATTGTTAAGAATCCCAAAAGGTCATTAAGAGACTGTGCGATTACACAGTGAAATGACAAGGGATATTTTGTATTGATTAATGTCAAGTCATGCACATGAGGGGGGAACATTCCTAATTAATTTATAAATTTTTTTTCTCTGAGTTGATAATTCTCACTCAAGAGTGCTATCTAGGGCTACAATAGAAAGGCCTGTTATACAAAGATAATAATCAGCAGCAATTAAAATTTCAAAGTGTATGTTTGAAGTTATTGGGGAGTTCATATAGAATAAACCTAAAGTATATTGTTATACTACTGTGAAAATTAAAATTTTGAATGCACCTTAACTACAGTGGATAGTTTTGTTTCTCTGAGTCAAAACAGGTCTAGAAGGCTAGAGAGAATACAGAGATTGAACAGTTGTGAATCTACAGTACCTTGGAGTTCATGCTGTGTAGTTTAGCACTGATGGTGGCGGTCCTTGATCAGGTTTAAGGGAAACCTGAAACAAAGTGAGCATTATCTTTCTTGTCCATCCTTTCTCATTATCTATTGACTTTTTTATAGTCCTGTCCCCTTTCGCAGAAATAAGGGTGTGACCTCATCAGGTTTCCATAGGGACTACCTTCATTTTAAGAAAATGGGATTCTTTTGTGTCCATCAGATATCTTTCCAACTGCTTCTAGAGGACGAAGGTATGGGTCATGTCTGTTCTACACCCTTTGCTCTTATCTTGCAATTTTTGCAGCTCTCACGTTTTTCTATACCCTGTTTGTGAAATTGTACTGCAAACCTCTATTTAATCCTTTACTATTATTTATTGTGTATAAGCTTCTGCTTAACTTTGTTAAAAAATGTTATACTTTGTCACTGCTTAACTTCTTCAGTATGCTATTTTATGTTTTTAAAAAAAAGCAAATACGGATTATATCCTGCTTAGTACACTTTGAGTTTATGGTTATAAAAAGCCCCTACCTTGGCTGTATAAGTAACTCCTGAATTCCTGAACTAGAATATTGTCCCGTACAAGAAAAGACCCTGGTAAATCTTGTGACTTAATAACTCATACAAGGTGGAACACTAATCCACAAGTAAGACGGAAGAAGCCCCAAAAGAAGAGAACAAAGAGTCGATGCAATCCTTACCAGCTATGATAGCTCACGATATTCAGCAGTGAGATGCCCGACAACAAAATTTTTCTCTTTCATCTTTCATACTGCTGGGTTGAAACTACAGCTCCTGGTGAAAAATTAAACTGCAATTATTTTATTATTTGAATGTGCAAGAGGCTTGATAAGTGTTGAGAGAATTAGCTCATAGCAACTGTAAGTGTAAGGCCCTATTCCATCATCTTTTGTTCACTTTGTTTATGGTTTGGAAGGCTGAAGGAATCAAATGTTTTTTCCTGCACAAAATCCTGCGTTACATCTCAGTTTGGACAATCCTTGCATTCTCAGCAAAACTTTTGGTCAAGTTTAAAGTGACGAAGTATTGGGATGAGAAATTCAATCTATTTGTAAATGCTTGTCCACAAGCTGCATCTACTGATGCACTTCCCAAGACTTTTGCTAAACACAAAATAGATACCCATCTCAAAGGAAGTAAACTGGTTTAACTGTTAGAGGAATTTTTGGAGGACACATTTGTCAAAAAAGTTACATAATAGCAAGTTTTGATTTTCTCGGTTGCCAGGTGTGAGTCAGTAGTTTATATTTCTCACCATACTTTTGATTAGCAGGCTATAGAAGGGTATTTAGCCATTGGCTCTCTTAGGAACTTCTACTGTGTTAACACGGACTGGAAGAAATGTGGTAAAAGTGTTGAATATAACATGCTGGTAAGAGCATGATTTTAAGTACAAGGATGTTCTCTGAATTAATGAGATAAAAAACAGATTGAATTCTAACGTACTGATTAATGAAGGAAAATACCGCATGCCATGTTTAGCAACTGTTACTAAGTTTGATAATTTAAAAATATGTCATACATTAAAACTGAGATGTCTCATTGATTAATTTTTATTCATCAGTCAAAAAATCAATTCTGTTTATTTTGATAGTTCTGTACTCAGAATTATTATAAAATGGTAAAAGCTTTCCATTATATTTCACAATAGCAGCTGCCAGCTAGTTTTTGTGCAACAGTTAATAGTTACATGCTTAGGTGTTCAAGGGGGTTAGCTCTACACCCGAGCCCAGAATGTATTTCAGGTTGAGAATTGAAAACTGGGGTTAAATGTGAGATAGACACATCAGGCTGATGTTTCTACCACTTTCTTTAATCACCTTTTACTATTTCTTTAGGCGGCTCACTAACTCTGGGATGCAGAGATAGAGCTCTCTGTACCTCTTTAGGGGATGGAGCAGGGGAAACTGGACCAATGATATCGAGCATCTTCTAAAACATGGCTGTGGCAAACAGAGTTAAGAGAAGTTTAACTTTTTTTGGTAAGATATTCACCTCTTCTGAAAACTAGCAGCAGAAATCTGGAGGTGCTTCCATTCCTTGCCTCCTATCCTGGAAATTTTTTGTGCGACTAATTGGATCATGACAGAGGCACTAGGATATCATTCCTCAGTGTATCTACCTGTGCCCTAAGTCAGAAGGATAAGTTCTACAAGTACAAGAGACCAGCTTAGTACTCTTGGTTGACCAAAAAGAACCTAAGATGTTCCACTGATGATGATTCTATTGAATAATTTATGGACTCCCATTGTGGGTAAGATTACTTGTTCGAAAACAGGGATCGTTTGGGTGTGTTAATTCTCCATTTATCATCTCAGATGAATGAGAAATCACTGCTTCCCATTTTTTAAGACTGCAGAAAAAAGGCAAATTTAATTTTAGGAAGTGCTAGAAAGAGAATGAAACTGAGAGAACTATCACACTAGTGTTGACTTCACATTTAGCACGGCATGTGTAGTCTGGTTGAACCTTAAATCAAATTCATAAAGGTTTTCAAAAGGTCACCAAGAGTGATTAAATGTATGAAGTTTTTTACTATATCAAGAAATTTCTAAATAAACTTGGCTTTGATTTACCTTTAAGGTCATTAAAGGGAGATAAATGGGACTTAATGTGTTAGCTATTCACTCCCCTTTCAAGTAAAAGAAATAGGTAAAATCAAATGAATCTCTTAAGTAACAGATACAAAGCAAGTAAAATAAGTTGACCTATAATTTCCACAATTGTTATGGATATCACATTTATTTACATGGACCTGAAATGACTGGACAAATAAATTGATGGAAGAGAAATCCACAGATACTCTCTTATCATGGTGACAAATAATTCATGGTGACAAATACTTCAGACCTAGTTGCAGGTTGTTGAAGACAGTAAATATATTGCACAGACAATATTTGTGTGCTTCCTTTGCTCTTTTACCCTTTCACAAGTATCTGCATTTGGCACAGTTGAAAGTGGGATGCAGGTCATGCTGGCCTCTGGTTTAAAGCAATATGACATTTCTTGGGTTCAGAAGATAGGTTTGGATTATAATGACAGGATCCTCTTCACATGTAAGCAAGTATTCTTTTCCAATACAGAAACACATTTGAAGAACAGAGTTTCTGCTAGCTTTTATTATTGTGGAACACTCTTGTGAAGGGGAATGAAAAAGAAGTCAAATGGGGGACCTTCAGGAAAAGAAAGATTAGCCAAAAATTGGAGAAAAAGAGGAGAGTGTTCATGTCTAATTTTAAGGTTCTGGAAATTCAAGAAGCTGTTTATGCAGTGCTCAGGAGGACAGGATTATAAGATATGTTTATTAATAATTACTGAATCAGTTTCATCTATGGTGAACCTCCTGCTACCTTAACATTGACTATCTGATTGAATTATGGAAGCATGCACCATGAGAATATACCTTAGATTAAAATCTAATGTGTCTTCAAAAGACAAGAATTAAAATTTTAGTTATAGACCTTTGTTTTCTTGTGAGAATCTTAAATATTGAAATTGACTTTCTGAAGTGCTTTGCAAGCATGTATCAGCTAAATTATTTATAAGTAATTAAGAAACAGCGTTTTTTTTCCTGAAGAATAAACCAGATCAATCTCTAAAGATAGTTCTCTCTTAAAGAAAATTGTATTTCTGTTCCTGACAGAATAATTTAAAATTGTTCTCCAATGTCACATCCAAATTTTCAGCTTGAGATTTTAAAGAACAGCAACAGGGTTTTTTTAGCTCTTGTAATCAACCATTGATATTTACTTCTGTTTAACATTTTCTATTTGTAAAGACCAACTCCCTTAAGGGAATCGCAATTTAGAATCAGAGTTTAATTTCTCAGTTCTTCCCACTTGAAGTCACGAAGCTTTCACAGCCAGTGACAGAAGTGACAAATTCTTGGCTAGCACTGTAAAGCACTCTCAGTGCAGAAGACACGGTTTCATATTCCACTGTCCTAGCTGCCTCCTTCCATAGACACCTTCCTTGCTTCAAAGAGGTTAATACAGTTTTTTATATACTTAAACACAAAGAAGAGAACTCCAAGCAGAACTTACAGCCAGCTATTTGGCTTTGGAGTTGTTCCTTTGTTCTCTTTGGGAAAATGAAATGTCAAGATGTTTCTAGCAGCTCTGTAGGGTCAAGTTCTCTTCTGAGAAGCACTTGACATCTAATCTTGTCTTCTTTGAAAGAAGCATTGATTTGCCTTGGAACATCCCTTTTTATCTGATTGTAAAATCACCTGTGTAGGCTTCTACAATCCCTACACTTGACAAGAGAAACTACAGCCATTAGTTTATGCCAGTGCCTCCCTCCCCCCTCATCTCCTATATTGTTAATAATTTTTGTTAAATAAAGTTTCCAAACTGTCTTATGCAGAAGTGTTCATGCGGAAGCTACTTTTCTGTAGCTTTGGTTAAACTATCAATATCCAATAGCAGAAGGTGTCTATCCTAGCAGATGATGTGTTTCCTCACTTTAGGGTATATGCGAATGTCTGTATTCTTCATTACAGTATTGGAATTTCTTCCGTAACAGCTCCAGAATTTTCACTGTGTGTATACAAATGGGAATAAACAATTCAAAGAAATAGTAGAGTCTGAGTAGAAATAAGGAAAAACAGTATGTGGATGGCAGTATACAAGATGTGACAGGTTGCATTATGCTATGCCTCCTTTTTTAAAAGGTCACTAAAAAATTGATAAGAAACTCTACCACAATATATCTAAGAACAATTATCAAAACTGTCATGCCTTAAACGTGTCATTCACTCAAGTGAAGAAAATGCGTTTCGGAGTTAAATCAAGTTATCTGAGCCCTACCTTAAACATGTTTCCTAGTCTGAAGCCCAGAAAAATAGTAATGTTTCTTTAGAAAATTGCATATAGTAACACCTTGCTATGACAACTTTTCTGAAAAATGCATTTTCCTTCATGTCCAAGTAATTACAGCTTTTCTAGTAATCAACTATCTTTGTCGTATTGCCAGGGTGAAATGTGTCAAGAAAAATGTTCTGAACTTGTTTTCATTCTCATCCCTCACCTATTTATCAAGGAAATACATTTAGTTGTTTTGTTCTTCTCATGGATACATAAAAAAAAATTAGTCAGCAAGTTTAAAAGTTGAATTTCTTCAGCTTTCTTATCAAATATTAAGGAACTTTTTCTTTAATATACTGTTCAATATCCATTAAGCGTTTTCATCAAGGCAAATTAAAACTTTGTTATCAATGGACAAAATTTCAAACATTTTTTTTTCACAGGATGAAGGAAAGAAAATTTTTAATGTAAATAAAGTCTAGAAAGTCAACAGATATATTGTGAAAAGGCATAATTTTGGCCCTTTTCTAACACTTCTTCTGATAAAAGGGCCTAAACATCTTTGTTTATTAACTTTCAAGTATGTGAATGTACCATTAAAGGCTCACAGGAGTGATGCAATCTGATTTTAAAGGTTAATATATTGTTTTTTCAGTATTTATTTCTTCTTTTTCTTTAACTTATAGATGATTGTTATAAAAAGAAATAAAAAGACAAAGAGGAAGATAAAATACCCACATAATAATCCAATCAAAATGTGTCAGCTGTTTAGTATGAGTAGAAATTAATCATAAATTCCTTGAAGTATAGCAAGTTTTAATGCTACTTTGAAGTCACAGGTTGCAGATTGAAGAAGCTCTTTCAAAACTTTTTTTCTAATATTTCAAGCAGATCATTTATCTTGAATATGTCTGTGTTTTCTTTTAGCAATCTCTTTAGTATATAGCTATTATTAAGCTGAAAAGTAATATACTACTATGCATAGTAATATGCTTTTCTTTATCTTTGGAAATAATTTGCTGTTGGTAGATATTTGTGTCTAGGAAACGGTCTACTGGTGGAAATTTTTCAGAGAGCAGAGAAGAGAACGGATAAATATGAAATTCTTTATTCAAATATTTAAAATAGGATTGCAATAGGAAAGTACTGGCATCAAAGATAAGTCAAAACACATATAACTAGAGTTGTTAGATGAAAATCACATACCATAAAACACAATTTTTTAACTCTATTTTTCAATATGTGTAGAAATCCACCATAAGGTTAAACTACAGCAATTTCTAGTGAAATCTTTTTGCTTATTTGTGTTAATGAATAACAATAGGAAACATGCATCTGGGAACTTCAGAAATAAACTAGTAGACATAATTGAAAGAAGGTCACAGACAAAGATATTTTGCTGCATAAGAAACTGCCTTGAAAGCAAATATTCTACAGCATATGAATCTATGCAATGTTTAAATGCTTTTTTAAAGGAATTATTAATTTCTGTTGAGAAATATCAGACATTATTTTGCATAAGAAGGATTGCATGAAATTTAGGATGTTGTTTTTCCTCATGGGTGAGGAAAAACTTTAATTTAAAATTAATGTAATAATGATTATACCAAATATTTTGTCATTGTTAATGGAGAGATTCTAAGTGATTTCTCATGCAAATTTCATTGTATGAGACAACAGTAACCACCTATTATAACAGAATAGCTGGGTCTTCTAAAGGACAGTTCACTGGTAACAGCTGCTAAACGCCTGAATATTGGTACTTACATGATTTTCAGTAGTGTGGTAGGGTTTTTAAAATAAAATCTGTTTAGTTCCTTCAACTTCCCTTTTTTTCCTCTTTCCATACCAGGTATTAAACAGCAGTATTTAGAAGACAAGTTCACATCACAATGTTTGTATATAGAAATTAAATAATCGATGTAGGAGGCAAGCACATAAAATCAAGAGAAAAATCCCAAGTGTTGTAAATTTCTAGTTATTACAGTAGAAAGAAAAAATACGAGGGTATCATAACTGTACAAAGTAATAACATTGGAATTCAATGACTGACTCTTCTTTCCTTTAGACTGGAAGAAAACATGTTAAACACAAATAACAAAAGGAAAAATTGCACTGGAAGAACAAATGCTTAATAATCTATCTGGATGTGAGGAGTTCTTACTAAGAGTTTAAAGCATGTGGTGCTTCCAGCATGGGAATTCTACTTTTACTGTATGCTTAAATCTGTCATTGGGTAGAGCAGACCTGGAAGAGCCTGGTAATCAGGGAAAATACACCTCCAACTCCTTCTCTTGCTAGTATGTTCAAATCCCATGGTCTGGTTGGTTTGGTTTATTGTCCTGGTGTAGCCTGTGGTGATTGAGCAGGGCTGGAGTAGCAGTACCCAGAAAGCCCCAACTGCAGTGTTTATAGCTCTAACTCCTCTCTGAAGGTCAGCCGTATCTCACATAGCTGCCACTGATCAGTGCTGCATAAGCTGATGTGTTCTGGAGCTCCTCTCCCACCTCCTATACGTGTGCTCTTGAAGGAGCTTCTGGGGGCTTCTTGAAAGTCTATTTGCCCAATTTATTTGATTGCAAGAAAAATAAATGTCGCTGAGTGCTGTTTCACAGGGGTATGAAGGACTTGCTCTAGTCTTATCCCACAGGCTGTATATTAGCAATTAAAATATACTTCTCATGCACTTCTGAAGTACATATTTAGGTTTAATTTTATTTAAGCAGAATCTAGGTCATGTTCTTGAAGATCATACTCTTTGATGCGAAGCCTAACACAGTAAGTGGGGATAGTCTGGACATTCACATCACATTTGATCTGAACTGAAATGCTCAGATAGATGAACTCTGAGACGTCTATTAAGAATCTGTCCTTACTGATACCTCACAGGCAGCAGCCCTCAAGCTTGAAAAACACGGCACATTACTCTAGATTCCTTGAAACAAAAGCAGACATGAAGGAATGGAATGCTAAAGGAAGGAGGAAAAAAGTATGGATTTCCATGCATTGATGTATTTTTCCCTACCTTTCTGCAAGTGCTAGGAATTTCACCAAACAGGTCAGTGGCTCGGTTCAGTACTATGAAATGTATTCATTAACCCTCATAAGCCAGATTCGGCTATGACCACCTCCCAGATGATATGTGAAAAATAAGCTTGTAGATTTCTGTGTTCAGCCTTGAGCCCTGTGTATTACAGTACCCCTGCATACCTACAAGGATGGACTTCCATACTCATAAGGTAGGTAAGACCACTTGACTTCTGAAAAAAATGAGATTCTTATTCCTGGGTAAACACATCAAGGCACTGATCAAAGTAATTTTAGCTAATATATCTGTGTTGTTACTTATACACATGAAAGTTACGAAAAATTATCTTCTTTCAGTGACTGAAGTTGCAACAGTAGTAAGTGCTTTAAAGCTGTGTCACAACTGAAAGTTTGAAATTCAAGAAAACTCTGTCTCTCATGAATAAAACAAAAAATTATTCTTTCTTCATGTTCAAATTAAACTATGAGAAAAGAAAGAAACCAATGTGAAATAAGAGCTGGAAAGATAGGGAAAAAGTTTTGAATTCGGAAAGAACATTTACCTATCATATCGATTTGGAAGTACAGAACAAGACAGTGCTTCTGCTTTATTTATTATTCAGGCTCATACATTTTCTTTCAATTCTTTTCCTTTGTGTTGGTAACTTTAATGAAAAACAGAGTTATCTGTGTATATAAATAAGAATAACAAGGGAAGAAAACCTCACAATTAAACTCATACAATGACTGAATTTGGAATATGTGCTGAGAACAAAAAATGAAGGAATTGTTAAAACCAGGATGACCTGGGGATCCTGGTGGGCAACAAGCTGTCCATGAGCCATCAGTGCCCTTGGGGCCAAGAAGGCCAATGATATCCTGGGGTGCATTAAGATGAGCATTGTCAGCAGATTGAGGGAGGTGATCCTGCCCCTCTACTCAGCCCTGGTGAGGCCACATCTGGAGTGCTGTGTCCGGTTCTGGGCTCCTCAGTACAAGAGCTCCTCGAGCAGCTCCATTGGAGGGCAACGATGATGAGGGTACTTCGGCACCTCTCTTAAGAGGACAAACGGGGAAAACTGGGCCCGTTCCGCCACGCGAGGAGATGACTGAGAGGGAACCTCATCAATGTCTGTCAGTATCTGAAGAAACAGTGTCAAGATGATGGACGAGGCTCTTCTCAGTGGTGTCAACCAAAAGGACAAGAGGCAATGGGCAGAAATGGATGCACAGGAAGTTCCTCCTGAATCCAAAGGAAGTTCTTCACTGTGCAGGTGATCAAGCACTGGAGCAGATTGCCCAGAGAGGTTGTGGAGTCTTCCTCAATGGAGATATTCAGGAACCATCTGGAAACAATTCTGTGCAATGCGCTCTCGGATGGCTCTGCTTGAACAGCACAGATGAGCCACTTTGGTCCCTCCCAGCCTGACCCATTCTGTGATTCTATGAATTAGAACAATCATTCATTACTAATCTGATATACTTGTTGATATTTGCAGCCCAAATAGCTGAAACTCATTAAAGGAGCTCTTCATTCATCACTGTTTTGGTCTTTCAAACCACACTTGTGAAAAGGCAAGTCACTTTTGTTGTGGGATTGGGTGGAACTGGTTAAAATTGAATCTAGGAACAATTCTCATTTAACCCATATTCTCATTCTGACATTTTTGCATGCTTTGCTAAAAGAAAATTTCCATCAAACTCTGGGGTTGGGTTTTTTGTTGTTTTTTCTTTTCACAGTGTAAGTATGTGGATCCCTACATATTTTGGAGTGCAGGGTATCTCTGTGTTTCTTTTCTTTTCGTTCAATAAGTTTAACTCTTAATTTTTTTCCTTAGTTATTAATGGTGATTGAGTTACAAAGTCTTCATATCCATTATTTGATTTTAAATGGTTAGATACAAGCTAAAAGCTGGTATTATTTTCTTCTGACTTAGTGGGAAAAAAATTTGCTCTTTTCCACCTTTAATAAATTGCCAGAATTATGTGGTTTTGTTGTGGGGAGAAATGGAGGATGTGTTGGTGAAGTTTTATAATACATCTCAACACATGATATTTTTCCGATAAAACCAAGAATAAAAATATTGAATCAAAAGCAAAAGTCACAGAGTGGCTTTGTTGTAGGAGGCTGGACAGGACCCAGGAAAATAGAATCTGAAAAAATTCCAACACACTCATGACATATAGACTCATGGTAAAGGACTTAAAAATATTCGTTGTCCTTCCATAACCTAGAAATAACTCTTCATGAAAATGTATGCATTAAGTTTAGAACGATCTTTTTGTTGCCATTGATTCTCCAATATTGCCTTCAATCTTCATTAGACTTTTGATGTTTTTACTTCAAAATAATACATACTTAGAACTTTGCCTATTTTCACTGAAATAGATATGTACAAAAAGGAGCAGTCTTTATATGTAATAAAATGATATCATTGTGACAACCAGAAGGTATGAACCACTTTTCTTTCATCAAGTGCATTTTTTTAATAAATAATCTGTGATTACTATATGCTCCTATCTAAAATATCCAACTCAAACAAACTACAAAACTGAGTATTGTTTTGTCAGTGTAGATATCACAGTGATATAAACCCTAGTAGACCTCAAATATAATGTATTTTCAGGAGATTAAAATGGTAAATAGATGTTTTCAAGATAAATCTGTGTGGTATAGAGCAGAAAGTGAGTACATTTAATTGGTGCACTGAATGCAATGCACATCTTCAGGGATTTGAACTGCTGGTTGGTTTGGAGAGTGGTTCTGTGTACAGCAACACAGGCAGATCTGAAGGACAATTAATCCATTCCTGCTTCCTTTCAGTAGAGCATCACAGCTCAGGAACATTTTTTCAGTCTCAGCTTGAAAGACTTAATAGTTGTCTTAACAGCTAGGTTGGAAATTGCCCAGCAAAAGAACCATAATTTGGATACAAAATCCATGAACACTAAGTGTACCTATGGATTATGCCTCTCCATATGTCAAAAGAGCTGAAAATCTGCAAACTCAATCTCTTGATAAAGATTATATAGCCACAGTCTTGTTAAGTAAATATCAGTTAATATTTTGTTTCTGAGATGAGTGTTTGTGCATATGGCATGGTTTTATGAGCCTCCTGGGGAGAAAACTATAGACAAAGTAATGAGAGTGCTCTAAGCAACCTGTTTCATTTATGTAAGTGTGTCAGTCTTGGATTATAGGCAATCAAGCAACAGACATTTTACGTGTAGCTCAAGCCAATGAAATTCGGAAATTCTAGAACCATTCCTCACAGAATTCAGTGTTCAGTGGAAAGTCCCTTGCTGTTCTGATAATTCACTTATTTCAGCTAAATTCCAAATTGAAAAGAAACAGGAATGTGTCACAAAGGGCTTTCACGCATGCACAACCTACCAAACAAGTGCCTGCAATGCTTCAGGTTGCCTTTAAAAATGCAAGGTACTTAGAAGAAATTTTAAAAATTACATAGGAGTGATAACAAAATCTTTCTTGGATTGCCATTCCTGAAATGTGTGTGTATGTGTGTCTTTATGTGGACTTTCTTCTAGGCATGCTCTTTATTATGCCGTACCTCAATATCTCTTTTTGTAACTAGCTGTTGAAACTGGAGAATCATAGAAATGAAGATTGCTGCATAATCAGAACATCTCTGCTTCCAATTGCCATCTTTCTTTGAAGTGATAACTTCAAAATTTAACTTATTCTTCCCTTTCTCTGTTAAGGAAAAATGTATTCAGACTCTATGTACTTGTCAAATAATTAGTCTGGAATTTAAAATGGAAGCCTCTTAGGTTACAGGACATAAAATACACCTTATAACTGAAGTAGGTATTTAAATTGCTCTTGGAACAGTAGAATGTACCTCAATACTGTTTAGGCTGCCTCGGAATTGCTCTATTGCTAATATTTTCAGCAGGTCTACAATGTTGCAGAAAATTGTCTTAATGAATTCATGGAGGCAACTTAGACCAAGTGTGTAATTGCCAGAACAATTTATTGAAACCACCATGAGCAAGATGTGTAAGCATCCTTGAAACTGCTTGCTTCTTTCTAGGGAAAAAAGCATGATTTGAACCAACTTCACCCTAAAAATGACGATTCATAAGGATTTTCATGTACAACAGTTATACACTGTGAACTACATTATTGAGTAAGTTCTGAGGACAAAAATCTAATATATCAAAATAGAAGGTATCCATAACAAAAAGCAGTGATTTCCATTCCATGAGAACAAATGACACTCTTTCTCACAACATAAAATGTAAACCGGGGTCATTTGGATTTTGCAGAAATATTTTTATAGTTGTTTGTTTTCAAGAAAATTGAATGCAAATATAGGAAATTTAATTGAGATATAAAAACTTTTTAAAATTAGTTTTGCCAATTAATTCACTGTAGATAACCATATGTTGGTAGGAGGAAAAAAACATCTTGAAAGGTACATACAAGCATTGTTTCTCAGATCATCAAAATTTGAGTAAACTTTTAAATGAGTATGTTTCCATATTGCTTGGTTCCTACAAAACGAGCCTTACTTACCACTTGGACCAGTTTATCTATTAGTTTGATATATTTGCTGTAAGTCTTGAGTAGTCAGGCTCTTTGAATTTCTGTGGATTGTCTTCAAATTCAGTGGCTACAGGAATTTATTCAGAGTAGCTCCTCACTCTTTTACATGCTGAACTTGTGACATCACATTGGCTAGAACAAAGGGCTCTTGACTGCAAAATTGCCCAAGCTAAGCTTAGGAGAAGATTCATTACAGTTTTACCTTTAGTGGAGATAAAAACTTGCATTTCCACTACTACCACTACCCTAAGCTCCCTATGCCATGCTGGTCATTTTGTTTCTTTAAAAGTAGCTATGAAGCAAACTATATCTAAGTATATGGTATCTAGGTTTATAATGTTCCTTATTGACACAGAAGCTTTTATGTGTCTTATTCCTGACAATAAAGAGTTTTACCTTAGCAATTTCTTTTCTAATTTCACATGCTTTCTTGTCAACATTGAAAAATACCTCAAAGCCCCAAATGAAGAAGAATTCTATTTATATTTCCTGAACCTTGGAACATGATTCATTTCTATCGCCTATAGATAGGTGCTATAGACCTACAGTATGATGTATATTTGATCAACTGTTTTCAGGCAAGAATACAAATTAGGAAGAAAATAACATGAGGTAGGAAGTTTACTAGGACTTAATTTCATTGAAATGCCATTTATTTGGGGTTTAGGATGGGATTTACCTGTGACTTTTGCCTGCACACAGGTTCTGTGTACTGCAGTAGTGTTGAAAAAAAAAGCACAATGCCTCCATTCACATGTGCTTTGATATTGCTTTCTATGTGAAAAAACTGATGTGTCTCTTACTTATATAAAGGATCATTGTATCTGAGCAGATCACAGCTATGCTCTGCTATGTCTTGAACAGGATTAGTTCAGTTCCCTCTGTCTTTCAAATAGACTTGTTTTTAGATGATTTTATCGTTCCATGTTGCAAGATTTTTACACTTTCTGGAATATATGTGTTTGTCCTAATCAATCAATCAATCAAGTTTGTTACCAATCTACAGAGGAAAAGTACATGTCTCTGAAAGCATAGTGTAAAAATGATATGGAAATTATGTGACTCTTTTGTGAAATTTAATCAGTTACAATATTTTTGCCTCTTAATCCTTGGAGTATTATCAGAAGTGTTCTGAAACTGGAAAAGAACAACTGTAAAAAGAAAGAAATGGGATTAAAATCATCACTAGCTAAGATGCTGAATGTCTGATTTAGATATTAAAGAAAGCTAAATGGTTGATTTTGGTAGTGTTTGCAGTAACTGGCTACTGGATGATAGCATCTCAGGGAGCACTGTTTATGGAAATTAAAATATTAGTTTAGGCCATTCACGTTCTAGGCTGTTTAAAGGATTCAGACACTAGATTAAGTCTAGTAGGACCTGGGAAGCAAACTGCAATAGATTCCTCAGAAGAGTCCCACCAGTAAAATCCAAATATTGATTAAAATCATATATTTGCAAACTTTAATGTCTTCCAATGAAGACATTTTACATTGGAAGTGAAAAAAAAAAGATTGTCTGTTCTTTGAACTTAGCAGATTTTTCTTTTAAAGTGTCAGACACACAAAGGACCCTCCACAATCAACCTCACCAGTACAGTGTATGTCACAGTCTATAACAGCGAGGGTTCCTGTTAATCCCTACTGGCTACAGAATCCCAGCTACAGAGCATTTCTCATTTACAGGTGCATCTCCAATAAAATATCAGTTTTGATTAAACACAAATATGTCTTAAAAAATTCCACGAGTAGCTATCTGTTTGCTTTTGTGAGTGATGGAGTAAGCATTGTGTCAGAAGGAAAGTTGTCTGTTATTTCTTTTTCTTTGTGAGCTTAGTAAAAAGCAGTTCTGATTTAAAAAAAAAAAAAAATCTTATCAGAAACTGGAAAAAGAAAAGGTTTTACTCTCAGCTAATTGGAAAGCTCTTTCTCTTGAAATTACAAAATCATCTCCAAAAAAATCTAACCCCCAAAACTGCCAAAAAAACCCCAAACCAAGCCAACAAAACAAAAACAGAAACAGAAAAAAAGACACCCAAAAATACCTACTCCACAAAAAATATTTAAAAAATCTAAAATACATTTTTATATATAATATGTCATGTGGAAACATAAACTAGATAGGGATATGGGCCAGTGTTTTCAGTGCAGATTTTGAAATAGTAAATTTGCACTGCAGAGTGTAACTGTAACACGGTCGTTGCTATTCCATCATTTGATTATTCTATGATTTAATCATGTAAAAAAAAAATCAATCAATACATAGACATTTCTCTCCATGAAAATGAAAAAATTCACTTAAAAACAGTAAAATTTTCCTTGTAAATAGTAATTAGGAACAAGAAATTCCCATGGGTTAAGTATATACAATTTCAAGAGTTCCCTCATTTTCTTCTGCATTTTTTCTACAGGCTGATTACATTCCAGTGGAAACCCATCTAACCTTTATGATGTAATGACACTATTCAAGCAATAAACTAATGTTTATGAGTTATCCATATTGCTGGGGGATTCCCAGTGCACAGTAATTATGGAGGAAATTATGATGATTTGTACGTATGATGCTTGTTGTAAGCTGTTCTAGAAACGTGCAGCCTTTCATCCCCCGATTAAAACCCTGGATCACAACTCCTAACCTTTAAAATACCTATTTTCACAGAGGTTTCAACATACCTTTATTTCACTGGATGGGATCAGTATTACTTAGGTCTGTCTATATCACCTGAACCATCACTAGGATACTGGCAGTGACCGCTTCTTAACCTGACACAAGTATTACTTCCTTTACCTTAAAGATTTAGCAGTACAGGACATAGTATCAGACAGACTTAAAAGTCACAGACCTACATATTGCTTTTAGCTCTTATTTTCCAGGTCCTTGTTTGAAAGTCAAACTTTATAGATTTGAAAACAATAGAGTTCACTGGACATGTCTGTACATTTCTTCTTCATTAAAAATTTTCTTGCTAGTGAATACGTGCAATGCGTATTTGTCCTGTTTTGGGGTTTGAGATGTAGCTCCCTTCATGGAAGATTCTGACGTCATCTGCTAGCTAAATTTGTGATAACAGTGGTTGACTCTTGATTTCATCCTTCTTGTAAAATGTCACTCAAGAACCACTGTTTACCAATTATCTTTGTTTGCTGCATGTTTCTCTTTTTTATACTTTCTCCTCTCCATCAGACTTTAAAGCTGATGCACTTGCAGAAGTCCAGGGTTGCAAAAGCAGAAATCTGTTTTATCTCATTCTTAGGTGTATTTGAAGGACTAATTTTTTTCTTGAACTAGGACAGAGGACAATATTAGATATTAGGAAGAAATTCTTTATTGTGAGTTTGGCAAGGCACCGGAATGGGTTGCCCAGAGAAGCTGTGGATGCCCCATCCCTGCAAGCGTTCAAGGCCAGGCTGGATGGGACTTGGAGCAACCTCGTCTAGTGGAAGGTGTGTCCTGCCCACAACAAGGGGGTTGGAACTGGATGAAGATAGTTACAGTCCATTCTAACCCAAACCATCCTATAATTATATGATTTGTGTTCTGAACACCAAAGATTTCTTGTGTGTACCAGGCCACTAGGAAATATCCAGTACAATTGTCCATGTACAGGATGTAGGAATTGATGTGTATCTGCATATATGCAGATATCGGAATCTTTTTCACTCATACAAAATCTTTGCTTGATCTATGGTTCTACGATGCTGTAAAGAATTAACAAATTTATTGCAGAAAATCCCTATGGAGCATCTTCCTTCTTGCAGCTAGTATCAACATTTGTTGCAATCATTCAAGTCTGTTCCTGTTGGACACCTAGCCTGGTTTTGTAGACCAAGACTGTGCTGGTTTAAAACCCAGCAGGAAACGTAAACTTATTCATCCTTCCCCCTTTCAATAGTGGAGAAAAGACCAGGAGAAATTAGAAGTTGGAACAACAATTTACTGAAAAATTGCAATAACCATAACAAAATTAACCAGAGAGTGTACAAAAGAGAGAGCATTTTACCCAGAAAAAGGGTATTCACCACCCAACAAACAAAAATACTTCCCAAAGAGGGGCATCTGCAGTGGCAGTAGCAGCAGCAGTGGCAGTGGCTCTGGTCCCAGCCCCAGTCCAGCACACACCCTCTTGCAAGCCCATCAAAAGATGCAATCCCTTCTGCTTCCAGTCCCCAGATTCCCCCTGCCATGGTGTGGGTGGTATGAAACTAAACTAAACTAAAATGCCAGAAATTCCACCTCTTTTCTCTATAACCATGGCCTAGGTGATTCTAAATTTTTTTGGATATTTATTTGTTTTGATCTGCACCAGACTAGAAATCCTTTTAATTTTAGGTGATATACTTTTTCTTTTCATTTTCTTCTTTTATAATAGAATACTGCAACTTTTCTCTCTTGTTATCTACTGAATGAAAAATTTACTTTTTTGTTTGCTGAATCTATTCCTATTATAAATAGGATTGAAACTATCTCTTTTTTTCAAATCTAAAAATGTCAGCTCTACTAAGATTTGTCTTTTAAGGACTCTTTGATTCATGCCTTTACTCTGAGACTGAGAAGTGTTGAAGATACTATTATTATTCATAAAGGTGTTGAGACTTTTCAGAGTGTAAGTAGATTTAAGCCTGCAATTTGATATGTGTTTGTGTTAAATCGTACTTTTCCTTTAAAAAAAAATTATACTTGAGGGATTAAGGCTAATGTGAGAGTTTCCAGCATTTATTTTGTCATATTAGAAATTCAACAAGGACACTAGAAGACCTCGCAAAATCTAATCCAGTTTGGTTCATTTATTGCTTTGAAGGCTCAAAGAGGTCATTAAAAACCAACATGGACTCTGGGCACTTTTTCATACATACAAACTTTTCCCATTCTTCAGTAAGTGTACCTCAAGGGCCTTTCCATATCCTGGTAAAAGTACTTTCTGACAAATCCACTCAAATTGCCTCTGCGAGCCAGATGTCTCTGTTCTTGCCTTCATCAGCAAAAGCAGTGCTGCATTTTAGTTACTGCTGCTGCTAACATCAGCATTCACAGAGGAGGAAAAGAGTTTTTATGAGAGAGGAGTGGATTTCTGAAGTCAAGGAATGCCATTAGAAAGTGCACTAAAGTTCATCTGAATTCTCTGGAAGGTGAATCTTATTACAAGCAGTGCCTGTTAATTTCTTAGGGACCAAAGACTGACATGCCTTTGAAAGTTGAATTATTCAGAATTACACTTGTTAAAGATATATATGCTAATAGCACTACTGGAGAAATAATTCCCTGAAAATAGCAATAATCTGAATTCATCTCATGAGCCTATTCAATAATGGGAAGATTAAGATGATGTTGAGAACATTGTGAAACTCAGTGAATATTAGCTTGCTTTCCTGATTCCCTGAAAGGGTCCTATTCTTTCTCAACTTGCTAGTGAAATTGCTGAAATCAGAATTACCTCTGATTTTTGAAATGAATGTTTACCTAGAAAGCCAGTGTTTATTTTCTTCACTGCAGCTGCAGGATACATGAATAATGCAGTATTAGAAAAATATAAATCATACTGCAGCCAGTAAAAATTATGCCCCTGTTAAAAATGTGAAGCAAAAGGGACTCAATTATATATGTACGATTGTGTGTACAGATGAGGGATTTAAGAGAAAAAATGTACTCTTTGAAAGTGAAAATAAAATTAGACCCGACACATCCAAGGATGAGTATTGTCAAGCTGCTCACTTGGCCTGTTTGAAATGGGGCCATACTTTATAATTGGAAGGATTAAGTTTCATTTTATCAAGTAACTGAAAACTCAGAAGGTATTTGTATAGAATAATATAGATCTATCCTTGAAAATGTGTAATTGACATAATAATTTCTGATTTAGACTGCCAGGGTTTTATTCTGTCTTGGTTAGTCTTTGGTTTTGTTTGGGGGTTTTATTGGGTTTTTTTTAAGCTTGTGCTAATACAAAGCTTTATGTCAATATTAAGTGGCGTGTGTTGTGTTGGCAGTTGAAAGGTCAAAACCCCAAAACTCAATAGATTTTTTTTCTTAAAGTGTTATTAATTCTGACAATTGCCTCATTGTTGCATGGCAGATGGTCATAAATGCAGCCAATATTTGGTAACAGATCACCTTGATTGAAATCACAAAGCAAGCATCAATTTTACATAAAAAGTATGTCTGCACTTTTACACTCATATTTGGCACCTACAGAAATGTGAGCAAAATGAAGAAGAAAATTATACTGACCAGTCTACCAGACAATTTGACGTCTTCATTCCCTTGTTTTCTCCTTCTAAGCAGATTCTCACACCTGTTGCCAGACTGTTGTGCCTGTCAAAAACAATTTTAAAAAATGGTTTTAATTGTTAAGAAAAGTCCTCAAGGCAAGACCATTAGGGAATCCTACTCAGCATCCAGCTGGTCATCCAAAATCTGTTTGCTGCTGCAGTGCATGAGCAAGAGGTTCTTTTGCATTCAAAGTCTGAAAGCTGGTTTTTAATTTTGGCCTTCTTTTCTGGACTAAGAACATCTGTCATACATCAAGTGCAAAATTTACTATCTGATATTGAGAAGCTGTTTATTTTAATTCTATTACAACATTACTGAAAAGCAATGAAGCTAATACTATTTAGCTGGCTCTCATAGTTTCTCTGTATTCATAATTTTGACTGGCATGCTGAATAAAAAGTTTTTCTCTAAAGCATAAATCAAAATTGTCACATCTTTTGCAAAAGTATGAACACCTCTGAAGGCATTTGTTGAATCCAAAATAATGTCAAGATGATGTCTGTGGTTTTTAAAACTCTCAAAACTCCCATAAATACCAGTAAAGAAGTCCAGTCATTAGTAATCTGTAAAACTAAATTTCAAAAGTTAATGTTGTAGTATTCCTATCTGTTTTTAAATAATGGCAAATACATGCTTTTATTGTTTACATGTAAAGGAATACATACATATATATGTGCTAAAAGTACTTCATACAATCTGAGAACACTCATATTTTTAATTTTTGACTAAAACATGCTTCAAGTAAAATACTCTTAAATAGTTTATCACCAGCTAGGAGAAAACATTTCTCTCATCTTTCTCCTTTTAGTAATTCCTCATGTAGCACTTTTCAGAAGTTAAAAAATAGAATGTGTGGAAGATCCTAAATGAGTCATTCTCAAATGTAGCAAGGAAGTAACCTATGCACAGTTTTTTTTCACAATTAAAAAGCACCCTCAGGTACATAAGGTGCTGCTAGATTTGCTGTCCAGCTTCCACAAAGCGAGTGCATTAGACGTATTTAACACTCCATGTGGAAGTGCTATGTTCTAGAAAATGCTCCAGACAAGAGCTGGAGATCTATGCTAAGTAATTTTCACTTTTTCAGACTACTGTGAAAACCAGAGGGAGCTGAGGTTGTTCATGGCTTTGTGCTACCTGCTCATAACTGTAAGTTAAGAATATGCTGACAGAGACCAAAAAGGCTACTGAATACAGTAAAACCTATGCTGCTTCAGCTGGTTCATAGAAGTTGCATTCCTGATTGACTTAATAGCATTTGTTGTCTTACTGTGCATTCATGATGGAGAATTTTATTTAGAGATGTGAGGAAAGGGTATGGCAGCTGTTTAAGGGATTGCTTACATACTGTAACTAGTAGAGGAATGACATTGTTCTGCCATTCTTATAAGCAGAATGGATCTGTATAAGCTGGAGGAGTGGGCCAAGAGGAACATTCCAAGTTCAACAGGGTTAGAAAAAGGCCAAGTCCTGCCATAGGCAGGAAAGAGCCTGTGCAGCTGTACAGGATGGTGCCTGCCTGGCTGAGGGCAGCTCTGCAGGGAGGGACCTGGGTGTCTTGGTAGATACACGCTGCATGTAGTAGTGTGCCCTGGTTGCAGAGACAGCCTGTTGGCTGGGAGGTACTCGCTGAGGCAAAGCCAGGACACGGAGAGGAGGGATTTTCCCCTTATACACAGCACATCTACCATGCCACATCCAGTGTTGGGACTCAATTACAGGAAAGTTATCAACAGCACCCTGATATCGATGGTTCCTAATCCCTCTGGGCTTCTAGGGTGGTCAGTGACTGGGGCATGTGCCCTGGGAAGAGACGCCTGGAAACTTGTTTGACCTGGAGAAGATATTACTTTAAGGGGAACTAACAGCAGTGTGCCAGGATCTACAAAGTGCTCTCAAGAAGAGAGAGCACGGCACTTCACAGCACTGTGTCATGGGAAGATGACAGACACACTATACAGTGAGTTCTGACTGGATATGAGGAGAAACTTTTTACCACTGGTACATTCAAATATTGACCAGAGATAAACTGCCAGCAGGGTTGTACACTCTCTTGTTCTGAAGTTTTTCAAACCCTGATTGATTTGAGACCTCTGTTACCTACTCAAACCTGACCCTCTTTGAGTAAGAGGTTGAACCAAAGCCTTTCTGAGATACCTTCCATCTAGAAATATCCCAGGAAAATTCGAAGTCTTTTGCAAAGCATTGAATGTTCCATATTCCTAGAATATTTAGAGACGTGAGATGAAACGGATGCCAGGAAGTTCTGTTACAAATGTCACCTCTTGAACAGAAGCTGATGATTCTGCTCCAGTTGCTCAGGCTGACTGCTTCTAAGTGTTCTGAGTACTTCCACTAACATTAGTATGGTTGCTGTAAGAATAAGATAGAACCAGTGAGAAAAAATGGCAGGTCTAAGCTGTCAGTGTTAGCTAAACCTTGATAGGCTTATCACTTCCTCTTCAGTTGAGAATTAAATGACAATAATGCAGCTTAACAAAGCAAACTAATCTGCCAACTTTAAATTTGAATAATACCTAATATCTGACAGGAAAAAATAATGTTGATTCTAGTGTTTTTTCATTATTTAGAATCGGTAGTACGGTACTAGAGCTAAACTGAAAAATACCTAAACTGCAATTATGATGCCAATTAGACCTATTCTTATTTAACAAGTTTTATATAATTATATGATTATATATATCATATATGATTATATGATTATATGATAATATGTTTAATAAAATTAAATTATGCTACAGACGTATAAAATTCACCAGGAAATGCTCCCATATTAATGTGGATTATAATTTAACTTGCAATACATGTTCACCAGAGTACAATTTTACTGATTAATATTTGCCATGCAAACTGCAATATGCTGGTGAATAACGAGTCTTACTGATTGATTGTATGAAAGGCATAAATAAGGGTCCCGCCTAATAAATTAACAAACTGACATGAAATTGTGTAAAGAATTTACAATTGAAAATTAATGTCTGCTACAATAAATATAGGTTCAAGAGGAAAGAAAAAAGGCTATTCTGTGTTCGGTCATTCTTCTGCCTTTTCCACTTCTGTTTTACTAAGGGTAAGGATTTCAGGTGCTTTGCTTAGTTCTCATATTACACAATAAACAGCTTTTTTGTAAAGTCTATGTTACAATGAAGTGCATGGAATGTATAGTGAAATCCTGTGGGAGGCTTTTACAAGCGTTAATTGCATGAAATATTTAGTTTGAAGTACAGTTGATTTATGTTATAAAATCCACAGGGTCTAAAAATCTAAATTCAATCTGAAACTGCTTAGAAGGATAGGATCACATAATATTAGCCTTATTGATCCCATTACATTAGAAATATTCAGGAGGCTATGTAGAACTACTCAAGTAATTTATAATGTCTGGTATTCAGTATTATGCCATAACTAAAGCATATCAGCATAAAAGACCCCTAAAGTAAAAAGTAAAAGAAGATTTTTTCCACTGGCTTTATTAAGGTTTGTAGTACTGTGGATGTAGTCATGAAGATGATGGTGCAATCTCTCTCTCCCTCCTGTGTGACAGGCTACATGCTGTATTGGCTTTTAGTAGGTGAGGATATGAGCTTTTCCATCCTCCTTCTCCTGACCAGTAAATCTGTACCTGTCTGTATAGAGGAAATGAGATTGGAGCTGTCTTGGATGAATTCTGAAAGTGAGTTTAAAACAATTGCTTATTTATTAGGTTTTCTTATGCTGACCTCAATATTAAAGCATTTTTGCTACAGTTAAGACTGCAGTTTGACCACGTGCCTTCCAGAAGCTGAATTCTGTGAGTCCTGCTAAACCTATAAACGCTTCAAGGAGAGGAATAATATTGTCAGCAGAGTTCACTGCATTATGTTTTAAATGCAGTGGATACTCCTTTTGATACAGCCATCTGCACTGGAAGGGATGTTTATCCTCACACTCAACGCTGAGAACACTGGTGCTATCTCTGCCATGAATATCTCCCTAAAATCCCCCCAAGAGTTGTCCTCCCTGCCTGTGAGAAAGACAGATCATACATGCACTTCTTGCATTCTTTCAAAAGTAGAAATCCTAATGCTTATAACTTGCTTCTATATCAGAAAGGGAACTCACTTCATGTCATAATATCACTACACTATCACTCTTTATGATCTGTCATCCTTTATTGTTGAGGAGTGCAGCAGCTGGAGTGGGTGATTTCACAGGGGAAATTTGTTTAATTGCCTTTGTTTAAATTGAATCAGCAGTGAAGATGTTTATTACCACATAGTTAATTGGTAATCAGTGAACTATATGTTGAGGGTCAGTATCGTAATTGCAACAGAGGCACCATTGTCCTAGACATTTGTAAAATGCCTGCACATACCTGCAAAATTTGGAACAACCTTCTCTAACTAATCTTTAAGAGTTCTGTGATCACACATACATGCCCCCCCTATGTCAGAGGACGTGTGCACAAACTCTAGCACAAACTCCAGCTCTCCACACTACCTCCTGCAGCCCTCCAATGCACACAGACACTATGAGCACTGCCCATGAGGTGATATATGTACAGAGGTGTGGATCAAACATACTGAGGTGTGGATCCCCCCCTGTTGCCCTCTGGCACATTCATGCCTCCAACAGGAAGAGACTCCATCAGACATGGACAAGTGCCAGCAGGGTCACTTCTAACAAAGTCAAATCAGATTTTCATTGCTGTTCTGTTATCCTCTCCTTTGTCTCCACCATTGCAAATTATTATGCTCATTTTATACTTCTCAAGTTGACTCTTTCTTTGTTTCCAGAAGTTTACAATATTCCCCTTGTTACCATTTAATTTGTTTTAATATTGGTTGTTTCTTCCTTTTTTAGTGTCAGGTTTGGGGAGAATGCCCTCCTGGGTAGTTCTGGATGGTCCACTCAACCACACACTTGGCACACAGGTTCCTATCTTACCAGCTGCTGCTATCCAGGCCATTTAGCACAGAGCTGGGACTATGCAAGTTAATCTCTTGTGACGTTTCTGTCACTGAAAACAGTCCCGTGTCCTAGTTCAGGCAGAAGTTTGCTACTCCTGTCATAAGTTCTTTATGTAATTCTTTAGTTATGTGCTCGATTATCAATGTCATCACAGCCCCGCTTTATGTTTGCTGCAGTTTAGTAATGGTACACACAAGTGATGGCTCTTCTTCTTGTAGTTTCTGGTACATGGCTCAGGGCGGAGAAGGTTGTTTGCAATGGATCTCCTGTTCCAGTGCCATCCTCTGTTCTGGTGTCGTGCAGAGGAGCCATGCAGGGATAGCAAATGTGTAGATGTTCCTATCAGACACGTCAACAGAGCAGAGTCATCTTTATTTCAGGTCTTATAACATAATAACAGCAGTTATAGTTACAACAACAATACCAGTAATAACAGTTATAATAAGAATAATGCCCGTTCATTAGATTAATTGTTTCTGTGGTTTATACTACGTTAAAATGGACATCATAGTATTGTTGTAGTTCTTTAAATCCAAAAAGCAAGTCATTCTGGATCCATCAGGATAAATTTACTTAGGAATCTGACATTGTTTTCACTATAAACCAATTGAAATTACAAAAAAGGGGGCTTGCTTGTTATTTTTTTAAAGTTAGGTGAACACATGAAAATCATGATATATTTATATTCTAACTATATAGTAATTCCTAAAGTCTGAGTTGTCTCCAAGGAAATTAAGATAAATAAGGTAGACCACTTAGCATAAAAATTGAGAAATTAGAACTGAAACTTGAGTCCAGGTCCACTTATTTCCTATCTGAGATGTCTAATGGTTACAGTTTGACCCTGTGTGGTGTTTAAGAACTTTACTTCAGCATTTACTTAGTGAACGCAGGTTAAAAGAAAAAAATCTTATAAGAGATGTTTGTCATCCTAAAATTGCAAATACTGTAAGCTTCTTATAAGCAATGCCTTACTATTGCATTTTAACCACAGCTACCAACTAAAGATCATGCAGCAGTTCACCCCCTCCCAAGCCCATCCACTTGGGATGGGAAAGAGGATCAGGAAAAGGTAAAATCCATGGGTTGAGATAAGAACAGTTTAATATTTGAAATAAACTAAAATATAATAATAATACAACAATAACAATCATAACAACAACAACAAGGGAGACAAACATGAGAGAGAGGAGCAAAACCCAAGAGAAATGAGTGATGCATAACATCAATGCTCACCATCCCCTGACTGTGCCAGCACACTGTGCACTGACTGGTGCTGAGCAGTGATCGACCTCTCCTGGACAACTCTCCCCAGTTTATATACTGGGCATGACGTTCTATGGTGTGGAATATCCCTTTGGCCAGTTCAACTCAGCTGTCCTGGCCATGATCCCTCCTGGCTTCTTGTGCACCTGCTCACTGGGAGAGCATGGGAAACTGAAAAGTCGGAAAAGTCCCTGACTAAGAGTAAGAACTGTTCAACATCAACTAAAACATCAGTGTTTTATCCGCATTATTATCATCCTTAATCCAAAACACAGCACTGTATCAGCTACTTAGGAGAAAATTGACTCTATTTCAGCTGAAAAGGGGATATTTACAAAACAAACAAATAAAGAAACAAATAGGGAATATTAATCATTTTTAGTACAAGCATTACAAACTAGGAGGATAGAAATTTCTCTGGGAAAATATCTTCTGGGATATAATAGACTTGGAACTTTCAACAGTGTGACTAATGAATTATCCAGCTTTAAGGCAAACTGAAGCACACATCTTCACAGCCCAAAACTAATCAGGGAACATTAATTCCCTTTATTATCATGGACAGTAATGAATGGGGAATTTGAAATATGACATGGGAATTAGAAAGATTGCTCTTAAAACCTGTTACACAGTAGTATCTGCATGTTTCCTGCCAAATGTTGATTTAGTTTTACATAATTTTACAACATGTTAATTATGTCCGGCGTGAAGTGGGATAGGGAAGGAATGCCGTCACCCCACTCAGACAAGGCTAAGACTATGGAAAGTTGCCTCTGTTGATGATGGCTGTGCTTGGAGGTGCTAAGATCTCCAAGTAAAACAGCGTAAGTGCAGCATGAAAGTCCCCTCCACTGACTGCGGGGAAGCCCCTGCCCCACCGGGGTCTCTCCCTGCCCATCCCTGCCGGGTCTCCCTCCCTCCGTCCCCGCTCCCGCTGTCCCCTCGGGGCTCGCAGGGCTGTTTCTCGCACGGTTCCCTCGCTCAGCCCTGGCTGCCGGGCAGCGTTTTGCCCTCCCTTGCCCAGGCTTTCCCCGGGGCTCTCGCCCGCCCGCCCGTGGCTGAGGGGCTCAGCCGTGCCCTGCGCTGGGGCCGCTGCAGCCGCTGGCACCGCCCGGGCCCGGGCCTCGGCAGAGCCAACACCCGGACACCTGCACCCATTTCCTAAGTTTACGGAAAGGAAAACGAACAGGTTCTTACAATTCTGTAATGCTAGTTATCAGCTCATATTTCAAGAGCCACTTAGTTGTGTGAAGCAGCAGGCTTTATATCAGGTTTAAGCAACACAGTAAGTTGGCTACTTGCCTTTTTCAAAATGCCTTACATTGATTTTCATAAAGTTATTTACCCTCGACAACAAAAAAAGCAGGCCTCGGTAATGGCATACCAGCGTCAGACTATTGCCTGTGAATCTGTAATGACCTGTGGGGTGTTTGCTGGCAGCATTCAGAAGGGTGGCTGCTTCCTCCCTCTGGTGGCTCAGTTGCCCTGAAGAGGAGCTGAAAAGGGCGGGAAAAAGGAGAGAGAATCATCTGCCTTTGAAGGAGGAAGGAAAAGAATTAGTAGGACAGACTAGAAGGAAGAAAAAACACAGCAAAATAACAACAAATAAAACTGAACCAGGACGAGGACAACAGCATGAGGTGCAGATGGGGAAGGTAGCCAAAGGGTGTAAAAGTGAATGAAGAACAGACAGGAGAGGGAGAGAACAGGAGGGAAAAAACTTTGCACAGAATTGGAAGAAATATCTAAACATAAATACACACTATCTAAACATAGGTAACACATAGTCAAGGTTGAAAAAGACCTCTAAGATCTTCAAGCCTGTGGGAGTTCAGCATTCCGCACAAGTGTTGGTTCTTATCTTCACCTCTGGGAAGTTTTACCTCGAGTCAGAATAGATGAGAGACACCTGCAGATGCTGTTTCAAGATGTTTATTTCTTCTTATCTCTAACTTGTTCTGAGCTCCGGCTGCATGTCTGATGCCAGCCGAAACCAAGTGGAGACTGCCCAGACTTGGGCCGTCCCTGTCCTTTTTGTACCTTTTCCAAGATCCAACCATTCTTCACAACGTATTTATTATTTACTCTTTTATACCACTTAATTTGTACCTATTCTAGACACATAATTTCTACCTCTTTTTCATTCTACCAATCATCTTATGCCACAACTACTAGAGAACATGAACGAGAAGGAGAAGAAGAAGAACAGGGCAACACCCAAAATCCTCCATCTTAAACCCTTCACCCTCATATTAAAAATCCTAAAATCTACTTTTTAACCTTATAAAATACCAAACTACTACTCATTTTTACACTCTCGTGGTTTGCACTGATTCTTTTCCCATGGGCTAAGGTCAAAGATAATGTTATTCTGAGGTTTTTACCAGGGTCTGGGACCCCCTTGCCGGGGGCTCCCGACCACCCAGGACAGCCTGAGGCATGTCCTAACCTCCCACGGCAGCCAGAGGCGTGCCTTGGACTCCAACACAAGCCAAACTGTCCCACCCCAGGCAGCGAGTTGACACAGGGGTGTAGGGTTCCTTTGCAAACAGTATCGAGGACATCTCATGCTGCCTCTCTGAATGCCCTGCCACAGGAAGGCTGAGCAGTTTAACCTTGCAAGGAATGGGCTCATTCGAGTTGTGTTAAGAGCACAACTGACAGTACTTCAGGCAACACAACACAAGCAGCTTTGATAAAAATCACAGACTTTTAGTATTAAATGTGTTTTTTCTAAAATATCACATTTTACTTGACCACAGGGGAGCATGGAAAGATATTGAAGTGCATGTGTCGTTCAGCTTAGTGTACATATGCTTTTGAAAATGTTGTTTGCTAAATATACCTTTCTTGTTTCTTGAAAAGTATTGTAAAATTATTTAAACTTAAAATACCTTTAAATGTTACTTTAATAAGTTTTCTAAAATACAAATTATTTTGGTAAAAGAACTATGTTTTTGGGAAGGTGGATTCCCAGAAAGACATTACCAAGAAATGAAGTATGAATCATTTACAGATTAGATAATTTTGAATGGCTCCAATAAGCTTGTTCTTATGAGCAGCCACTAAATTAATTTCCTTCATCTGTAAATCCTGTTAATAGGGTGTTGATTCCATATTTTGCCTTCTAAATTTTGCCCTTCTTAGATGTAAATAACGTTGTTTGAATCATGTGTCCAAATGAAGGATGGAGAAAACAAAACAACTTCCAACAAAACCAAACAAAAATTACATCCAGTCAAGTGCCTCTGGCTTAGGTGACAAAAACAAGAAATCAGTTGGCTGAAATACTCAATCTTGTGCACTTGCTCTTTCAATTAATTACATTACAAGGGAAAAACCTGTCTCAAGCTTTCCTTCATTTTTCACATATCATTACAAGCCGGTGATAGCTATAGCAAGAATATATCAGGAGAAATATGGTACATTTACCTTTGGTTTTGTGGCTTTGTATTTAATTTAAGTAATACTGGAGCAAGTGTGGTAGGCCCTGCTGATCATACACTGATAAAAGCGAGAATTCAGCTATTCCATGCTATAATTAGATACAGATGTGAATGCTCTGTTGGCCACAAATTGCAGACCTGTGTATCTGCCAAACACTCATTTGTTTGCCATCAGTTTTGAGCCTTTAGAAGAGAGTACATGGTGCTAACTGCAGCTTGTTAGCATCTGATTCACAAGGAATACAGTGTGAACAGACTCGACAAAGACGTGTTTTGCAATAACAATGGGCTGCACACTCTCAGGGTTTTTTTGTGAGTTGAAGATTCTAAATTGTAACTAGGTAATCAAAGCAACCTCAGTTACCATCATCTTCCAAAGAAGACAAACTTCATTAATGTGTTTGTGAGGAAAATGCATTTAAAAATTTTCAGTAAAATACAAATGTATTTGACTCATTCTTTTGTAGAGGCTGAAATGAGAAGCCTCAGTATGTGCAGAGTCTCTTAGGCATATGCTAATTTTAAGAAATTAATGTTAAACTTTATTTGAAGTGTAATGATTGGTTCCAGAACTTTTTCAGTATTCATAGGTTTTAACTGTAAATTTTCACATGTCCAAATTAATGATGTTGTTTCTGTTTGCACATGCATTCTGTTTAGGTCTTTTGGTACTACACTGGCTAAAATGGAAGTGTGCACGAACTGGATTCCTGACATATTGAAATACTTCAATAAGCACTGTGTCAGCTAACATCTGTTCCTTCCACGCTGCTCTTTCCAAGAGAGATCAGAAAAAGCACACAGAACTACATCAGTATTCCTCTCACAGGACTGTAGAGAGAGAAATATGAGAAAGATGATTGGGGGTTTTTCTACTGTAAGAAGCAATGCTACGAAAGACTAGAACCCAGCACAACATCAACAGAGCTCCATGAGTAACTGCTTTGCTGAATATAGTAAATTGTGTCCTTTTGGGCCTTGAGCAACACCAAGAGAATTTCAAGGACAAGGACTAAACTTATACTGCAAACATCAGAAAGCCCATATTCTGAATGATCTGACAGCCGCAAACACTGCATTTAGTCGCGTTTTCTTAACTTTTGTTCTAACTATTTTTTAAGTTAACATTTTTGTCACTTGTTTCCTCTGCAGTCTGAAAAAATATAAAACCCTTTTAATTACTGCTAAACATTTTCCTTCAGAAAATCACTTGTTGCTGCTGGTAACCCACTAGAGGAAAAAAGCTACTCTGTTACCACCCATTTTTGGTCCAAAGGAAATTACATACACATTTTACCTCCACGTTCGTTTCTCCTGCAAAACTCATCTCCCTTCCTATCCAAAAAGTATAAATATTTACCTATTTAAGTGAAAGATTTATGGAATGTAATGCTGGTTTCAATATCTTGCAGCATTGAGAGAAGTTGGGAACAGATCAAAAAGTTAAATCTACCATATCAGACAGAAATTCAATTTTTTGCAGCAAAACTGTTTCTTGCTTTTGTTTCCTTTTTTTCTTTTTCCCCCCTCCTTTAGTCATACAGTTCTAAATAATAAATGTTGAAATTGCTTTTCCCAAAATAAGGCACAGTCCCCAATTTTCCTTTTACTTTATGAGAGCTCTGAAAGCATGTTAAGGACTCATGCTCTTTCTTGCTCCTTATCTGTTCCACAGTGGTTTTTTACAAACCTGGTGGCCAGAAGTGATTGGCACTTCTCAGGAATGGAAGATAGAGATTGGCAGCTCTCAGGAATGGAAGGGCATCTTTCAAGAGGGAAGATATTTTCAGGGAAAGGAAGCAATTCACCAGTCTTAAAACAAAGCTCTTACGGGATGGCCCAAACTTTGGGTTTGGTCTGCCTAGGTAGCTTTGTAAAGCTAGTACCCTTAAAAGACTGCAAAAATTTTAAAGTAAAAAGACAGGTTTCTTTTTTTTTGCATGTTTGGGATTTTGGGGTTTTTTTGTGGGTTTTTGTGGCTGGTTGGTGGATTTGTTTTCAAACTCAAACACAAACAGGCAACTTTTTAGAAACTGAATTCAAAATTAATAACTAGAAGTACCTAAGGAAGAAATTATTTAAAAATAAAATTTTCCCTACCACTGTTCTTGTGGGATAGATCTTTTATTTCAAGTTTACACCGAGTTGTCAAGACTTTCCAGCTTCTGCAAACTCTTCAATCTCCTCTATATCTCCAAGCAAAGTCTCTTCCCACTATCATCCATAAGGCCACGTGCTGCACTTTAATTTTCAGGGTTTCACCTGTGCTACAAGTTCACTGCTTGCTGTCCACTCACTCCTTCTCTGCCTTTGCACTTCTGAAATATCTCTCCCCTGTGCTTGTTCAATTCATTACAGTATGCAATGCACTCTCCAGACCTCAGCTCTGAATAGGGAGGGGAGCATGTCTTAGGACCTTCTTAGTGACCACTCCTCAAGGCTGTAAATCTTATGTGGAAGTGGAAAATATTTAAAGAGATAAGGGCCTCAATCATATCCCACTTTAAGACATATGTTTCCCAGGAGGTGCACCAGAGGTAGCACAAGGTCTGAATATATTTTTTTAAAGTTTTTTTTAAAGCTTTTTTTTTGTTTTAACTCTTTGAGATATTCACTTGTATGTGGGTCTAATTACTGTAGACCACTAAAATTAATTCAATGCTTAATTATTTTGACACTGTGATAGACATGATAAAATGCTCCCTCATGCCTCAAGCAGATTCTCGACAGAAGATATTAGAGAGGCTTAACTGTGCCCTTCACAACAAGGAGTTACATTTATGTCTGCATAAAATTTTTTGTGACAGACTGAAGTGAATGAAGATTGGACATTCAAAATCTCAGTAAATGTAACCAGTAACATTCAATGTAAGAAAGAGCTATGAGTGCTTCCTTGAGGTTTTCTGTAAATTGCCTTTAGAAGATCTAGATTTTACTCCTTGTATTTTTTTCCCAAAACTCTTAAACTAAAAATTATTTTCCTAAGGCTGCCATAAATTTTGTTTCTGACAACTAAATATATGTGAAGAAGAAACTGAGCAAATATCCACACTCTTGAATTCTTTTAATTGTCTTTTTTTCTTTTTTAAGGGCTTTTACATTCAGAAACTCATCTTCAACTTTAGAGAAATAGCCAGAAATTTATGAGAAGTCATACTCTTGGTAGTGGTTCTGGTTTGGTATTTAATGGTGGAAAATTATGCTCGTTGGCATTTGGTACATTTTTTATTCACCCTTCTTCTACTTATCGTGTCCTAACTTATCATATGCAGGATGAGCTAGTTTTATCCTGAGATTAGTTCTTTCAGCAGAGCTGTCTGTGCTGCTGGGCTTGTAAACGAGAAAGAAAGATAATTCCTTGTAAAAATCTGAAAGCAGACTGGAGGACTAAAAGTGGCGGTAGGCAAAATGTTATGTGAAGTGCTTGTGTTTTAAGTGAAGAAAGGATTACAAAATGAATGCTGCAGAAATGCTGCCCCAATAAATTTTATTCTGGTCACCTCTTTATCATTTGAGAATTTGGAATCTCTTTTCATATGATGGAAGATATTTTTTGTAACCTTGCAGAGACATTATAAAGATGAATGCATTTTTTTTTAAATGAGCAATTCTGATATGGTGATGAGAAATTTCATCTCTGTTTTGATTTTTAAAAATTTATTTGTTAGTTTTAAAAGGTGTATATTATATAATCTGTATTTATATGTTTAAGCTTGCAAATGAGTAAATTTATCCTGAATAATAATTGATGATTCAGTGGCCTTGATTATTATAATATGGTTTTCCTTTAAAGTGATTGTTTCAGTTGGATTTCTCCAAGGGCCTGAAAAAGAATTTAAAAAAAAAAAAACAACAACCAAAACTCTATTTTTATGTTTTAAAACACTGATAGATTAGGTTTCACTCCAGAATATTTTCCTTACCCTTATCAACAAGCAGAACTTCTTTCTTCATCTTCACTTTTCAATTATGCAAAAGATGTTTTCAAGAAAGAAACCTATATGAATTTCAGAGTAGTAGTCTTGACAAATATATGCGAAACATTGTTTGAAGTTTAACTATTCCTTTAAAGAAAAGGAATTGTGTTTGTCTCAGCAGCTTGTAAATAAATAAATAAATAAATAATAAAGAAAAGACTGAGCAGATTTTGCTGCACCACATCAGCCCTTTCTATTGTTGAACAATGTTCAAAATGGAGAAAGACTTTGAGTAGGACATTAAAAGTTACCTAGCTTAATTTTCATGCATAGACATTTGCAATAACTTCCCTCTGATTGTTCACTGATGCTGACAATTCAAACACTCCTTTGTGACATGCAGTATTTACCGCTGTTTTTATGAAGAGATGCACAGTGTTAAGTAATAGAAACAGTTTATTTCATAGGAAAAAGATTCGTGTGGGTGTTTGGAACATAGATGTCAACTTCAGCTAAACTATTATTGATACTAAAAAGGAATGGGAGGCTGTGAGGCCGGTATGGCTGGGGGTTATTTTTTAGTACTACTGTTAAAAAGTTCAGATTTCTCTTAACAGCTGTCTTCTGTAGTCTGATTTTAGACTTGAAACCCAAAATTTTCACCTGTGCATCAAACATAATCCCCTGGGGCCAAGGAAAATCTTTTTAGCATTATGAATATTGCAGTAAAGTGGCACCTGTTCATACAAGAACAAGAATTGCTGTTCATCATTCATCTTGCAAAGGCATTGGGCAATGCCAGGAATGTTGTCTTTTGTTCTAGAAGTTGAATCAGGAGTGCTATTTTAAAAGAAAGAAAGTACGTATCAGTGCCATAAGCAAGGTACTGAAATAAGAAGGCCATGTACATAAGAAGTGATTAGGGCATGCATGAAAATCAGGGGTCAACTTCTTTAAAAGGCTGGCTGTCATGGGCAAACCATTTACTTTGCTCATATCCCCTCTGGAGCTTCTTCACAGAACTAATTCTAAATAAATCCCTGTGTATCCAATAATGTTAAACAGTTGAAACAATAAGAGATGAAGACAGAATTTGAAGGGAATTATTTTTCAAGGAAGTGTAGGCCAGTATCTAATAAAGAAGAGTGGCTTAATTATTTATTTATTGACCTTGGTGTTTCTGAAGTGTCTGCAATTTGCTTCATCATGGGGACTGCTATGTCTCATAAAACTGAGTGCCTGACAGAAGGGAGACAGATCTTAGAACACTGGGAGTAAAACAACTGCAAATTTACAGATTAAAAACTGCCAGGAAGTCCTTATATGAGTAAACATTCATCTCCTTCTTGAAATTAGCGGTGGAAGTCATTCTATGAACACTAAAAGCGTGGAACATGAGGCACCATCTGGTCAAGTGAATTGCCAGCGTACACACCCTATACTCATGAGGGATAAGACTTGGTTCTCCGAGATGGTCTTCATGCCCACAAGAATTATTGTTACGTTTTTTAAAAACTTTCCTTAAAAAAAAAAAAATCAAATGAATGTGGCATATCACTGCAGTATAAAATTTGATCTGGCACCCAAGATTACTGGATGGTTCTGACAGGGGATGAAATTAGGCAAGAAACTTCTTTTTTAAAATAATTCATAGGTGTGAAATAGTAAATAATAATGCTCATTTCTCTTATAAGCCATTTTGAAATCTCATGTAAGAGCACTGTATAAAGATATAAAGTAGAAAAGTCTTCTTCTTTGTGAAATCCTTCTCAATTTCAGAAAAAAATCTTGGCATTAATCAACCCACTAATGCTCTGGCAACATGTGCAAGAATATAATTCAATTCTTTGTTGTACTGCATAAATCTAAGATGATGATTTAAGGCAGCTCAGAGGCATTTTCACTTTTCATTCTTCACTTTCCCTTAATACAGGTTCTTCCAGAGTAATTTCCATACTGTGTAGATTGTTAAACACATGAAAGTTTTGCCTGCAGATGCCTATATTTCTGTCAGAAAGTCTTGCCAATGATACAGCCATAGAAAACTATATCAAAGGGTAAGAATAATCATATAAACTAAAATTTCTCCATAGATCATGCTCTGATTAAATGTGATGCCATAATTTTCTTGTGGAAAAAGAAACAAAAGTTAGGCTGATTCTCATGAAAACATTGTAATTAGTCAGCCTTTGATTAATGAACCTTAATATTTCTTATCTTCATTATTCAGTAGATCAGATAATTTTTTACAGTACTGTGTAATGGTATTTCTTCATAAAACCCAGTTCATATAAATATACAAAGTTGGCACCAGTGTTTCAGTCAATCACTCTGATAAATAGAGAATTTAGCAATTTAGTAAGGCTAGAGTCAGGTTCCTTTCGGAATATTTCAAGTTTAGCCTACCATCCCACTCGAAATGTTTGAAGTTTATTCATTGGGGTATTGTGTGATTGCTGTGCACGTTTCCCCTTTCAAAAGTTAAGGAAGAATGGTCTTGCTGAACTACATTTTTTCCTGGCATACATAATAAGCTGTAGTTTAAAGGCAAAGCAAGGTATATATTATTGTTCTGAACTTTAAGGCAGTTAGCTGTACTGATAATACTTGATAAAAGAAAGCTACTTTTATAAAATTGTATTTAGTTAATTTATTCTGCATTAATGTTGATTTTAGGGAGTTTCTAGAATCATAGATGTGTTCTGTAAATAAGATTCAGACAGAAGTTAAGAATGTAAACACTGCTGCCAGGTTTTTTTAAGAAATTGCTGGGGAAGTGAGGATTTTTTACTTTTTTTGCTGAAATTTAAACTCTGCTGGAAAGTAGTTTATAGCTGTTCAGTATACATACATGTATATTCAAATATGTGCCTGACGGACTGCAATGTGACGTGCATGAGACTTCCAAACACAATCTTTCTCTTTACTTTTTTTTATTACCTGATAAAATCTGGCATTCTATTATCCATAAAGGCTAATATTGCTGCATTAAAAAAAAAAAAAAGACCATAAACATCCATGTTCCTTCTCTAAAACAAGCAATGGAAGAACTTCTGTCATACTATCTCCAGGGTTTCAGTAGAACGATTATGGAAAACATGCCCTAACAGCAGCCTGGTTAAAAGGCTGAAGGAATACTTTTACATAGTACTAGAAGGGAAGTCTTGATTTGGGGGGTTTTTTTAATGTTTTTTCTTTGCTGACAACAGACTAAAATATCCCAGAAATTAGTTAGGCCTGGGCTCCTCCTATTTTTTTAAATGATTTCTCTTTACCACCAGCTGGAACCCATTTTCTAATTTTCAGTTTGGATGTATCCACGGCTGTCTTCATTATCTTGGTCTGGTTACAGTGTATGTCAGTTCAAGAATCCATTTTCTTTCATTTGGTTTTAAACACACTAATTAGACAAGAGAAACTGTTCTGATCTACTGTGGGCCATCAGGGAATCTGTCTAATTTAGTTGCGTTTCTCTGTACTTGTGTGCATTTAATTTCATCTTTCCCCTTTCATGTGTAATCTGATTTTGCACAAAAACAAATTTCCTGGTAAAACAAGGGGCTATACTTTTGATTTTTGTGGTGACATTACCTTATCATTCAGATTCTGTATGATGAAAACTTGGACTCATTAGTCCCTTTCCTTTTACTTCCCATGTCACACCCCAATTACTTAATATCACACCCCAATTACTTAATATCACAAGCATGAATGTGTCCAATTTCAGTTCCTTTTTTCTAGTTATCAAGTTGTTCCTGCATGATGATCCATTGCCTGTCACAGTGATGATGCCTCCTAGCATTTTTATCAGATGCAATGAGGAAACTCCTACTTTTATGACAAAATAGTTAATGAAAGCATTAATTACAACAAAGCAAATAGATGAAAAATAACTTTCCACTTACCATACAGGTTCTACCTAAACTGTTAATTGGTTACTCCTTCGTAAATACTTTGGCAAATATTTATAGGGTCCTTTTCAAATGTTTTAATGCAGTGCACTGATCTCTTCTATGTCCCTTCTATTGACAGGGCATGAATTTCTATATTTTTATCAAGGAAGAATGTTACTATGAGAAGGTGATTGCTGATGTCTACTTTTATCTTTTACATTGCCCTTAGACGTGTTCCTTGAATCGTCTTTCTTGCTTAATTGCCATTATCTCTCTGTGGCTGTCACACTTCTTGAAGACAGCATGTTCCATCCAGTTAGAATTTTTTTTGCAATTCAAAATGTCAGCTTCTGCCAGACTTGAAAAACATTTAGTGAACAGAAATTTCATATTCAGAAAAATTCCTATTTGTTTCATCAGGTTTTTAGAAATTATTTTAATGTCTTAGTCTTGATAAACTCCTTCCTATTAATCTAGATAAATGAGCAAGTTTGTATTACTGCAGTAATGGATACAGCGTTTCCTTAAACAAGCAGACACTTGGCAATGTTCCTACCCACTTGAAATTTTTTAAAGGGGAGCTTTTTTTTTTTATTTTTTTGACTGCAGTAGTGAAAAACTTCCAGTAAAGTAAATATAGACACTGAAGGATAACTGCCATGTATTCAAGCAGTAACACAAGGCACACAAATGAAACAGTAATTCAGTTTCTATGTGGACAGTGTACTAAACTCTGTTGCATGCTTTTCTGGCAAAACACTGCAACAGCTTGGAGAGAGATACCCTAGGGACAAAGCAATATTTATAAGTGAAAATCTTGGCCAAGTAACTAACCAGAATTTTTAAGGGATAAGGATTCTGAACACTTTGAAAATATCAATGAATTGGCAGTAGTGTAGTTTTGACATCTTTTAAAGAGTGGGCACTGCAACCTCTTTGCACACGAAGGTTTTCCACTCCTCTTGTGTTTTGCTCTAAGTGTTGTGTGGAAGTTGGCTAATGGCACTTTAGCAAAACATGATTATCACTTCTCCAGACAATACCAAGAAATCTCTTCACTGTTAAATCACGAAAGATTTATGCCCCAATACAAGAAATAGGTCGATTTTCTCTATTATTTTCTTCTTGACTTATTGCAGGTTGCCAAGAATGTGATGCTCACAGACACTTTAGAGTAATATCTGCCCATTTCTTAGGGGGAATATGGCAATCAAAGGCTCCCGAGGGATGGGATGGGATGGTATGTCACCTCCCAATCAGGTTCAAGAATCACTAGGGCTTTGCTTTGGATCTAGGTCAGCTGTTAGTCTGTCTGCATCACAGTGGCACAGAGGTATACCAAGGTATGACCCTTAAACTAAAGATATTGAAATTAGCTAAAATTTTAGACATTTCATTCACTGCCCATTTTCAACTCTCTAGAAGAGAGGTGAGTAGTTGTAAAAAAACCTTGTGATATGTTTTTTAATTGTATATAACAATACTTGCTTACTTGGGAAGTAAACTAGATGATGACATAAACCAGGGTTCTAAACAGATTAGGTTTGGATGTAATATTTAGTTACAATATATTGGTATAGTTACAAAATTGTTACTTATTCCCTTAGCTCAGTTCTTTCCAATTTCTTTCCTAGTGCCTGAATTTTAAGTTCTTGTCTTGACTGTTGTAAAGTCATATATTGCAAAAGTGTTTGTCTCCTCTGTCTAGTAAAATAAAAATCGTTCAGAAGTTCTCTATTAAACATGAAACACGGGCCACATATGTTATACATAAAAGAAGATTAAGCACAATGAGCATGAAAAAAAAATGACAAAGTGAAATAGAGGAAGGGTGCCAGGAGAAAAATCAATAAAGAAAACTCAAAAAAAAAAAGGATAAAACTTAGCTTACATAGATGAAATTTTGAAATCATGGTATTTTTCATTGGAATAAATACGTTTTTCTCATTTGCAGCACTCATTACCCAAAGCAGAATTCATTACCCAAAGCAGACGTAATTTACATTAGTAAACTGTTAGTTGAAGTTCTTATCTACTTTGAGAAGCAGCACAAAATACTGAGCTGACTAAACAAATGACAGACTGACAAATTCAAAACTTTAAAAAATTATCTATAAAGTTAAATTTGTATTAGTTTTAAATCTTAAAAGTGATTCTTCTCCGTACAAAAAAAAACTTACATGAACCTCTTTTTGATTAATCATTTTCTAAAATTTAGTGTTGGAATGAGTAATTGTTCTAGTCATCTCTTCTCAAAGCTTGTAGTCTTTTTCTTATTTTAAAGAACAGAGGAGATTAATAACTTCAATCAGATTTTTCTAAGAATACATTTAAAATAGTGAGATAAGTAGTAGGTGAAGCCATGGCAAAAGTGTATTTACAAAAATAGCTATAAGTAATGTTTCCAGAACTGAGTGCTCTCATGCTTTGAATTTACTTAATAGGAAAAGAGTAATTAATATTAAATTATGAAAACTTACTCTGTTACACTTTACATATTTAATAACAGAACATGATTTTAAGCTTTTGTACATTGTAATGGTTATACTACTACCTCTGCTTGATTTAATTAATTTTGCAGGACATGTTAGAAGAATGCAATGATAATTTTCAGTCCTCTTTTAGATCTACTCTTGTATTTAGTTATCATTCTTACTCTATCCTGGAACAATGGACCTCAGCATAAAATCTTTTGCTGACTTTAAAGAATGTTGAATTGGGTATTGTAAATGGAGCAGGCTGCTGCCTAGATATCTATTTTATTTTCCAGGATATAAGTATTTCTTGAAACATACAGATATATTTTTAAGGATGTAGCAAACATCATAATTCTTGTTCACCAGATGTAACCGTAAGAATTTTTCACTCAAAAGAGATAAAGAAAACATCATAACTCTTTGGAGAACCAAGCAATTGCCTTTCTAAGTTGCCTTTAGAGGCAATTTGGGCAAAAGTATGAGTGTTAACCCACACAGAGGAGACTATGTAACGAAAATCTAGAGGCAGAAATTGCTTCTGACCTGGCGTTAACTGCAAAGATGAGATCTACAAAGAAGTAGCTAAGTAGCATATTATCATCAGCTCCTAGTCTTTATGATCTGTTTCCATGATTCTCCTTAAAAATATCCTAGCAAAATTTAGACATGAAACCAGGTAGCCTCAGGTAGCCCTGCACCTCTAGACCTGTAAGACAACACTGGTGCTCAGTTCCATCCACTAAATAACAGGAGCAGCCACTCCAGGTCATAAAGCTCTGTTGACATTGTTGCCAGATGAAGAATTGTATGTACCTGAGAGTTAATACAATTATCATTTTGCAAAACCATTAGGCTATGAACATTACCCAGGGAAAGGAATGAGGAACTACTCTTCATTGATCTAAGGACTCACAAATTAATGAACCAGGCCGATTATGCCAACTTTTCTCCTCCTTTGGAAAGCAGCACCAGTTCCTCGGTCAGTCAAATGTGACTGTGGGGTTGCCAACCACCAGAGACCACCAAAGAGACCCCCAGGACAGAAGAACTCATGTACCAATGAGAGGGAATATATGCTAATGACTTGAGAGAAATTATTATCATATTTGTGTTTCTTCTGGGGAAACCATGAATATGTGTGTAAAATATAGCATATAAACAGGAGCTTTTTCTGTACTTAGCATGTTCAATAGGTGGAGCTATCCCCCACATATCCAGCATCATTATAAAAATGCTTGCTCCCTAATACTAAAATTATCGTGTCAGAGAGTCTGCTTTCTTGCTGGTTTTTGTAACAGCATCACTTTATTAAACAATACACTCAATATCAGGAATGGTGTGCCTTTTGGTAACTTTTAGACAGGAAGTTTAATCACAGAATCATAGAAAGGTCTGGGTTGGAAGGGACCTTACAGAACATCTGGTTCCAGCCTCCCTACGGTAGGCAGGGACATTTTCCACTAGACCAGGTTGCTCCAAGCCCCATCCAGCCTGGCCTTGAACACTTCCAGGGAGGGGCTATGCACAGCTTCTCTGGGCAACCTGTTCCAGTGCCCCACCAGCCTCACAGTAAAGAATTTTCTCCTAATATCTAATCCAAATGTACTCAGTTTAAAGCCACTCCCATTTGTGCTATCACTACATGCCCTTGTAAAAAGACTCTCTCCTGAGTTCATAGTAGTTATATCATAAAAGAAAATTCTCCATTGAAAAAAAAAATCATTTGAACAATGGACAAGGCATTGCTAATATAGAAATATCTCTGACATGAGTGCTATAATGCCAATCATAATGGATCAGAAGTATCTCCAAGAAATTACATCCATAAAATTATTAGTTTGGGGTTGTTGGATTATGAGTTAACTTGAGAGGTTATTTTCTGAAACTGTTTTTGAACTATAACATGCAACAATAAATATCTAACTACTTGCCATGATGGTGGCTTACAATTCATCAAAATGCCTTGAGTTTAGGAACAGCCCATTGTTTCAAAAGACATTGTATCATTAAAGAAAAATTAAGTGTATTTCACAAACGTAAATAATCCTGAAAAAGTGTTATCTTTCCTACTTGGAAAGCATTACAACAGAGAATATAGGTGATAGTAACTTTTTCTTATTTGCAGAAGGGAATAGAACACATCAAACTTTTCATCAAACACACTTGAGGAATTCTGATTTAGTCATGGTATTATACAGCCATTAGTTCAACTTGGGGAATTATGAACTAGCTGAACAGAAAACAGGCAGCTTTTTCTGAGCTGAGTCAGAGTACAGGAAGCATTTTGAGCAGAAGAGTCCTTTGTACTTCAATTAGCCCTTCCTCTGATACCACAGTTCCATATCTAACATCACAGAAGATCAAACATTTGCTAAATCATTCAAGGAGGGGCTTATAAGATATCAAAAATATCTGAAAGTAAGGTGTTGATAGGGAAGTCAGTCATGTGCAATGAAGTGTCTTGAGAGTTATACACTTAGAAAGAACATCTGAAAGGATGTGCCTTGAATTTGACACATATATGAATTTGAGAGGGGAAGTAAGAACCATGCAAGTGCAGTGATGCAAGAAGATCCATCCAAAAGACACCCAAGGAAGAAGGTGGAGAACTAAGCACAGAACTGTACACCTGTACTGTGTGGGTAATGAGACAAAACAAAAGTAGTTTCACAACTATGATGTTTCAGGAACAAACAGAGATATTTATACAACACTATGGCTTGGCCAGAGAAAAATAATACTGGACCATCCCTGTGGAGCAAAACCACGGGGAAGTTATTGTTTTGAAGGTAACTCAGTTTAGATAATATTTGATATTGAGGCTATCTAAAAAGAACTTTAAATGAATGTTGCCCTCAGTATCAGTAAGTGTATACCTGTGCTACCACTTCAGCCCTATACATGTTCCTCCTAGTGCTCTTAAATAGAAAACTCAAGCAGTAATAACGTAGATGCAAAGGATGTTTTATATTCCAGTGTAAAATCAGTCACTATGGAAACTACTTGAGTAATGTTAGAGAGTATGTTAATAGTAATTCAGAGGGGACATCACATCTTCTATCTCTTCCTATTAAATGCAGTTGCAATATTATTGGAATCTCTGTGCCTGTAAGAGGGGTTGAAAGTGTTGATTCATAAGAATTGCATCACTACATCAATTAAAGTTTGGGAGCATTTTTTTTTTTGACATTTTCATGCTGTTACACTTCATGAATAATCTGAAAGGTCAGAAAATTCTGGTAAAGTCACTGCAGTGTGTTAAATGTGTCTGAACTGGAAAAGAATTGCAAATGTAATGTGAAAGCTTTAGACAAAAATTCACTGTGATTCAAAAGCCAATATAATCTCAGGTAATTCTATTAATTTGACTGGGCCATGCTCTGGATACTAAATTTGGGAGTCTTCAGATCTTGTGTTAGGGTATTTAGTTTAAAACAGCATTTAATTATTACAAACGGTTTCATTAAATAAATTCCTGTGAATTCATACTCAGCTTTTGGCCACAAATTACCATAATTTTTAAAACACTCTTTTTCATATGATCAAATTTTTCAGTCTAAGAGAGCAAATTAAAGATTTTCTTTCTTCTTTACATTTGGGTAATGTTTAGTTCTTAATATGGTAATAAAGAGCAGGGGAAAAAGAAGTGAGTGAAATAAGATTAATTATTAAAACATTCTGGCCTTAAAGAGACTTTGCTTTTTGGAAAGTCTCTTCTGGGAAAACCAGTTGGCTCTCCTTTAAGATGTGGCATTTATGAATCCTAAGTTCAGAAAAAAAGCCCACTTTTTAGCAGAGAAGAAAATGGGGAAATTATGAAGCTCATTGCATCTAGGGTACTACAAAAAATTCTTCAAACTGTCCATTATTTCCCCTTCATCCTTTCACCAAATCTATTCTGTTTCTAGCTAATAAGATTGGTAATGACTAAGAACTTTGTAGCTTAAAATATTTCAGGGATTTTTAAAAAAATCAAAATGCAGAGTATTTATGTGAATTAATATTACATGTAAAAGTTAAATTTCCTATTGTATTTTAATTACTTTAAACTTATGTCTCTAGAGTAAAAAGCTTTTTATCCTTCAGGTAACAAAATTTAGTAAAATTTTCAGGACTACTGCAATTGAACAGATTTCTCTGAAATCCCCTGCCAAAATAACAGTGTAGAAAAAGGTCAGGAAGACTTCATAGTGGGAATTTTAGCTACTTTCTGCTGGATGATATGGAAGATCCATATTGTTTATAGACAGTTTGATTTCTGGCAATTGAAGCATACATTTGAAAATTTGGGAATCCATGTGCCTCAGTAAAATTAGAAATATGTGCCTTGTAAAATTAGAAATACAGAGCTACAATTTTCATCAGACTTGGAACAAACAGAAGGGTTCACGGTCTTCTTTAGCAGTATTTTAAGAAAAGCAAGCAGAACGAAATAGTTTATTATTGTGTAAAGTACTTATCCAAGTGTTTACAGTACTAAGAAAGTGTATTTAGCACAGCTACTCCCCTCATAACAGCCATTTAATTATTTTTACCTTTACGTCAAAAATTCTGTACTTTTGACAAATGCTTTTCCTTACCATCAAATTGACTTGTTTACAAGTTGATCTCATGTTTACACACACACACACACACAAAATCTGGAACAATGAGGGAAATAAAACTCTTCCTGACTGAAGAATGTTATATGATGTAATTTAAGTCACTCAAAGTAAATTTGGCTTTGGTCCTGGGAAACACACCTATAGTGCTGAGTGGCACTTAGTGCCACCTCAACAATTGTAAGATAAAGTGTGACTTGAGTGCCTGCTTAACAAATGTTTAAAAAAATTACTTATTTCAATACTGATAGTGGTTTTCCTATAATGTACCCAGAAATTTACTTACGAAAGGCATGTGTGCTTCAGTTTTCTTTCAGTTGCTGGCTCACACTAACCTTATTATTACACTGTTTTTTTCTAAGTTCTTAAGTATTCCGATATTTTCAAAGACATATATAATTTTTCTGTACTTGAATTGTTTGCTCACTAAACCCATGTCAGCTTTCAGTGGGATTTTGCTCCTTAAATTTTAAAATAACTTTCAGACTGATGTGCTGCTGACCCTAACAGAACTCCTTAAAGATGGGAAAAAGATGCTGAACCAAAGATGAGAGGAGTTAATAGATCTTCTCAAATATTTCCTTGAAGATAGAAAGGAATGTAGCCAAATGGACAGAAAGAGCACTCTACCACAATTTATTGACTTTTTCTTGTCAGTTTACTCCTTAATCTGTCGAAATGCTCAGTTTCTTATATTTGACTCTATACTGAATGTAGGTTATGACCCTTTGGTGATCACTAAACATTTTTCCAGTACTTGCTTGTGAATCCGAAAGTTTTAACTCAGTGTATATGTCTTACCTATAGTTCCACAGTATCATTTATTATTTTTATAATTCCATCTCTACATTCCTTGTCTACACTTGCACTTTTCAAGTGTCAGGAAGGTATAAATAAACAAATGCAACTGAATATGTATTGTTCAAGATGCTCTTTCTTAAATGTTTATAGATGTGGTCATACAGAGTGGTTATAAGGTAACTGACATCTGGTGTCCATGTGGGATGAAGTCTAGTTCTCAATTCCCTTGGCAGTCTTAGGAGACTGTCTTTTTATGCAGACATGATTTATTTTGACTCTTCCAGGCAGGTTCCTTTACCAAGAACTGCTGAAAATTTTTTTAACTTTCCCAAGAGGTCTCTTTGTGTGACTTCTCTTTTTATCTGTCCCTATTTAAATGTTCTATCTGAAATATTTCATTCCCCAAAAACCTTCCTAAGATCCAGAAGAGAAATTAAAGTCTTATCCATTTCTTTGAGTTAGTGCCTTGTTCATGAAGAGTAGAGACAAAGGGGAGAATTTGTTTTTGTCAAGTGTGTTAGGACTAAAACAAACCCTATCTCTTCTTAGACAATATTCTCATAAAACTTGTGCAGAGAATGGATTAAACTATCAATTTCTTTTATCGCTATTAGATGTTTGTGAAAGACAACTTCTCTATAGGAAGTATGATAATACCTACAAAAGAACTCATTACATTGCCATTTGCATTAAAAACTTTTCATAACTTTGCAATACCAGTAAAATCATCAAAAAGTTGCCTCAATTTGACAGTGGTTCAAACAATGCTGTAATGTTTGGCCAGACATTCAAGGTCTTGCAGATTCCAATTTTATTACATTTGACATCAGACAGAAATTTTACACAAAATTTCATATACCCATTTTCTAGAGGAAGGACAAGTTCTCTGATCAAAGATTTCTTCTCAAGATAAATCAGTTCATTTACCCCTTGATTTGTTTGCTTGCATTTATCTCAGGCACTTATTGTTTGAATGGCGTATTGAGAGATATTGACTGAGTTCCACCTCAGTTCTCTTGGTCTAAATCCAGATTTGTAAATGTCTACGTGAATCCAGGTCAGAAGTGGTATAACAGAGCACATAAGAAACTTCTTTTGAATTCAAATCTGAGGATATCTTCCATTCACACCATGTTCTTACTATCAGATCCATATAAACAATGCTTTTTCAGCTCCACTCTAGGATTAATGGGTGATGAAGCAATTATAAAATATCCTTCCAGCTTTTAAAGGTTGAAGGAAATAAAACATCAAGGATGCAGACTTAGACCTGTAAAGTGTGGCAGCTCATATGGCCTCGGCAAGCCAGCATTTTGGTCCTGTAGCCGAAAAAACAGGTAGTAGCTATTTTCAAGCTTCTAGAGGTGGCAGGGCACAGTCAGCACATATGTACCTCCTGGTTATAACCAAAAACCAGTAATTGTGCTCTTTTGCTGACAAGACTAATTTATGGAAAATCTGTGGACACAGAGGTAATAGAGAGAGCACTGGACTGTCCAGCACTGATAATCCAAAGGTTTTAATGGACTGCCAAATCACTCGAGATGGGAATCTACATCAGGATCATAGATCATCAAAAAGAGAATTAACATATATGGAAATCCTATATCTCTTGTGATTCTGACTTTGTATCTGTTTCCACATCATGTTCTTTCTTAAAGAGAGCTTGGTCAGCTTTACAAGACCAGGAAGTTGCATCATCTCTTAAAACTTTGTGCTGCCTCCAGAGCTCAATGAAGCTATACTCGTTTCATTTTTCTGTCTCCTCCACACTACTAATACTGAATAGGAGCAGAGTATGAGACACACTCCAGATTCATGTCTTTTATTTCCAGCATAAATTTGATTTTCCCACTATGCTTACATGTTCTTTATAATACCCAAGTTTTGAAGCATAAAAATCAATTTATACTTGCTCCGTGCTGCTTGATTTGTTAATGAAGTACAGTTGCTGCATACTTGAATTAGCTAATAGAAAAAAATGATTTTGTACAGTTAGTCTCACCAGTACCACCTGCCAATGCATCTCCTGCAGTGCAAATCAGATATGCTAAGTGGACAATTTCTCCCTGAGTGTATAAACTTACGACATTGCATTCCTAATAAAATTGCTGGCCAGTGGCGTGTGACATGAATGACAGATAAATTGGTGGTGGTTTACAAGACTATCGTTTGCTGTTTTCTGAAATCTGGCTGTAAAGCAGCAATGCTCTGCTTTGCAATTCTTTATTACAGGCTCTGTGCATCTGCAGGGGTTTCTGTTCTGTGCGGTGAGCAGAAAGACAGGCAAACAGTCTCCGGATCACCAGCACTGGGTCATCAGCTGCTCATCTGACTGAGGAAATAAAAAGGCAGGGTGCTCTAAAGTGAAAAGAAATAGCTTTTGACAATCCACTGTTGTGGAACACCAAAAATCTGTCATTCATATGACTCCTATAAACTGACTCAAAAAGCTAATTAAATGCTCAAATGAGCCTTGAGTATTATACGGCTGGTCTTGAAGCCCATTTATCCTTCTGCTACATACTCCTGAAGTGCAAGACAAATAGATGGAAGCAGTGCTTAACCTTGTTGAAAACAGGTTTTCACCTTGTATTGAAGGTCCTCCTGTGATACAGTTCTGTCCTGTTGTTTTACAGCATTATGGATTGCCCATAATTTTTAAAAATCATTTGAACCAGTCATTGTCCTCTTTGCACTCAGAAATGGCAAAAATTTTCTATTGTTCCCCTGAGAGAGTCAATACTGAATTAGTAGGTGGTATCTCTTAATTCTATTTTGAAGTAGTCTATTTTAAAGTTTTAACTACTGGAAACAAAAGGTTTTTTCAGGTTTTTAAACCCACTAGCTAACACCACAAAGGTGAGATTGCTTACAGTGCATTTATTGATATAGCCAGTAGATGACTGTGGTACTGTGAAGGAAGAAGAGAATTCACCTGAATTAATTATTTCTCAATTTGCCTTTATTTCATATTATTGAACAACATATAAAGGGCTAGAAATACATTTTAGTAATGCATTTAACTGAAATTCAATATTTTTGACAGTAAAAAAATGAGAGAGAACATGACCTTAATTTGAAAATGGACCATGATAGAACCCACAAGTTTCCTACTGTTATGCATAACTGTATAAATTATTGCTTAAATTTCCCTGTTTATTTTATACTTTCCTCTTCTCCTCATCATTCACATACAGTAAATTAGAACTTCAAAATTTGGGGTGTTATAAACCAATTATATTTTGTTGCTTCTCCAAATTTTTACTTTTCCAAAGGAAAGCCATCCTCCCCTATACTGTAATACAGTTTGCAGAAGCAGAATTCCCTGGTGAAAGAATGAGTAGGCAGCAGCTTATACCTATGCTGTTCTTAAACAGCCTAGGGTACACTCAAAGAAAATTATCTGCCAAATGATTTTGCATATTTCTTTTCCCGGTTCTTTAACAGTTCACTGCTTCACATCTAACCAAAGTCTCTGCAGAATGCTTTTGAAAGCATTTTGAATTGTGAAGTAATATTGAAACCTTGGAATGTCCTGGACAGTAGTTTCATCAGACTGGAAACTGAAAATGCCATCATGCTGCTAAAGCATTTCATTATATTTGAATTGTTATAGCTTTTGAATGAAAGTCACAATGCTACCTATAAAGGTCTGATCTTGTGAGAGACGGCAGCTCTTATTTTCATTTTCTGTTTCTGCTGCTTTTAACTTACTTGTGTTAGCTGTAGATTATAAGTTAAAAACAAAACAAAACAAAGGTACATCTCAGATATCCCCAAAAAAGCATAGCAAAACCATTCAGAACACTCATTTTTCTTTTTTTATGACTGAGTGCTTATAACTGTAAAGGTCAAAGGATCTGCAAAACTCAAAGGTAAAAATCCTGCAGTCAGTTGCAAGACCTTGTCCCATTTGGTAGTCTTATGAGTTAATGAATTCACACCATTTTTGAAGTGATTTTTGTTTTAAACTTAACAGAGTTCTGCTATTAAATTCTCGTGTTAGAGAATTAGGTTTGGTCAACTGCTCAGGATAAAAAAGATAAATTTTTGCCATTAGGACTGTATATGTCCGCCTCTGCTGAATGACTGTCCTTTAAAATCCCCAATGAGTTTATTTTCAGTAATTAACTTCAGACACTGATTCTTGTAGATACTTGTAGATCCAATTCCTAAATTTAAAATATTTTATTTTCCACTTAAGTCATATGATGGTTTATACACACAAAGTAAAGTGAACAACAATTTAATCACTTATTTAGCATTTTTATGTTTATGTCAAAACTGAGATCCACAATTGTGTCCTGAAAGAGTTTGTGAACCTTGCATGTCCATCTAATGGGTGCAGCATAGAACTGCAACTGAAACGATAAAGAAACTTTGAAAATTGCCCCAGGCAGAGTTTACTGCAGTCACCTAATTCTGGAGGATCATTTACGTGGGAGGCTATAAAGTGCTATTGACTCCTATATTTTGACATCTTTGAACAGGAACATTGCAGGACATGATCTACACCAGAAAAATAAATAGTATGCTTACACTGATTCACACTAGCAATGAAAGCAAATGAGACATGAATGTAGTGACCATTCTCTTTTTATGATCTCCCAGCTCCCAGCAAGTTGTGAACCAAGTACTTGATGAATTGGATGTCATCTCTTTGCATTTAATAGGTCAAGATAATTATTTTTTCACTGCTAGTTTTCTTGTTTTCTGATTCATGTACATTTTTGTTATCATGTACCTCTGTGGTACCACCCAGTTACGTGTTGAATGAACTATACCTTTTATTTTCAGTGTGCTTCCTGTTACTTTGTTTTGATGCCCACTTTTCCTCATACGCTGGGAGGCAATCTGTAATTAAGTCCTCTTCAGCTTATTGTCTTGTCTACAAAGATTTTATAATCAATTATTGCATTTCCTTTGTCATCCTTTTAGACCATAAGAGCCCTCGTCCCTTCGGCAGCTGTTCAGAGAAAGACCTTTAATAAGGTTTGGTTTCTCCTTGTCGTCCTTTTTTGCACTTGTTCTTTTTCTACTGTAACTCTTGAGGATGGGAAGTTTTAAAGTGTGACTGAAAAATTTTGGTTTGTTTTGTTTTCCTTACCAATAGTTCTTAATATTATATCCTTTTTTACTGTTTTTCACTATAAGAAGAAGATAGAAATCTGACAGTTTAAACTTTACAGGGCAGATTAACAAGAAGGTAATTTATGGTCATGGGCACCCTGCTTCATGTTTTTATATTATATTGGGTGGGAGTTAATATGAGCAATTTACAAGATGGATAATAAAGGAGCTTTTGATTTAGTGCAAACAGTACGTACAAATATTTATGTTACATTCTAATGTTTCCTCGTTGTGATCTACCAGTTTGCTAAATGCTTGTGGCTGGCCAGCGCTCAGTATTTGCCATTCCCTTTTTCAATCAGGAATAGCACATAGCTAGACTGAAATGTATATTCATACTAGTGAATAACTGAAGATGCTAAAGTAACCCAAAACCCAAGACTGTTTGAAGAGCTGTAGATAAAATGGGCCAAATTACACTGATAGAGACAGTGTTTCTGAAGCTGAGTCTGAGGCCTAAGATGATGGTCAGAGATGAATTTTTAATATAATTTTGAATAAAAACCCTATTAAATTTGAGAAATTTGCTGTTCAGTACACCAATTTCTTATGGGCTTGGATTTTTAGATGGTTTGGCCTCTCTGGAAGATTTACGTTTTGCCTGTAGTCTGAGTCAGATCATCTGACCTCCCTTGCAAACACACATAACTGTGGAAGAGACTGATGTTGAAAGAAAGGATTTTACATGTTGATTTTTTTCTTTTCTCTGACTGATGGTGCTTTTTTAAATATTCAAAATGTGGCTGAAAGAAGGAAAAAAAATATTTATTCCTCCCTTTACCATTTGCTAAACTTGAAAAAAAAAGGTCTTTTTTTTTTGCATTTGAGCACATTTCTCCTCCCTTGATTTTACTGCAACTTGTGCAGAAATAAAGGCTGCTTCAAACTGCCTACCTCCAACCCCTCTAGTGAATGTGGCAAACCAACGAAATCATGAAGAATGCATTGCTAGGTTGAGAGCATGCAATGTCATTGTTTTCTTATACATAAATAGCTTCAATTCAAGATCTTTTTTAAGAGGACGAAAATGTATTAAAAGCAGTCAGTGCTGGATTGACTAGGTTATCCTGCTGGGTGATCACACTAGCGATACCAAACCACCTATACAGGCAAGTGAATAAGAAATTCTGTCCTGTGTGAAGTGAAAACTCTCCAGTGTGGGAGAAAACATTGAAACATTCAGCTTGGAGACTAAGATATTTCAGCTGATAGAGCATGAAATTATCTCAGTGCAGAAGAAAAACATTGTTCCTATATTGTGAGGTTTAATTAACTTTTGATTAATTTTTTTGACTCTTACATTGAGCTACATTAAATAATAACGACTTCAACTTAAATTTATGTGTTTACTTCATATGAATGTATTCCAGCTACAACATTTCTAAAGGCTGCATTAGAGATTTTAATGTTTAAACACTTCCAACATAATTAATTGGCATGCATGCACACACACACACACACACATATATTTGTAAATCCATCCCCTTTATCATAGCTTGAACTTTTTCTTTGAGAAAGTAATAAGGTTTATAGCATAGTTAATTGGAGGGAAGAGTAATAATTTGAAATCTGAAGGATTTAGCCTATACAGATTTTGAATGTATTAAATATTATAATCGTATTGTACTGTTACAAAATACCTAGCGGAAAAATTAACTACTGAAAAAAAATTAAGCGTTCTGCATAATATGAAAAATATTCATTTTGCTAATGTTTTCCACAGAGCTGTACTTTTGGCAATTTTTAGAACTGAAAATGAACTGCAGTTATCCTTCCATTCTCTTATTTGCAGTAAGGAGGAATTAAAAAATAATTTTAAAAAGAAAATTATAGTGAAGCGGGAAGAAGGAGGAAGATAAGTTAAAGCTATTGTATGCTTTTCATTGATTCATTTTGCTTAGATATGAAGTATTTGGACAAATGAAAAGAATTTATAGCATTTCTTTCCTCCTTTGTAAGGGATAAGTTACTGAGACAAGGGAAATAACGTTTGTGTGTAGAAGAGAAGAGAAACATTCAATGGAAAGTGCCTCACAAATCTGAGTGACCTCACCGGTTTGACAAATTTACTTGTACTTAGCAAAAAAATAAAGAAGTGTGCTGCTTTCTTCTCCTTCTGCAGGATGATAGGTAAAGACTGATAGCAGAAGGTTTTTTCACTAAACCACCATGAGAAACAAAGAAATTAATCAAAAGCACAGGAGAGAAGGAAAGTTTCAAAGCAAGGGAATCTTCCTCACAGTGCTTTTTTTACCTAGACACAAGGAGTCTGTCTGGAGATAGTATTTCTGAGGAAAAAGACTATTGCATAAAATTACTTGGCTATCTATTCTTATTCCATCATCTAAATGGAGCAAGAAGTTTTTATCATCTTTATAAAAATGGTCTCTTAGGTTAAGCTGTGATAAATTGAGCATCACAGCCTAATTCCAGAGACAGTTTTCTTAAAAAGAACCACACACTGCACTCCTGTAGACACAATGCATTCCTACCCCAACCAGTGCAAGGGCTGCACCTCAGTGTTTTCTCTTTGCCTCTCAGAAGGTATGGAAAATGTCTGAGACATTTTTCTGTGGTCCCTCATTTAACAAGCCTATACAGTATCTAATCATGATCAATCTACGCAGTTTACCAGGGTAATGATAGTTTGTTTCATGCAAAATCCATACAATAAAAATCTCAGAAAATACCAATAAATGTTCAGTATTTGCTTCCCCTATGCTAAATTCAGTCTTTTTAGATTTTAACAAGAGGATTTAATTTTACCCCACCATCAGATTTCATTTGTCTTATTTCTTTTCTTGATACGGCATCGTATTTCTTTCAGTTTCTGTGGTCTCATTAGTATTACTAATTTCTAAGATTTACTGTGCTCTTTATCTTTGCATGTTTTCATCTAAGATATTCAGAAGTTTTGACTTATTAACCATCGCTGCCAGCTGTACCTTGTTCATGAGAATCAAACTACTTTCTTCTACTTTTTGTCACCTTGCTTCTCTTTTCTGTCTTGACAGAGAACTTTTCATATTTACTCTTTTAACTTGTCATTGCTGAAGAATTTTATACTCTTAGTGTTCTCTTCTACTGAAGACGACAGGCTGGCATGTAATTTGCATGAACTGCTTTCAAAATCTGCTTCTGAACATGACAGTCTGCTGAGCTGCTGTCACAGGTAGAGTGTTAATACCCCTTCCCATTAAAGGCACAAACTGTGGAGGAAGCAGAAAGAGAAGTGGTGGGTCAGACTGGTGGTAAAGCTGCTCCCTTATACTTCAGAAAAGCAGAAAGCTTTGGCACAGCTTTTGCCATGACTGGGTTTCTGGAAAATAGATGTTTAAAACAGGCAAATAATCATTTCTTCCCACATATGATGTCATGTCAGAGAATAAAAAAGTAGAAAATAGATTTTCTAGATAAGTGATAAGTTTCTGGACATCAGGATGCCCAGGCACTCAAGCACTGCTTGTGAGATGCAGCCTTCAGAGTCAGTCATTGTGTCTGAGGTAACTGTGACTCATGAAAAGCCATTTTGGTTACCAGTTCTACAAAGGAATAAGTGCCCATTGTGTAGTAGTAGACAATTCAGCTGAATACATGACTTTGCATTTTTTTGTAATAGTAAAATCTGTAGTGGAACCAAGTATGTTGTGTCAAATACGTTGGATAGGGATTTTTCTTTTGCTTAATTATGACCCAGTCTAAAGCTTTTGTTGCATTTTCTCCCTTCAGTGAAGAAGGAAGATGCCAACAGCTCTGGTGGGAAGAAGATGGTTTAATATGTTTGTACTCAGAAACTACCTTCTCTGCCTTCTGCTTCTCTCAGGGTTGTGATGACTAAGTCAAGACTACATTTTATTTCATTTTGGTTTATTGAGCACAGATATACACGTAATTTCACTGTTTGGGTTTAGCAGGTAGCCGCCATGCTGTGCTCATCACAATATGCTATGTTCTGCTAGTTTAACCATTCAGTTACCGTGATCTTACCATGTCCTTACTCCAAGTTCGGAAATAATATACAAAATATGTTTCTTTTTTTCACCTAGTACTACTCTGTCTACTGTGTGGTAATCTTTTGTGTACAGATTCTACAGTGTGTTTACATTCCCCAAGGTGCTTTACTTAAGGCTCTTTTAAAAATAAAGACATCTTTTTTCTGTTACTTCTTTGAAATGCACTAAGTTGTCTCCATTTTCATTGAGTAATGAACTGGTAGAAGACACTGAATGCAGTGGGATGGGGAAGGAATCAGGAAAAAAACCCCTAAATCTCATGAGCTGAGACAAAAACAGTTTGATAATTGAAAAAAGTGCAGACAATAATACGAATACTAATTATAGTAATAAAAAAGTGAGGTGGAGACTGGTTTCTTCTGCCATGACTGCAGTGACTGGAGGGAAATGGCCTTAAACCGTGCAGGGGAGATTTGGATTAGATATTAGAAACAATTTTTTCGCTGTTAGGGTGGTTAGGGACTAGAATAGTTTGTCTGGGGAAGTAGTGGAGTCACCATCCCTTGAGGAGTTCAAGAGGCATCTGAAGCAGGCACTGGGTGATCTGGTTTAGTGATTTAGGGGTTACAGTGGTGGTGAGTGGTTGGACTGGATGATCTTGAAGGCGTCTTCCAACCTTGATGATTCTAGGAATCAATTCTTTGATTCCGTGATGAGATCAAGAAGTGGGCCAGTGGGAATCATATTAAATCCAAAACACAGCGCTGTAACAGGTACTATGGGGGAAACTTACTCTATCCCAGCCATAACCAGCGGGGATAACTCGCACAAATCTGTATAAGGATGGATAAGGTGGTAAGGAAGAATTTTTAGTCTTAAAATGTTGTAGAATTCTTCTGAAATTTCATTCACATCATGCCTCACTCAATGTAAAAAAAAATTATAATCTGCATAATTAATTGTCTTGCTATGTAGCTTGAACAAATGAAAATTGTATTGTTTGGTCATTCAAGGAACTTACCCTTTATTGCAAAATATCTGGCATGTAAGACAGAAAATACTCCAAAACTTCTTTCTCTCCGTAAGTTAGCATAACCTTTATAGAAAGACTGTGGGATGAGAATTTTGAGGAGCAGCCGTCTTGGATTCAAAGTGATAGCACAGTGTGTAAGAGCAAAATTAATTCCATTATAGAGCAGAGCCTTAGTAAAAACACAAAGCAGACAAAGCAGGATTTCACAAGGAAAGGACTGCAGACTAAGATAATGTAAGAGCATACAAATGCTAAATTTTTCCTACAAACAATGCACTGCTGGCAGCTCTACTAAACAGAGAAAGCAGTAAGCCTGAGGGTAATTTCTGTTATAGATGAATTCAGCTAGAAATTCCTACCTTCTCTATAGTAAATTGTGTGTTTTGAAAAACATACTTTTCTTTAGTAAGATCCTAGTACTGTTTTTTCAACTTTTTATAGGTCAGAATAGCCAGATGACAGATACATGCAGAGATAAGTACTAACATGGAAAAGGAAAAAAATTTGTCCTTTCTTTCTTATCCTAGATTTTTTTTCTATACAAAGTAGGTTTTGTTGACAAGACTCTCTTTAGATTTGTGCCTACAGTTCGCTGTTTGTACCTCATATTCCTCTGGGAACACGTTCTAAGATGAATATTTAATGTTTCTTTTTACTATAGTTACCACCAAGGTACCTGATAAAAGACTTCTCTCATTCTCTTGAGAGCCAGGCTTGTCCTGGGATATATCAGGAACAGCATCACCAGCTGGTCAATGGAGCGGATTGTCCCACTCTATCCTGTGCTGGTGATGCCTCATCTCGAGGCCTGTGTGCAGTTTTGGGTGCCAGGATATAAAAATGACGTTAAACTCTTAGAGAGCATCCAAAGGAGAGCCATGAGGATGGTGACGGGCCTTAAGGGGAAACCGTACGGTGAGCGGCTGAGGTCACTTGGTCTGTTCAGGCTTGAAAAGAGGAGACTGAGGGGAGAGCTCATTGCAGTTACAACTTCCTCATGAGGGGAAGCAGAGAGACAGACACTGATCTCTTCTCCGTGGTGACCAGTGACAAGACCCAAAGGAATGACATCAAGAAGCATCAGGGGAGATTTAGGTTAGATAGTGGGAAAAGGTTCTTCTCCCAGAGGGTGGTTGGGTTTAGGTTCCCCAGGGAAGTGGTCACAGCACCAAGGCCAACAGAGTTAAAGAAGCATTTCGACAACACTTTTAGTCACATGATGTGACTCTCGGGGTTGTCCTGTGCGGGGCCAGCATTTTGGGTCCTTTCCTGTTCAGGATATTCTATGATTCTATGACTCACTACTTACAGGCATTATATTATGGAAAACAAAGAAAAAGTTTTTTCAAGTACTTTTTTGCATTTCTTTTCTTTTCTGATTTTAGTTCAAAACAATTCTTTCCCTTCACTGGACTCGTCTCCACTTCTAAAATCTATTCTAATTCAGCTTCTTTTCACTATCTCTAAATTATGTTATTTTATGAACATACAGTGTTTCAGGATCATAATTGGTATGGTTATGTGGATCATTGATGACAGTTTGGAAAATGATGACAAAGGCATCACTTCATTAAACTGGATTACAGGCCAAAGTTAAAAGTTTGATTTAAATGTATCAGAGTATATTACATCAATCAAACATCAGGTGTTTCTGTGTTAGCATTACTGGTCATATTTAAGTGCAGGGATAATACTTTTCTCTTTGGGAAATGCTTAAGGAAAAGAGGGCAGTTCACTCAGTTACCTAGCAGGCTTTATTTCTGTTGCTTTCCCCAAATCCCCAGTCAAATCTGCAACTCAAAATTTTCAGATATTTTTGCCTTGCTGGTGTTTGAAGTTATAGCTCTATTATGATAACTCCTACACAATTAGTTTTCATAGGGTTTTCTGCAGCCATTAGGCATCTTGATATCCACTGCCTGGAGACATCATCACCCTTAAAAAGATTTGCACTTATATACAGCAATCAGAGTGTACAGGATGAAATAATACAATGTACTAGACCAACTATTCCGTTGTATAACATATTTTAGTTTTCAGGTTCAGTCATGTGCCATGAGGGTTCTCAGGCAATCTCAACGATGTGTAAGACTGCGCTTAAAAATACCACCCCATGCACACACAAACTAAGGCATACATAATTAAAATATCGTTTCAGCCTTATGGAGAGGAGACATGGCACAGAGTAGGACATGGCACATGAGATTAATCTACTCTTCTACCAATTTAATCATATAGTTTGTCTACTCTAAATGAGAATTGATGTGAAATGGACAGAAGACTTGCGTGGGTTAGTTTTTAGATAGCATAACTACGTGACCTGTGGTTTTCCTACCTGTTATCTTTGTGTGGCTCTGTAATAAAAAAGCATACAAGCCCTAAGTTTGCTTAGAATCAAACCAAGGGAAGAACTGATTTCTTACTTGGACCATCCAGAGCTGATGTAGTTCTTTCTGTTATGAAAATGATTTCTATGGTGTTGAGAGCAGGGAGAGATCAGCCTGCTTTGAGTGGCTGCTCTTGTGAGACATTAAAAGCAAGAAGAAAAAAAAGCTGTAAAGGAAAAGATGTTCTCAGATCACTCCACTAGTGGAGCAGATATAAGGACAGGGCAACATTCAGCAAAAGCATTTTGAGGATAATCAGTCACAGGAATATTAAGGATACCTGAAACTCCAGTGAAATCCATTTTCAAGGTCAGAACAGTGTGTTTTAATTTTATAAAACCACATATCTTAGCAATAAAACACCATTACAATTTTCATCTTGAGATGGCAGATGTTATGAAGAAAAAAGTTAATTTCATCAAGTCTGACATGCAAAGCACTGATAAGAAGCTATTTAAATGTGAATTCCAGGGACACATGGACAAATTTCCTAGAGGTAAAAACACGTTATGCTATCATGTTGAAATTTGAAACAAATATATATACTTATCAATGAAGTGACATTTCTTTATACTGCACATTAACTGCATATAAGTTGCGAACATCTCAAAACATAAGCAGAGAATATACAAGTAATGTGTTCTTTTTCTGTGAGTAGAGAGTTGTAACTCATGTGATGCAATTACAAACTTTAGAAAGGGTTATGTACAATCAGCTTTAATTTTTTCAAAATGTTCATAATGTGTCAAAGTGGGAACTATCAAAACAACCTTGTAAAAAATCAGTGATTATTAGAAACTGCTCATTGTGCTTGCTTTGGTTCACTTGCTAAATGATAACTTCATCATACTTCAGCACTGATAGGACAAAAACATTTTCTGGAAGTGGAAGATGTCTAGAAGTTTAATTTTATATGCATTTTTATTTAAATAATTACAATCATTTAGATCTGCAGTATTTACTGTAGTTCTCAAAGACAAGGAAACCAACAGCATGAATGTTCAGGAATAAATATGATGCACAAAATGGAGAAATTGACTGTTTTGCTACTGCTGTGCAAGTTCTCCTGCTTGCAAATTGGGACAGACACTGTCCCCTGGTACTGAGGTTTAAGTTCCTCAGCCTCTGGGTGTAGCAGTTCTGAGCTTATTTTGTAATGTTGTGATTTCTTCACACCGTAGTCCCAAGGCTCATCTGCCCCCGTTAGATATGCTGATAAAGAAAAAAAATCAAGGCAGTCTATACAGTGCAGTGTCTGGTGAACATGCAGTGCAATGCACTTCTCCCACACACATCTTTTTCACAGGCATCACAAGATGACAGCTTGCAGAGCAGGTGGGATGGCAACTCATGCTTTTGAGGCCATATCCCAGGAGGACTGAGAAGATAGCATGACTTCCAAAGTGCTGGCAGGTGTCCCTCATGTTGGTGTGCGTGACAGTGCCCTCGGACAACTAGCAAAAGCTGCACACCCACAGCGATCTCCTGCCAAGACTATGTGTGGCCTCAGATTTGAAAGTAGTTCATGTCCTTTTTTTCATGTAGAAAAGCAAATATACATGCAAAGTCATACTTAGCTGTCATAAACATTCTTTACTGAGACCTGCAACTCTCTTCTTTGTGGGGACATATTGTTATTTGCTGAGAAGAATTGCCATGCAAAAGTATTTCAGCCCCATTGCCAGGCTGTGCTGTCAAACAGGCATAAGAGCATATTTGGTGAAGGGCTTACTTTTCACTGCAGTGCGTGTTTCCTCTACAGCAACAGCTATCTAATCTTATGCAACATGCTTTCTGGGGGAATATTCCTTCCATCTCTTTCTGAAGTCTCCCTTCCTTCAAAAAAATGTAAAGAAATCCTTATAGTCACTGGAGCTGGATTTCTCTTCTTTGATGGAGAGACCAGCTGAGAATTCTAGCAATGATTGTGAAGTGAGGAGAAGCACTGACCTCTGTGAAGAGAATACCTGCTCTCTGCAATCACTCATAAAAGAGTCATATAGGCACCCTCCATTTCTTCCGTGTTCCTACTTCTCTTTGGTTTCACAGAAGTCCCAGTTTCAAACCAGAACTTCAACAACTAGAATTTACTTCCCAAATCTACTTTTATTTGCAAAAAAATTAAATTTTTTTTTTCCTCAAATCTAGTAAGCTTGTTTTGCCAAAGACAGTAATTGGTAAGTAGTCTCCCTGTCTTTATCTCAACCCAGGAAGTTTTTCATCCTTTCTCCTTCTGTCCTGCTGAGGAGAGGGAATATGAGAGTGTCTGGATGGGAATTCAGGCCTTAGCCAATGTTAACAATGCTAATTCAAGTTTATTAAAAATGTAGTTGCATATTCTTCTAGTGATATATGCACATATTAACCTGAGACATCTGGTCTCAGGGTGTTCATAAGTATAAAATAAACCACTGAATCATTCCTGCAGCAGCAAAATCTTCCCTTGTCTCCCACATTTTACTGACACATTTCAAGTTATTTAAATAAGGGGTGGGTTTAGGAATGGCAACAGCTCAAACCAAAATTCATTGTCAGTAAAACAATTCATCCAACAGAAGATAAGGAAATGTTTCAGAAAGATGGAAGTCAGCTATATAGTTCGTTCCAATAGTAGGTAGCTCTTGGCTGGTATTTTCCCACTAGGAGGTAGCTTGTTGGAGGAACACCTGTATCCCATGTGTGACTAATATTCCAAGAAGGACTTGAACATAATGTACACGCAGAGATCACACGGTGCATATTCATCAAGATGCGTGCTTGTAAATGTTCATTTGGTTTTCTAAGCCATGAGGCTTACTGCAGAGATGCAATGCTTTCATATATGCTGTCAGAGAGTTGTTTTAGAGAGTAGGAGTTTTTTCCTCTGCTCAGGGAAATGAAGTGCCTTTACTGGTTGAACAGAGGCAGCTTAAGCAGCTAGTAGTCCCCATTATTTGAGCTCTACTTGATGTGGTCATAGCTGAGCACCTAAAGAAATTTTCCAGCTGATAATGGACTGTACTAAGAAACCACCTTAGTATGTCTAGGACAATCAACTAGAAAAAACCCTATGACTTGTTCCAGAAAGCCATACTAGGTTGTTTGGGGAAACCACCTTCTGAAAAAAAACCAAAACAAAAGACCACCAAACAAAACAAAAAACACAGAACAAATTAAACCAAATTACTTACTTTCTAAAGGAGTTCTTTTGAAAAGATGATGAAATTTATCTTAAAAATCTTCAGGTTTTTTGGCTCTGGTTCCATCAGACAACTGTTTTGAAACTTCCCTCCTTGTTGTATCTAATAAAAAGTAAACTCTTCCCGAGGCTTTATTTTGCTATGAGAAAATGATTGAAAACGGGCCAAGATTCCCTAGAACGCTTTTTTTTGAAATTTTGTTGGGTCACGTGTGTTTTCTCTGCCTCTTCTTGGCATGAACAATCTGGAGTATAAACAGTTTTATTTATGTAACATCACAGTTTCCAATCACATTAATCAGCAAAGAGGGCTTGCTTATATATGCCTGTGAAATACCACAGATACATACTCTTTCCTGTAATAACTAACTCTTTCTTCTTATCATCCTAATAGGTCTCTTCTACATCTGTTACACATAAAATTCTTTTTTTTTCCAAGGAGTGTGTAATTACAGAGTTCTCATTCTAACAATTTCTCTGAACATCAAGACTACTGAAGTGTTTTGCATATCAGTTTAGTTATGCAGAAGGCATGCCTCAGAGAGAGAAATTGTAAGGCCTGAACCTCAATGGACTAATTGAATAGATAAGTCTTAAACAACTGACTTCAGAGAATCATATTAAATCAGAGTAAAGGGGATAGTAGATAGCATAATATTACCATATCATCACATCTTGCTTCACCTTCGTCTTGCTTTTGCCCTATGAAAATATTGGTGTTCTGTTTCTGGTTTGTTGTGGAGGTTTTTTTCCTTGTAAACTAAAGGTAATGCCTAAGTAAGCTGTGCGTCATGATAATAATAATAATAACTTTTCTTCTTGAGCTGGTAATTCCAAACTTCTATAAATCTCTGTTGCAATTTCTTTTCTTTTAATTAGATTGTTTTAATAGACAGGAACTCAGTTTCATAATCAACTTTATTCCATTCTTTACCACACAGTTGTTAACAAAAAGGAGGGAAATAGCACTAAGTGGCCACAGCACTCGATATTTATTTTCCAAATACAGCCTAAGAATGTCAGTACTACTGGGATTGAGCTGAAAGGTTATTCAAGATGCCTTACCATGCTAACCTTTATTTGTGACTGGAGCAGACAAGCCAGTGAGACTATATGCAATTCAGGGTTTTATTCCTTCTTTCTTCTCACTCTGTGACCTGTCCATAAGAAATTTCCTTGAGAGAATGATTGTCTTGTAAAAAGCACTAATTAGCTGTTGAACTGATTCTAGCATATGGTGCAGCAGAACTTTCACAAAACTGGCTTGAATAGAATGGTGCCATCTGTCTGGGTTGAGTTCAGCTAACAATCTGTCAGATTTTGTTGTTTTAACCTCTTCAGTAATTAAAAAGAAATTGGCATGGACTGCTAAGAAAATTGAACCTCACAAAAAACTACCAAATCTTCAGTTTCTGAGTAATCAAGGATCCTTAAGAATCATAAACAACCATTAGGTTTAATATTAGCAAAAACAAGCTAACATGGACCGTTTTCTCTCACATATTGGAACCTAGAATTCTGATGTAAAGCACACTGGAGCTACAGAAGATCACTTGGTTTCTGTATTCTGGAACATTGAATAAAGCTATAAATACCATTTAATTTAATCTCCTTTATTATGAGTACCTTATCACTTCCATTATTGGTAGCTATTTGCTGATGAGAAATATAACAATTGAAATTGAAAATTTAAAAATATTATGAATGTTTGTCCGTCAGTAAACAAAACATGCTGAAGAGATTTAGTTTTCAACCTTGCTAATATCTCTCACACATTTCCAACGTCAGACATCATGTAAATTCCTTCTTTCTTTAGGCCTAAACCTCAGTGAGATTCAGCTGAATTACATTATTTCAGAATGAAAATCACAAGCTTATATTTCTGTGAAGAGTTTTAGACCAATGCCATTAGCCAAAACAGTGTACTATGACACTGAAATTATTAAAAATATGAAATTTATCTTATTAAAGCAGCTACTGAAGCAAAGAAAGAGTTTTTACCTTAGCAGGGTAGAGGTATAGAATTCTTCCAAAAAATGAGAACAATAAACTAGAAATGATAATTCATTGATATTTTTTCCTTCAAATTAAAATCAGCTTCAGTAGCACCTGTTTGCATTTCTGGAGCAGCCAGTGAATGTTTTTAAATAGTTTACTAAAAGGAATAATTTTTAAAATAGTATCTGCAGATAAGAAGCTCACACTCAGAAAACGTTTTTCTGCCTCCTTGAAGCATACTCCTTCCCAAGAATTTCATAATTCCATATAGCCCTTCTTCTTGATGCAGAACTAGCAGTCTTGATCTGTCACTTTCTTTTGCATCAGAGTATGATGCTCATTCTGTATAATAAGATTTTGCAAATGCAGTCATTCTAAAATTTATAAGGTTATTCACCCATTAGTCTTAAATGTCCAGCAAATCCTGCACACAACAATAAAAATCATGCAGAGACCAGAAGGGAGAATGTTTTGCTTCAGATCTCCTTCCCACACGTCTGACAAGGCATAAAGGCAGAGGCCCGGCCACATGGCTGGCCAGGTAGGCAGCTGGACACTGAGGCTTCTGCACTCTTGCAAGGATATCCATTTCCAAGCTTCAGGGAAGTGATGAACTTCTGAAGCGTTCCTAGATTTTGATGTAAACTAATAAAATGAGAATAGAGGCCTATCTGCACCCCACTTATTTAATCTCTGGTCATAGAATCATATAAAAAAATAACAGAGTTATAGAATGGTTTGGGTTGGAAGGGAACCTTGAAGATCATCAATCCCCATGCCTTGGGCAGGAACGCCTTCAACAAGAAGGTCTTCACCCTAATATTTCAGCTGATTTTGTTTAGATGTATCTACATTAGTTATCTCTAGGCTGAAGTAAACAATGATTTTAACTATCAATCTACCAACACCAGTTTTAGACTACTCTTTTCAGAGCTCTTTCAAATAGATTTTTTTCAACTGAATTAGTGAGCTCCCATTCTAGAAAGTATAACTAACCATAATGGATTTATTCTTCCTGTTTTCCAGCAGCGGTGAGAACATAATTACACAACTTAAATTTCATTTTTCTTTTTCAGAAATAATAATAATAATAATAATAATAATAATAATAATAATAATAATAATAATAATAAAGATTAACAAGCCCTAGCACTCTAGACATTCAGCCTTTCATAAAATTCCATTAAACAGAGTGTACTAATACTAATAGAATACTTTTTTTAAAGCACAAATATTTTTAAGACTAAATGAGAATTTTAGGATTTTTTTTAGCTAAAAAATGGTCATTTTAATTTCTTTTTGATATGGTATAATACTTGAAGCAATGGGAAATTGTTCTTAGTTACAGCTAGTAAAATATTCAAGTCCAAAGTTCACGAAGGTAGGAAACTGTTTTCAGAACCAGATTTATTTAAAATAAAATCTACTAAAATACTGATTTCTGACAAATATATCATAGAGTTGTCTACAATTTACATTGGCAGTTTAAAAATGATACATAAAATTTCTCTCAGAGAAACATAGTATGCGAAGAAATGATCAAGAGTAAGATAAGAGGAAAAAACTACCAAGACTAAAACACTGCCATCCACTCTGGATTAATGAAAACAATGTTGATGTACTAGTTTAATAAAGAAATTGAATTAGAGGATAGAAGTGTTCAATATTATTTTGTTAAACATCTCAAAAATAAGAGTAGTAGAAAGACAACGAAATTTTCGAAGTGAAATGTGAATATTCCCCCCATCGCAAAAACTGGAGACTAATATTAAATGGGCTCTTGCTACTTCATTGTATAACTTGTAGCTTTTATGTGAATACCCATAGTTGGTTTCAATCTTCTCCAACACCACTTTTAGACAGCAGTGAAAATGAAATTGTAGTTTTTACAGAACTCAGTTAAAAATGGTGACAGATCTTAAATGGGGTACTACTAAACCATTTAAATCTACAGAAAACAGCCTTTAATCTTCACTACTGAAAATCTCCCTAATCTCAATCACTGTCTTGAACGCTGAATCATTTTATGCAATACAGAACAAGAGCTCTGATACTTGAATGCCTCATAGAATCCCTCCAGCTTAACAAAGAGCCTGAGAACTGATAGGTTATCTCCATTTTTATTTGAGAACTTTCAATATTGCCTCATGTCACATTTCGAGATATGAGTTTACTGCCTCTATTCAGATACTGGTTGAATTCTTATAACTGAAATAGTGTCAAAACCAGTTGCTGACTGCACTTCATTTCTTTGAGTATGTTGCACTGTTACTTGTGTAGTTCCACCTGTGTAGTAACCACTGTACTTCTGGATATTGCCCACTATGGACAAGTGATGGCAAGATACTGAACGAGTTGGAACCCCTGCCTAGAAAACTGATTTTGCCCAGATAAAATGCAGATAATTCAAGAAGACATTGATAGAGAATTTGTGTGTTGGACATCATTGCAGTAACAACACTGACACTAAAAACAGCAAAAGGAAAGTGTGGGACTTGGAGAAAAAGTCTTATTTGGGATGGTCTGAGGAATTCTTTAATTAAAACCTATATGAAAGATATCTTCAGATTTGAGGTAAGCTAAACCTTATCCATACTGGAGCTATTTTGGAATCACAAATTCCTCCTCAGAATTATGAACCTGAAGAATGCTCAGCTATTGATCAGTGCAGGACCTTTGAGAAATGGAAGGTACTTCATCAGTGTTTTATTGTTGTCTAAAGAGTGACAAGTAAGAAGTTCCAATTTAGACAATTAAGTAAATAGTATCTATCAAGAAGCTGTCTATGTTAGTTGATAGCCTTTGAATTCACATGAAGAAAAATCCACTTTTGGACTTCTGAGTGAAAAGTTCTGGGGTGCCAAAATCGGTCTTTCATCTATTTTTCTTTTGAGAAAACTGCCTCTGGAAGCACATGTTCAAATTTTTGAAAATGGCTACCTACTTTGAACTGCTGGAGATAACTTACAGGGCATTTACTACTTTATTTTCAACTGTATATTTCCAAATGTAAATATATTAGTCTAAAATATATAATTAGAGTTTTTGAAGTGTTTTTACGTTTGTAGCTTACGGCTTGATTCATAGTAATTTTTTTTTTTTATAAAATGACTTATTTATATGCAAATTTAAACCACTTAGGGACCAAGAGAGACTTCAGACTCCTAAAATTCAAACCTTACAAATGTAATAAGGAGATAGCCTTGCTGATTCTGTCCTAACTTAGAACTAACAAGTTTTTCCCAGATCCTAAAGAAGACTGAAAGTTTTGTTGTTTGTCTATGGTGGAAATAATTATCCAAGACAAAGTGAGAAATGATGTTAGCTCGTCATCACTGTGTCTGTTGGTTTGCACCAGGGAGCTGCTACAAATCTCATCAATTATTAGAAATCACTACACTTCTTTGAACCTGATAGAGAACTGTGAAAGAAGAGTTGTATGTAAATCATTCAGGTTTTTTTTGCATTAATGTGACCAAATAGAATATTTACCTCTTAGCTCTTAAGCTAAATGTTCCCTTTGAGATCTGTCACATTTCTTTTAAATGTCTTAAAGCAAGTAAGTTTTTTTAAACTGTCTCCCCCCTTTTTTTTTTGCTCATTTTTTTTTTTAGCTGGAGAGAAATCACCTTATAGACCACAATTAAATTAACTTTGAGATATTGAAGAAATATAATGCACGTATTTCAGCATTTACCTTATGTATTCATCTTGCCTGTAAAATCAATATTCCTGTACATGTGAATTTGGTTTTCTTTGCTTATATACTACAATTCTGCTTCACATTAAAGTTCTCAAATAGTCCCTCTCACCTAAAAGCAAACACGTTCTAGTTCAGTGAAAACAATTAAATCAGGCATGCAAGAATCAAATCTAATTTATTTTAGTCACTAATGAACCTTCACATAAAACAATTTTCTCCTTTTTCCCATAAGGACAATTCCTACACAAGAATAGGCTTTTTCTAGTTTTGCACCATATAACAAAATTAGTGAAAATAACTTTATTTGAATTTCCCTACATGCATTTGGATTAAGTCCAAACCACAGTTCAAGAAATTTTAAAAAAAAATTTTAAAAAACTTGGAATAATACCTAAGGAAAACAGGTTCAATTATTCTGACTTAGCAGACACTAAAACTGATTTTGTATTGAAATAAGCCATGAATTATTAAGTCAAATATAGAAGTTGTTTGGGTTTTTTTAAATACCTCCAAAAGATTTTCCATTTTTTACCAAGCATTTATTAGGTGAAATTAGCGAGAGATGATTTTTAATTTGGTTTATAAACCTGACACTATGTTTACTTCATTTCAAATAGCTAATACTTAAATAAATGTTACATGGACTGAATAAAAAAGAATAGTAACTTGGAGAATATGAGTTATAGCAACTTAAATGTTAGACTGACCAAACCTCTTGATAAAATAGCACAGTGAAGTGTTATAAAACATACTCAGTAAAGAAACATAAGTCAAATGATGCCAACTCATATATACATTGCCTCATTTTGGTAGCTGAAGCTCAGGTTGGAACCATCTGTTGATGAACCTCAGCTACAGAACAGAGCACTTTCTCTAAATAGCACTCATCAGATAGAAAATAAATTATAATTTTTCTATCTTACTTTATGAAAAATGTCAGTATTTCCTATATCATTTCAATGCTCTTTCAGATATTTGGATTTTAATATTATATATTGTTTTTTTCTTACTTATTTAACTCAGTACAAGCATATTGTTCTGATATTAATATATTATAGTATTGTTATTTCTTCCATCTTCTAATTTTTAAATATTTGGGCTTTAAATAAGCACTCGTGCCCCAACCCTCAAAGGTCAACCATACATTCTTGAAAGTTTTACTAAACAGTTACTAGAAATCTCATTATATTCAATTCGTTAGTTGCACCAATTTTTAAAAATTGTTTTAAATCTTCTTGATGGGCTATAGTGACATTGAGTTTATTTGCAGTGAACACAGCTTGAACAAATAAAGACAAATTTTGGAACTCTGTGTCTTTTGCAGCTAAATTCTTTGATTGTAACCAGCACCTTCTAAATATTTTATCTGTAGCTTACTTATGCGCAAAGTCCTTAAGGATTTTGGGTTCCTAGAGTGATCCCACAAACCAAAAAGAATCGTTATAGAAACTAGACAAATAGACCATCTACAGTTTACATGAGTTTATCACCATCTAGGCAACAGATTATTGCCTCTGCTGGTGTTTTTTCATCACCTAATACTTATTACTATTAGTCCTGAGTCGAGGTTTATCTGGCTGTACTTTCCTCACACTAAGCATCTCAAAACAAGCCCAAAAATTTTCCAAGTAAAACAGCATGACTTGGAATCCAAACTAAGATATTTTAAGATTCTGAACAGAGAAATCTCAAAGAAACTATGCCAGATGAATACCAGTAAGACAAACTTTATAAACATTTCTTCAAGTGTGCCCTTGCATTCACTGTCAGAGGTCTCAGTGGCTTACTGTGCTGCAGCAAACTCTATAAAAGCTGCCCAAAGTGCAGAGGTAACTACTGTGCACTGGTTCCCAGATGTTTTTTCTTTGACTTTCTGACCCCTTTCTCCTATTTGACCCCTCCTGACACGTCTCCGAACTTTCTTCTCTTAAGCTTTCTCAGCCAAGCCTAGGAAAAACAGCAATTACTCACTTCTAGAGGAATCCTCTCAAATGTTTACTACAGCCAATGAATACGGAAAGAAATAAAGCAGATGTTGTCCACAATCATCCTCATAATCCATTCCTCACTGATTTAAATGAGTCTTCAGAATTTCTCTTCTATGTCCACCCCTCCTGGACTACACTTCTCTGTCATGCCTAAAAACAAATATCCAGCTCACATACGCTCTCTTTCTATGCAAAAGCTCAGGTTTGTTTATTACTACGGCAACTTAATTCCCTTTTTTCTGGTTTTTAGTAACAGGGCATTAATGTGAGTGGCCAGCTTCAGGCCAAGATTTTTCTTTAGAGTGACATATGCAGATCAGTTTAATTTGCCGTTTCTGTGGCAAATTAGTCATGAGAAGGCTGCCCAGAGTGTCAGGCTAGTCAAAACAATAATGCGACACCCCAAATGCAATGACTGAGCAAAGCTACAAAAGATGTAAAAACAAGTAGCTGCCTGTGGTACCAGTATACCAGATTAACTACAAATTAATTAGAAGTTGAGCAAAAGATAAGGTGCACTTCCATTATCATTCTTTCCATTAAGACACCGCTGCTTACCATAAAGCCATTTATATATAATAGAACTTTATATTGATTTTATTATTTCTGTTGTGATTATTATTATTATAATTATTTTTTTATAGCACTGTACCACTCTCTGACTCACTAAAGAGTTCTCAGTTACTTGTCAAGGGCTTGGAGCTCTGCATAGGAGACAGAAATATGTGGATGCGAGGTTATTGGTTAGAGCCCCAAGCTTTTAAGTGGAGCAATGATATTACAGGTGCTCAAGTGAGAGTTGAGAGACTGGCTTTTTTCTGTGGGAGTTTCTGCTGTGTTGGGAGAGCTTTTTCTTCATGTACTGTTTCTGTAAGAGTGTGACTGAGTGTTAGTAAAGTTTTACTTCACTATAACTGAGACTGAAAAAGAAACAAAAGGACAGTTTAAATCACTGGGAAAACCCAAAGGATCTGAGTGGAACTCAGTGGTTATAAAAACGAAGAATGTGTATTAAATCCACCGTGCACAGAGATAAAATGTCAGGTCTGGTTTCAGAAAGAAAAAAAATCTCATTTAATTCTAATCGGTTACATTGGTGATAAACTTCAACCAAGACTCATCTGCACAAATATATTGAAGAATACTTCCTTAACCTTTTCTTAGTAATAACAAGGGAAAATAACTATTCCCTAGCTTTCCTCTTGTAAGTGAAGGGGGAAAAAAAGTTCAAAGCAAACAAAACCACAAGATGAATAGGGAAAATCAATTCCACATACAGAGGGGTAATCTTTGACTTGCCATTAAATGGTATTTATAAGTGCTTAAAGAGTCAAACGGGATGATCAAAAGAGATGATAATTTTTTTTTTTCCAAAAGTAGTAGAAAAGGAAAATGAGAGGAATAGATATAGATTAGACATTTTTCAAAGCAACATCCTTGTTCAGTTGACACATTTTTCAGTGGGAGAAAAAAATTAAGCGAAAAAAGCTCTGAAGTGTTATTTTGCTCTCTTTTAATCAATTTTTTTTTCTCATTTTTGTAGTCTATGACCTGTTTATACAACGTGCAAGTACTTGCTTCTTCAAAAGGAAATTTGTAGAAATAAGAACTAGTTCCACTAAGAGGAAGAAGACCTGTGAATTCTATTTAATGACAAACTACATATATTCACTTTCCTAACTGTACAGCTGGAGAACAGATGCTCACAGTTCTTTGTACCAATTCTTTGTTCCAATTGTGGAGTAGGACCCCAGGTATAAACCATTATCAGACAACTTTATTTCCAATGAATATTGGATGTGTTTTGGAAACAAACACAAATTTCGTCACACAATCAGGGCTGAGAGTAGGAATGGCATGAAAAATAGAAATCTAGGCCTGTTATCTCTTTTCCTTTTAATTTAAAATAAATGTTTGCCTTGGAATATTCTAATGTGTAAAAATACAGCAAATTAAGTATTTAAGAGAGTCTGACATACTTTCACAAGTAAAAAAAAATGATTTTTGATCTTCATTTGAGAGAGGAGCTGTGATCAGAAATTAAAAGTGTTATCATGGTAGTCATGATCACCTTTCACTCTTTATCATTATATAATGATACCAACAAGATACCAATGGTTGTATGTATAACCATTTGTTAACTATCATTTTGTTCTTTGACTCCAAGATAGTCTTGTTTTATGTGTGATGATGCCATATAGGTATTATGAACTTATTTCCTTGTCATTCTTCCTAAATTGTATCTAAGATGTAATAAACAGTATGTGCATGAAAATTAGTATTTTCTTATATTACTCTGATTCGAGTTGCCACTGATTAAGGCAAACAAGTTCCGATTCTTCTTCCTGTTAAAATGGACAGATATTTTTTTCCATTTGAGGTTAGGTTGGAATTGTCGGGAAAGAAAAACAAAAAAAAAGAGATCTATTTGAAATAAGATATTTAGTAGCATTAAACCTTATTTTGAAAGAAACAAAAAAACCCCAAAGTTCAAAGTTGGCTTTTAGCTATTAGAATAATTAATTGTGTTTAAAGTATTCTATATATGTACTTGGATGTTACACACATAAACTTCGAGTCACCAGTTCTTGCTAACCTTTTTTTCATACAGTAGTGCATTATTCTAGCACCTATTTTGAGGGAAGTGGAGAAGACTTAAATGGAAAGCTGTTAATCCTAAGTCAAAACATATCTTTCTGTGTGCACGTGTATTATATAATGGACATACAGTCTAGAAGCTACTTAATGATTATGTTCATAGTTAATTAAGTGGCACTCAGTCATGAATATGGCATACAACATTTATTTCCTCAGCAAAATAAGTCCAAAGTCCATTAGTCTACAGTCACAGTAAGGATTTTTCCACCTTCAGCATCTATCCTGTGCTTATACAGCACATTTTCTGAAATGTCTTATCCTTGTACGTTGCCAAGATTCTGCTTGAATCTTTTCTCATGAACAGTTCTTTGTCAGCCTCATTTCCCATTTTAAAGTCTTACACCATTTTTTAAGATCTTTTGCTAGGTTTAAAATACACAGTTTTTCATTATGTATTTTTTTTCCATGGGACTATTTATGGAACAGCTGACATCTCTCTTACATATCCTATTTACATTCTTTTGCTTTTCCCCACTTTTTTACGTTCTTTACATCACTTCTGCTACCTTCCCTTCAGAGAATAATTCCCCAAGGAATTGTTGAGCCTGCCTGATACTTTGAAAGACAATTCTGTATTTTAAAAACAAAACAAGCTTTGTGTTCATGGTTGCTTGTAGGAGACTATCATTTGAAGCATGACAATTAACACAATGGTGATAAAAATTATGTTTATTTGAAATTATCATTAAAAATAATTAGTTTGGCTCAAACCCATGTAGTTTCCATTCTTTTCTTAAATGACAGAAGTTGAAATGCTTTAGATTTATTTTAAAAAACTCTTCATAGAATTTAACGTATTTTTAGAGAAATCAGGCTTGTGAAGGAGAAAGAAATAAAGTTGATTGGAAAAGAGCCTCAATATGGTCTAAAACTCCACATATTTAGAGTGTTTCCATGAACACGGGCATGGTGTTGTCATAATGGCATTGTAGGGGTGGAAAGGCTGGCTTCATGTCTGCCTTGACAAACATGTAATTGAACTCAGATGTGCTTATGAAGGTTAGAAAAATCTTTAGGCCACAACTTCTTATCTTCATTTTTCTTTAAGTTTAAGCTTCTTTTAAGCCTCATAATGTGTAATATCAATTTGGAGGGCAAAGATATTTTTCTTCTTGTATTAATTTTATTTCTAAATTTGAGAGGTCATTACTCTGCCTTTTTTTGATTTAGTGCAATAGCACTTTCATTTTTCATTAATGCTTTTGTTTTCTACAGTATGGGAAATAGGAAGTGCTTTAGGGTTTCTAACTTTAGGTTGTATATTATAGATTCTTATATTTGTCAAACAAACAGCACATATTATTCTGAAAGGCATGAACCACATGGTCAGGGAGCATAGGCTAATCAACCCCCCTTCACGAAAAGTACCTAGAAAATATCTGGGTAAGACTGCTGAAACATAAAATCAAGCTTCCAAGTAGAAGTTGAGCCTGTTAATCTCTAAACTACTAATTTGTACTTAAGGAATCCCTGGAGGAGAATATGTAACAGATCCTACTGAGTCCTAACACTCTTGGGAAACAAACTGTTTCAACGTCCCACTAAAGCATGACAGTAACACACCCATTTCTTTTGATAGATGTTCTCCTTTCTTCTTTGTACACAGTGGGAAAGATAATACGATCTCATGACTCCATCCCACTCCTACCTCGATGGAGCTTTCCAAGTTGGTCGGGACTTTTTAGAAATGAAGTGCCATTCCAAACTTGTTTCTTCTTTAGATGACCAATATCACACTCAGAAGTCCAAGAAATCTGCACAGTACAGTGGATAGCAATTTTACTAAACTAATTTGTTAAATGTTGCATGTCTCAGGCTCTGATTTCTATAATTCTGATACCCCTTGCTGAGTGCTTTTGCCAAAACCACTCTTAGACTCTGCTTGAAATTTAACACCCAAATGTTTTAACTGCAGCCATTATGCCTTCTTGTTTTGCCATAAGACAGGAGGCCTAAAGGCAACTGTTACCTGTTTACAACCATCTAATTCTCCTGGGTTTTCTGTTAAATCCACCGGTAAAGACTCCATCCCTTTGGAATCCATCCATATAGCACTGCTTCCCAGTTCAGGACCTGCTTTTTCTTTTCATGTTCACAACAAATTCCCCCTATGTGACAGTGCAAAGTGGTTTTTTATATTCTTCATTTTCCATTCAGCTTTGGTGTAGTTAAAAACCTCCTCTTTTATTACCATCTGCCATTTCTCCTCTTATTGGAAAAGCTTTTGTCATTGCCCTTTAATAAAGCATTTTTCAAGGGAAAACTGACACTTGAGTCCTACCTGTAAAATAACCTGAGCTACTCAGAAGACCTAATAGAACAATAAATCAAGCTTGTTCATGGCAGCAAACATATACTAAAATTAGGAGTTTTAAGGTGATGCAGGGGGAATAAAAAAAAAAAAAGGAAAACAAAACCCAAACCTAAGATGGGGAAGGCAAAGAAGCTGCCAGCATTTTGAATTCCTGAAACGGCAAGAAATAAATGGTGAGCTGAGCCTACATGATCCATGTTCCCTGATGTCAGGGAAACATCTTCTAAGTCTTGGTCTGATTCTGAAACCCAAGAAGCAAAACTTACTACTACCATGAGTTGTAGGACTTGCTAAATGGTCTAACGCCATTCATCACATCTTTTCTGATGCCCTGCTTCTATCTGGGATCAATATATAATGCTTCTGAGAAAGTGAAAGAAACAAACACTGCTTATTTGACTAATGGAGAGAAGGGGGAACTTTTGCCCTTTGCTGGCAACCACTGAATACATGAATCAAAGGATTTGATATCTTTATCTTATCGTCAACAACATGAGCAATTTCTAAATCCATCGCTTTCAATGGTACAGAAGCTTCAGGCTATCTCTTGCTATTTGTGTTTTATTAGCTCACTAAACAGTGCACAACAGTACATTTTCTGAAAGACTTTCAAATTCCAATACTGGCCACATTTAATAAGATCTGTTCATCCAGCATGTGGCAGCCTAACCTGATATCCTTGGATAGAAATCTGTTTTCAGCAGAAAGTATCATATGGCAAGTTGCTGGTACTCCAAGGCACCAGTCTGGTACTTGTACTAACTTTTAAGGTATTCACTGCTATAGTAAGCCTGGCTCAGTGGTGACAGAGTACCTAGAAACAACTGCACGCTTCAGGAAGGAATGTGAGTAACTTATCCACACCGGCCTTGAAGTTGCAACTTTTTTCAGTAATGTTTTAATCGAATGACAAATTATTGTGTGATGAAAGGAATGGGTTCCAGGGTTTTGTATTTCCAAAATACGAAAATCTGTGCATGTTTCCCAAACACGTCCTTTCTAGAACAGTAGATCCTGAACTATCCCATTAGTACAGATCCATCTTTCCAATAACCTTGTACTTAGGTGTTTTCCCCAGTCCAGCCACCAGTTACTGAGGTGTGTGTTGTTTAGGATGACGGTCTCCACTGTATTTTAGACCTTCAGATACATAAAAAAAATCTGGAAAAAAATCTGAGAATGTTGTGCAAGATAAGCAAATTATACTAAGTATAAATATAAAGCTTCTGGTTTTACCCATGAAGCTACAGTACCACATCTCTCAGAAAAAAAAGGGAAAAAAAATAAAGTATTAGTGTTGTTGCTAGTTTTATTTTTCGTTTAGTACATTTCGTTTACAACAAAATGTAAATTAAATAATAGACACAATACTACTGCTACTACTAAGGCTAACACTGTTTTTGTGCCACTGCAAATCTTGGTTTAGAGCCAACACAATTCAATATTCTAACATGCATTAGCCATGTAAGAGTTAAGAAGCAACAGGAAAAAAATACTGTAATGTTCATATTGTATAAAAGATATCTTTGAGGAAGTGGTTTGATACATTGCTCTAAAGGTAGTTTTGATACCGGTGCACTCTGGAGTCCTATGTTAAACTTAGGAATGTAAGCTCATATTGCAAATATGAAATAGCACTAAATAATCTTATTTGTTTGGAAAAAATTGCCTTGATTTCAATAACTATAACTTGTGTTTTCATTTTTACTGTGGTGCTTTTGTGACTTTATGGGATATGCTGTATCTGTAATATTTCCCATAAAGCCATTTGGTTTATCAATTTTTTTCTCTTCCTCATTAAGGAACTGTCCACAGGTAAAATAGCAAACAGGCAGAGGGGTGGTAAATGTCCTCAGATATATGGAATGGCTGGGAAGAATAACTAAAAAGGCTTTAAGCCAAAAATTTGAAACAAAAAAAAAGATTACTGAATAGGTTTATAAACTCACTAGTGACGTTGACAAACATAGAATCATAGAATATCCTGTGCTGGAAGGGACCTACAAGGACCATTGACTCCGGCTCCTGGACTTGCACAGGACAATTGTTGGGGAGGATGAAACAGGAAAGCCTTGTGAATATGATTGTTTAAGTTTGGATAATATGAAACCTATAAGTGAAATAGAATTAAGGGCAGAGTTCTATATCTGAAATGCCAAACTCCAGTTACTGAACAACTGGAAAACAACGGTATGACCACTGAAGGTAACCCCCTTCTTGATTGAACAATACCCTCTGCTTGCAGACAGGTCCAAGGGTCAGAGCAGACCCCGCCAACCTGGCAGGGGATCCAGAAAGCAGTTTTTAGAGTTTGAAATACAAGACAGTATGGTAATGTAAGGATTCTCATAGGCTGTATGTAAATGCTATAGGACTCTGTATCTTGTACTAGATTGGTCAAGTAGACTAGAATATTCAGTAGAAAGAGATAAAAGGATCAGGAATTTCCTGTCCGGCCTCTCTTTTGTCTTCTCTTCTCTACCGGCGCCTCTTCGCCTGCTCCTCTTCGCCACCCCTTCTTCCTATCAGCTCTCTACCTCGGCCCTGCCCAGAGCTGCGGCTGGCAGCTCTCTGCAGGGCCTCTTCACCCACGCCCTAGCAATAAATCGCTTGCTTCAAGACGACTTTTGACTCCAGAGATCTCTCATCGTTTGTCCCGACCGTCTGAACCATGTGGTCCTACAGACAATGCCAAGAATCACAGACCATGTGTCTGACTAAGACAGTTTCAGAAATGATTAAGTAGGCTTGCTTTCTGTAATGTACGTGGAGAAAATTATGAAAATGTGAGATAACTAGAGCTGTGAGTTAAAACCTGGGCTAGTCTTCCAAGGAAGCACTGTAAAATTGCACCTACTGCCTTTCATTATTCAGTTGCTAATGTACTGGCACATTTTTTCTTTCTGTCTGGGAAATTATCAAGATTGCATAAAGCTATTGCTTTCCATTTCTAGACAAACAATGAACTCTCCTTACCCTTAGTAATTTACCTAATTTAATCTCAAATACTTTTTTCCTTTTCCCCACATAAGTTTCCTTGAGGTAAAGGAATTCTCAAATCCAGGAAGACACACTTAGAAGTCTCAGAAAAATGAAACTGTCAACCACTTGAAAAACCGTTCTCCACAAATTTTTGAGACAGGGCCTTTCAGGAACAAATTTTATGATGTAAAAATATCTTTTACCGTGTGCTGACTTAGAGCATGTCTAGAGTAAAAAGGAGTTCTATTCCTTCCAACTCAGTCAGGATTTATGATATAGTTCTGATTTTCTCAAAAGTATTTTACTGTTTGTTTCATTGCAGTTGAGGGAGGGTTCTAAAGAAGAGAATTTAAATGGAAATATTTCTTAATGTTGGAAAAATTACCAGCAGAATGTCTAGAAAGGAAGTTTTTCTTCCCCCAACTTTTGTTGATACCTGAATTACTCTGTTATTACATACTTAGTTAAAAATAGAATACACAGAGATGATTTAGCCATTTGTTGATATAAGTTTTCAGGTATTAATAACCCAGTTCCCAACAGACTAAATAGGAAGAATCATGAGCTTGTAGCTTCCATTGAAATCCATTTTTAGATGCTAGGGATTTTGTCTGTATCTTCCTCAGGAGTCACAAATCATAAATATTTATGACTTGCTGAAGAGAGTGGAAAGAAGGATGAGATAAAATATCAGTGTATTGAAAAGATAGCCTTACTTAAAAAAGAAGTCTTGAAACAGCAAACTAGCAAACCATGAAGAACAGTAGTAATTTTGTCCCCAACTTGGTCCTTAGAAGACACCATCTCTATCATAGGAGGTTGTTTTTAAAAGGAACATATAAGGGTTTTAAAAACCACTTTTTTTTCCCCCAAGCAAATATAGTAAAACTAACTAAAGAGAAACATGAACATTAGGCAAACACGACACTGTTAAGATGAACTTACTTAGTGGTCCAAGTGACCACCTGTACCAGGAAAAATCTTTGCACTCCCCCTGCACAAATGTACCTGCAGTAACTGAGTACTGCTCTATACACCTCTCCAATGACTTGGCATTGTAGAATCTAGCAAAACTGCGACACTTACTGCGGCCAGTCTCAGTGTCAGGCTCTGGGCAGGGGCTTGGCACCAATGTGAAGTTGCTTCACCACAGGCAATTTGCTTCTACATGGTGCTGGATGGCCAAGTAATAATATTCCACCAATTTTTACTGCTGAGGGCTTCTCCAAGCAGATGTCAACACAAGCTGCCAATCAAATCAGCCCATGATGATATCCCAGTATATGTTTCCAAAACGCTAAGGCATCATTCTCTTGTTGATCTGTGGCCGGCGTCTAGGCTCACTATAGTCTGTTCTTTCTTTTCTTGCCGTGTTGGACCTGGTTTATCATACCCAGGGGTTGTGTCTATTGTTCTCTCAGCCACAGCTTATTACATTCTATTATTAAACACATGAGGAAGGCAAGTACCCATGACAGGAGCTCTTAACTATTCAGGCCTGACTTTGAGTGCCATCCTGAGGAAAAGGCAGTGAAGTTGTCAGAGGTGCTCTGTTAGAGCATTTCAGCACAAGAATTTGGACTCTCCTTGGTTGTGTCTTCCAGGGTGACAGCAAAAATTTGTTTCTCTGCTTTCCATGATTAATAGGAGTACTTTGTTCTGCAGACAGTGCCCTGGGGAAAAAAACATGAACCAAACACCAAAAAACAAAACCTTCATGTCCCACTAATAATACCCATAATACCACCTGGACAAAATATTCTCCATGCAAAACACAAATTTCAGTCACTTTGTAAAATCTTAACAAAACAGGATGGAGGAACACACTTTAGAAAAGGAAATCCTACCTTTTCCAGTTGAAATTTATAGGGAGATGATGAGATGGGTTGCTGAACTCATTGCAAAAGGTATGAGGCTTGTGTTCCCAAGGCTGGGGCCTGCAGTTGCTCTGGACCTCTGGTGGCTCTGCTGGATCCACCTCAGCCCGGCACTGGACACCATCTACCGAAGTATAACAGCATTATCAGGAACATACTGGTAAGACATTTCCTCAACTAGATTTTGCTTCTCTTTTGTTGTTCATTAGTTTTTGGTGGGAAGAATCATTTGTCTTGGGCAGAAACTCACCCTGTTGCTGTAGGTTTGTCCTTCTGGCTGATTGCTGTTGGTTGGGCTGTACCTGTCTTATTCCAGGATGTAAGATTTTGCAACTAATACCCAGGCAAAGCTCATTAGAGACAGACAGTAAATTCTGTCTAAAGCAAACACAAGGACTGTACAGATATTTCACTTCCACAGATAGACCATAGCTGAAGATAGTTCAGAAAATTACAGATGTTTTGCAGGAATGAGGAGGAATCATAGAATTGGAGTTCAAGGAGCATTTAGAGAAGCATATGGGCAATGCTGTCAGGCACAGGATGGGATACTTGGAGCTGATCTATGCAAAACCAGGAGTTAGACTTTGATGATACTTGTGGGGCCCTTCCAACCCAGAATATTCTACGAGTCTATGCCTCCTGTAACTCTTGAAAAATGAGGATATTCCAAAAGTATGCTGTAGTTCCAATATTTAGAAAAGGAGAGAAGAATTATGCTCCCAAAAAATCTGTATATCAGTTAGCCTGAGTTGGTTCTTACAGAAAATGAGACTTGACTTAATGTAACTGACTCTCTGGCATCAATCCTCATGGCATCATGTCTAATTTTTTGAAGTTTATAGGTGAAAGTTCTTCAAGACCAACAGAATTCTTTTAATTTCTCTTGTTCTTTACCAAGGAAAATAGAAACCCACATCTGAATGCATATACAGAGGAGAGGTAATAGGGATGTTGGATTTTTCAAAGAGAAACAAATTTCTTGCTGCCACTTGTTGAACAAATATATTTAACTAAACAAGTGAATCTTCATCTGCATTTCTGAGGAAAAACAAAATTCCAAATTAATGCTAAAATAGGAGAAAGAGTCACCTTAACCAAGCAACAGCCTGGAATGTCTTGCCCGGAATCTAAGTAGGCTGTTTACCCACTAGAGATTGTGCCCTAATGACATATTCTGTGTAAGGGATGTGCATATTACTAACACCCAGTTCTAAAGCAGCCTGAAGACAGATTCAGCTTTGTGATGGACAAGAATTTTCAAATTTCTTTGGTTAATGTGGTGAAGATACAAAGTGGTCAAAGAGTAGGAGCTTTCCTGATTAGCATAAACCAAGCAATTGTTTATGAGGTTGTTAAGACCCTATTATTTAGGGATGCCTATACCCAAATTAAGGTGCAAATGAGTTCATATGCTGCAATCAATAGTACGGATTTTATTTAACGATGAATGTGAGGTAGAAAAATTAGAAAGAGAGGGAAGAGAGAGAGAAGTCTCCTTTATTTTCCTGACAGGAACATGCAAAAGAGTAGAAATTATTGTCAGTCATCTAACTAATTATATCAATTAATTGCTGGTGTGAATTGATTGGTGATGATTGGTGAGACAATAATTTATGAGTAAGATAAAATACTCTTGCAGAATTTCATATAATTAAGAGATAGTAAGACAACGTATTTCCAACACAGCCACGTGCAGTGTAGTGCAATGTGAACCAAGAATGCAAGCAGACTTCTATCATTCCATGCCAAAATATCTAAAAAATAGTGAGGATGTCAGAGGTAGCTTTCTCATCATGAACCCTGAACTTGATTATGAAAAAAAGAAAAAACTATTTCCTTGATTCTTTGAAAAGACAGATATAAAGCTGATATTATGTCTGTAAATGGCATTGTCAAAACCATAAGGAAATTGTCTCTCTGGTACTTCTTTTTGCTTTTAAAGAGTACTCAGAAATGTCAAGGTTGAAAAGAAAGCACACCCCAGTGACATGGAAGCTGTAAAACATGTCTGAAAAGAGAGTAGGAGAACAATATGTTCTCTAAATAAACATATGGGAAAGACACCCATCAAAAGCACGATCATTTCCAAGAGTGTGAAGTTGGAATTTAGACCACTACAGCCTTAAAAAAAAAGTCTTTTTTATGTATTTTGGTTGCCCTCAACCTCTGTTCCTGCTAATGTCTGTTTTTGATGATTCATGTGCTGTTGTATCTCCTGGTTCACTGTTGGCAAACAGGATTCAGAAGCTTCCACTGTTTGTTCCTGTTTCTGAATTTTTTAAGAACTAAAGCCACTTATGCTTTTGCCAGCATGAAAGTTGGCTTGATCCTGGGTTTGATCTTCAAGCTTTGGTGTTTCTTTTTGTGTGGTAAAGCATTAGGAAACATGACTTGTTTAACACTCATCAGAAAATTATGCGGTGAAGTCAACAGTCTAGAAACTTCAATCCAGGAATTCAAACTGTAATTCTGCCCTTTATCCTCTACACTATCACCTCATGTACTTTGCTGTGCCATTCCATACTGCATGTAATTTTCTGCCAAGAAAGTATTAATAATTCCATATAACCATCTTCTAAGCACAGAACTCAGCTCCCGTTAGTAGTTGTGGTGTGTGTTCAGTTCATACTAGTTCATTCTGTGTGTCTTTCAAAAGATGTTTAGGGACATTTTGATACCAGAATAACTAGATGTTCTCACTCATCTTTTGAAGTACAAACATCTTGCTCATTGGTCGTTTATCTCGCTACTTTGGAGACATATGTAATCAAGTTCTTATTTGTTCTTTTGCAAATCTGTAAAAATCAGACATCATACTTTTAGGCCTGTTTAGCTTTGCCTTCGCCCACATCTAGGAGGATAGTTCAATATTAAAACAATTTTTTCACACTTGTGTGCTTCTGTTAGGAGATTTACATGTTCACTAGATAGAGCTTGACTCTCTTCTTGTAAGTCTGCCTTAAGCTCAAAAATGAGTCTTTATTTACCTAGATAAAATAATTTAAATTGCTCCAATAAAAGCAAAATAATTTCAATGTGAGAGATAGGAAGTCCCTACTAAAAATATCCCAAAACGGAATGTTTTGCTGAATCTTATGGAAAGTAGGGACCCAGGATCTCAAATTACCTTTGGCAGAGGAAGAATTTGAACCTAGGCCCTCTAAGTGCTAGCTTGTTTTTCTAATTACTTTACCAGTAGCATGTGGAAAATGGGCCAAAATACCTTCTGATGGGCTTGACCTGGACTACTTCAAGGCTGTTGCTGCCTATGGATGAATTCCGAAGAAGTACTTATCAGTTTTTATTAGATTTTCCTAACTAGTCAAATTAGACTGTTCTCTGCTTACTATAACACCATTAATACTTTGAAAAATATCAGTTTTTCAGGAAAGCAGGGATCCCAATAGATTTGATTTAAAAATGGATAGATGATAAAATACTTGTGGGATATTCTGCACTATGTACTAAACTGAATCTCCAGTAGAGCAGTGAGGGTCCTGAGTGCACAAACAGGCCTTAATGGACCTGACCTGCCTCACCTGAGGTCTTCACACCCTGGAGTCTCATATCCATGGCCTGAGGAGTCCCTTTCCAGTGCAGCATTTTGCCTTGAGTACCTGCCTGAGATACCTTACCAGAATGCCAGTTTCCAGTCCAGTCACAGCCTATGCTCACCCCTCTTTATGGTCCCTCTTGATCTAGATTCTGACATGTCTGGATTTCTTCTTTTATGAAAGCATATATAACTAAATTGATAGCAACAGCAAATCCGTGTCACTTAAAGTTAGCATTCTGGAAAGATCAGAAAGGGCTCACTATTCATGAGTTCTCAAAGACAACATGGATTTCCCTAAAAATGGATATGGAAGACGCATTTCAGCTGATGTGGTTTAAATGGAAAGTGTAACCAAGGAATCACTACCTTGCTTTCTATAAAACCTGTATAGAAATATTAAACACTGTAAGATCTCACTCTTTTCAAATTATTATTTTAATTATGTGTTTAATCAGGAGCTTCTCGTGGTTTGCTTGCAAAGAATATTGACAGATTTATAACTGCACTGTAGATGTAAGACCTGAAAGGTTATGGAGAAAGGCTGGAATGGGAAAAAGAAGAAAAATATAGGATGGTCCTTACTTAAAGGAAGAAAGACAACCAAAGTCAAGTCTTAGCAAGAGACTTGAACTTCTTATGAGGCACGAGACTTAATTTAGACAGACCTGCATTCACATAAACAAAACTGACTTCCAGAAAAACCCTGCCATGGGCTAGTATTTTCAATCACTGGATCTCCTAGCAAGTCTTAATTTACTGTATTCTTGCTTTTTATAATATCACAGAAAAATAATGAAAACCTCCTGTAGACTGATTATTGTTACACCTCATGCCTCGAGTAATTTACACTCTTTAATCCAATTAATTTTTTTTTTAATTACTATTATTCTTTTGTGAATACGAAGGTGTTTAAATTAAAGCAAAATTAAGTGTTCTCATTCTCTTTCATGTGTAGCTTCTGGTGAAGCTGTAATTCCTAGATTTATTACTACACAATTGAAATCCATTTATAAATTGCCATTACAGACAGCTTTATGAAATTTTCTAAACAAGGCACAATTCACAGTATCCCGTGGATAGCTTCCAAATGTACAATAAAATGTTGTCAAAAGTTTAATGTGCATTTTTACCCCAAATTTTCAGAAAGAACTTTGAAGAATAAGAAATTTGATTATGTCTTCTTTGATATGTTTGGTAGCTACTATATCAGTTTCATAAAGCTTCTATATTCGCCCAGAACTATCATTGCATTAAATTAACAACCAAAATTTGAGAAAGAGAGCTCTCACATTTTCCAAGTGGACCTATGTAATGATTTAACATAAAATATTTCCTAAAATACATTAAAACTAAGCTTTTAATAAATCTTTTGGGGTATAAAATAATCAAATTAACTTACTGATTTTAACAGCATCAAGTTTTCATATCCCTTTCCACTAAAAATCAATAGTATCTTTAATTCCATGTTACAGAATTGAGTCTTTGGCAACTAATATTCTCAAATTTGTCTGTCTAATGCTACTTTTAAAGCACAGACAAAGGACAAGATGAGGTGATAGTTTTATTTTTCTTGAAGCTCCAATACATCAAAATAGGATTTCCGATAACAACTGAAATGGAAGATAAACTGAAGTAATTGTCCATATGGCAATTCTGCAAAATGCTGGTTACAAACCACATTATTAAAATATTTCCATGGCAAAAGCTTGAACTGTACCTTTTTCCCATTAGTTAGCTACTCCCAAGAAAGATCCCTGAACACAATTTTACTTTCTTACCTTATTTTCTAATGTATTGCATACATTAAAAATATCTGTGCAGAGGGTTACAGATTCACAAATACACCTTTCCCCTTCACTTCCTAAAGCAGAGATAGTAAATGGTGATTCAAAATTTTAACTATACTGACATCATTACAAAAATGGTTCTCTCTCATCTTAAATAAACTTGTTAGGCAAAGAATATAAAATTATCAAATATTAATTATTTACAACTTATTTACAGCATCTCCAAAATCAAAAATATTTTTACTGTTTTCTTCCACTTGAGGTCAGGAATTTGAAGGGGAAGAAAATTCTTCCTTATGAGCCCCCAAGCATGTGAATATCGGAACAACTTCATTGTAGACTGAGACAGGCAGGGACATAAAAGCAGTCCTTTGGGAGCCAGAAGCAAGATTTAGACTTGAGCTCAAAGTGTGTTGGACCATCTGATGCAGAGGGAATGTTCAAAGTCAAGTCCTTGAGTTGTTGGAAAGGAGTAAATTTTTCTATATGCACCTCAAGGACTACTGGAAGCTGTTTCAACCCGAGAGCCTGGGCCATTCTCACATGAATATAGGAGATAATGTTTCTGTTTCTTCCCCGTGCAAAAGTAGCCTGGCATTTAATTTATATTACACAGTAAGTACTGTATTTCCTATTGACAGGTCTATCTTGTCCTAATTTTGACTGACTTGGGATACTGCTGATTCAATGCAAGCCAAGAAGTGGCTCATGACAAGTGTAGCAAACTGACCGTAGAGACCTTATAAACGCTTCAGATAATAATCCTCTAAACAGCATTTTATAAGTGAAGAGACACTATGATTATGTGTCACGGTGGTTAAGTCCACCCTACACCCCCCATGTTGTTTCAAAGTCGTATCTCCCCACACCACTGTGCCAGAAGGTTCTTTTTCCCTCAGTCCTTGGTCCTCTCCTCCCCTCCCCTCTTCCATTGGCCCCTGTTATGCCACTCAACCTTTCCTCCCCCCCCCAGCCCTCAGATTGCTGGTTACTGATGTTCTGCCCGCCCCTGGGACCCCTCAGGGTAAAACCACGCGAGTGTGTTGGAGGTTCTTTGTCTCTGCCTCCCCTTCGGGGCGTTTGGTTCAAGGTCCGTGCAGACCCCAATAAACGGCCTCAGAATTTCACACAAAGAATCCCTCTTGCCTCTTCATCTCCGTAACGTGCAGAGCTGTGTGTGAGTGGCTGCTTGCATCCACCAGCAAGGGTGAGGCTGAGTGCTCACGTAGGTGCTAACAGGGCACCGCCACAGCGTCTCTGCGAGGGACTCTGTGGGAGAAGCGCGGGACCAGTCCATCGACCCCACGCACCACGTTAATTACGTATCTCGGGGGGGGCAAGAGAAAAATGGCAGCATTTCCATTAACAAAATTAACTTGGGACAAAGATCTTTTAATATCTAAGTCTGCAAATTATCAGTAATAGTAGTGTATGTAAAGATGACTAGTTTTATGATATGCTCAGGCAGGCTCTGAGAATACCTGGCTTTTCAGTGTCTGACATTATTTGCACCCATCAAAAATGAGAGAGTGCAATGAGAAAACAGATTTAAAAATTGGTATTTAGAAATTATATTAAAGGTCTTTTAGGAGGTTTTGGGTTATTTGTGGGGTTTTTGTTTACTACAAGGGACAGAAGTTTTGACGCTACCTCTAGTGACTTATTTTAGTCATTACAGTAATATACTAGCAGTTCCTTTTGATTTACGGACAAATTCCACATGAAATACTGTCCCACAGTATTTCAGAGACACATAGGAGCGAAAGAATGTTGAAAACAAAGTCTCTTATACACATCTGAAATATTTATTCCCCTCTCTTCTTCCCCTACCAACTGGATAGGACATCTGGAAATTGAACTTAAGCATAAACTCCCACTACTAAATTGGTCCAATCTCTTACCCAGAATCATAAAGTAGCATACTATTCTACTGACTTTGCTGACTTCCTTTTGTAGTTTTAGCTTTACTTTCACTGGATTTCACTAACAATTTCCACTGAATAAAAATCTACAGTATTTTGGTCGTGTCAAAATAATTATGTATAAATAATCCTTTTCCTTTTTTCATATGTTAATTAATTTTTCTTGTGGAATATATCTTTTCATAGGTTCTCACAAGAGATGCATTTTTAGCAGTGTTACTTATTTGTAATCACTGTGGTCAAGATTATATGATTTTTTTTGTTTGTTTTTTAGGTATTGGGTACTATAGAAGAGAAATTGTGGGATAATTAAAAAAAATAAAACAACAGTAGAGAAACATTTTTCACTGAAGTGATCAGCCTGCCATTAGAAAATGTAATAATGTAAAAATCTTACTTTCGCTCTCTCTTTTTTTATTCAAATCCACTGTGTTCGGGTTTTATTATGATGATTTTTTCTGTAAAATTTATTTATTTATAAATGTAAACAATTGTTTGTCCATAAATGGACCAGAAAAATTGTATTCACTGTATTTTCATTTAAAATGTTAATGAATGGCACAAAAGCTTACATTCTTTTTTCATAAGGATTCATTTTTATATGATCAAAATCTCAAGAATGAGAGAAGAGGGAAAAATTCATGCATAATTTGCTTTTCATTAGGAACATTCAAAACTTACTAAGCTATTTTCTTGTAAACTCTAATTTGCATGATTGTGTTTAAGCTCTGCTGTCCTAGATTAATGGAAAATACTATTCAAAAATTTTTGTTGCCTCATAAGGGAACACTTTGTTAGAGAACTGTCATTTCCTTGCTACTTACTGTGGTGTTGTCCCCTATAATGGCAAGAAGCTGTTACTAGGAACTATCAGAGCCAGCATGAACTAAGACTTAGAGGATACTACACTCAGAATGACAAAAAAGTCAGGGTAAGAATGCAATGATAGTCAATGGATGTTGAAATTCTTGCGAAAGGTTTCTGTCAAAGAAACCTGTCAGTGCAACAGCATAAACATAGGCTCATATTTCATTCATTTTATTTCAAGGTAAGGTAAAAACTGGACAGGTAGCTCTTCCTTTACACTGAATGTAAGAATTTAAACTATTAAATTTGTAAGTAGATAGGAAAAAATTACAGATATTTTTTCATGAACAGAATACCCTCACATGTACCTGTCCATACAAAAACCCACACTTGCTGTGCTTCACCATGATTTATCAACCCACCTATAAAAATTTCATGGTAAACAGAAAAAAATGCTAGTGATTGAAATATTTTCAAATTCAACTTCTCCAAATCAGATTAAAATTCTAAAACTGATGTAAAAAAACCCCACCATTTTGATAAGGAGAAGAGAGTCATGTCTATGATGAAATGGATTGGCAAATTGCTCAGGAATTCAGAAAAGGACCTAGAAACAAAACTCATGTGACTTCAAAAGCGATTTGCTTCTCTTTGAACTTGCTAGAAATTAATTCACAAGGCATTTGCATGGCTGCAAAAAAAAAAATCTTGAACTTTTATTGGACTTTCTTTCTCAGATTTTGCAAGACGTAATTCCAATGCCTCAATAGAGCAAACATTTAGATAATTTATAACCCCCCAAACTTTCAGTAATTAACATGCAGAATGATACTATTAAAGAATGCACAAATATTAAATCTTACATATATTTTCATAGGTATTCTATTTGATTTCTTGTAAGTAGTTTCATATATGTATCCTGCTTTCATGAAAGCTTCATGCAAATTTATAATTTTATGAATTATACCAAAAAACAGGTGACAGAAAACGAAAAACGCTAAAAAACCCAAAGTATTTGAAAAACACTTGGAAGACAATAGAAAAATAATAGCACAGATCTGTCAGGAACCATTTTTGACATACAAGTTTAATTAATTTTTGACATTGTAACAAGCTTTATGGGTTGAAGAGGTGTAGGGGATGCCCAGTCTTGTCTTGAGCACAACTTTTGATACTCAGGTAAAAAGTTCAAGAGCCATTTAAGAAAAACTGCAGTGCCGTTTCAAAGCTCTTTGGAATCATATTGAAAGATTTACTGGAGGTTCAGAAGAACTGAAGGGTTTATGAGTTCATTCTTAGTCTGGTAATAGCTGCTTTCTTGAATAATCTGGCCAATAGAATAGAGACTTCAGGACTAAATTTGGATTATATCAAACAGGACAGTTTGTACGGGCTGAAATAGAAGGTTAGAAATCCACAATCTTAAAAAAAATGTATCAGAGGTAAGGTTCAAAACAAACAAAGAAACAAACAAAACAACAAACAAACACCGTTATTTCACTTAGGACGGCTACACAATACAAATGGAGGAATATTAAAATGTACTTAGACTACAAAGTAAATGAGCAACTGTGTAGGAGTTCTACAGAAAGGTTTCTGAGAGCTAAGCATGAATCAAAACCACCATAATGCTTAAAACAGTAGTACACCTCAGTAGTATTTTGTTGCATGAGTAGGACAATAGGCTGTAATATGCATTAACATTGTCCTTCCGCTGTACTCGACATCACTAAAGTTTCTCCTGGAATATTGTTTAGTGACAAAGTTCAGAAAGATGGGGATAGATATGCAGAGACTCTTGAGAAGGAGAAAGGTAGACTGAGTTAATCACTTTTTTAGCAAAGTTTTGCCAAGCAAAATGGAATAGGCTTTTTTTTCTTTTTTTTTTTTTTCCATTTTCTGTTAGGTATAGAACAAGAAAAAATGGACATAAATTGCAGCCAGGATGTCAGGTTAGACACTAGAGAAATTTTTCTATCACTAAGGATAGCAAGAAATGTAATAGATTGCCTGGGGAGGCTGTGGATTTCTCTGTCATTAAAGCCCTTTAGAACAGATGGCGAGTATCTGACAGAAGTGATGCAGCAATGCCTAATTCTCTCTTGGGAGAGAAGGATAGATTAAATGACCCCTTAAGGTTCTCTCAGCTTCTTCTGCCCCTTTTTTCTTTTCAGGTCTAAAATATTTTACAGTACATTAAATTTTTGTATGCACTTTGATTACTGAAACTGTTATGTACAATCTCTAGGTTACTTGCCAGTATCCCCCTGCCACAGAGTGTTCTCCTCTCCCTGAAGACAAAGACTTGGACATTTATTGTCCCCAATGGTACGGGATAGACTGGGGGATGTATATGTGACTATGTCAGGTCAGCTAACAGTTCTCTATCAAACAACTTTTGGCACATTGAGCCCAAGGAAGGGAAAAATGCACACTTGATTTTGGAAAACATACTGTAAGTAAGAGTTCAAAAGTTTATGGTCTTTCAGAAAGTGCATCAGTGTTATAATCCAGCATAAAACGTTTGCAGGTACTGGAGTTATTTCAGTTGACTTTCCAAGGTGAGAAGTGTTTGTCTACCTTTTTTCCCAGGAGTTGTTTGCTGTCATATTAAGTCAAAGTAGAAAAGAACGAGTCTCCAAATACCAGAGCAATACCCAATTAAATAGGAATTCAGCAAATTGAAAATGAAAAATGGATTTGGAAGTAAAGGTAAGCTTTGGAGACAGAACAGTATATTTTCCATTAATGGGCATTGACTGACATTTAAGCAATTAATATTTCATCTTCTATGTTTGATGACCTATGTTCAGATTTTTCATGTTAATATACTTCTTTCCTAGTGCTTACCTCAAAATCTCTAAATGAAATTTTGGGTTCATATGCCACTTTTCAAGGCAAACTTTGTGAAACATGAGATTTGTTAAATCTCTTCATATTTTTTTATTGCCATCGGATAGGGAAATTTCAAATAGCAATGTATTAATATTGCAGTACTTTACTGTTCACTGTTACAGTAGGCAGAAAAACCCCCAAAAATAAAAATAATAATAAAAAAGAAGTAATATTCTACATAAAATTCATTGTACCTTCTGGTGAGCAAACACGGTAATTGGACTAAGCTTTCTTATGATTAGAAAGTCTCAGAGACCAAGTGTGTTTCTGAGTACAACAGCCATTTTCCTTTTGAAGTTTTACTTTTCATAAATAATTAACATTTACTCAAAACTATTCAAATTAGACATAGAGAAGGTTTTCTCTGCTTTTTTTCCCTCTATATAGCTTATAGGGGTTTTTTTTGCAACTAATAAATTATTTTATTAGCATTTTAGTATTTCTGAGTTCTAAATTTTCTTGAAGCCCTCAATAGAAACACAAAATATGCTATTTATTTTCAAGATAAAGATAATTAAGTATAATTTGACTGTACATAATCAGAAGCCCAGTATGTAATTCCACTGGGAAAAAAAATACTGGGTTTTTTGAATAGCAAAGAAAAAGTTTGTTCCAGAGCCTTCTTTTTTGTATAAGAGCAAATGTAGCCACTCTGTTACTATAGAAACTCCTTAATACTGTTTTATTGGTACATTTCAATTTAATATTCTACATACAACCACAGATTCAATAATGTTATATGGATCATGATTAACAAGTCGTAAAAAGAATGAGTACTGAGACGTCTTCTGGGCTGCCCTGCATTCCCCTTTATTGGCATCTTCTCTCTGTCCCAAAATTCAGTGAGTGTATAGAGGTTTTGTAGAACACAGTGAATAATCTATTTCTAAAACACTATTACTTATTTAAAGGGAAAACCTAACCAGAGTGTGGGAACATGACTGAGAGTAAAAAGATCATGGTACAGAAGTTATAGGGAAAAGCGAGGTTGCTACTCTCCATATGGAATGCAGTCAGCAGGTCCGACCTCCCCCACACAATACAATCCAAGGGGGCTGAACCGATGATGGAGCAGAGTGGAGCCAACATGGCCAGGCTCTGCCAAAACCCTTGCAGAGGAGAGAACTCAGTGGTACTTTCCAGCTGATAAACCACACAGCAGCTGAAAACCAAGGGAGATGAAGGAAGATGTCCTGCTGTTGCATCAGCAACAGTGGCAAAATCCTGGACTGACCCATGTCCCCATCCCAAGGTTATCTCAGGGACTATTCTGAGACATCCACCCCCCAGATACGTCCACCACTCACTAGTAAGGTGTATGACTAAAGTCACCCAAGCTCCACCTAAATGTAAAGAAATAGTGTAAAAGTAAGCTAAAAATGGGGAGACTCCAGCATAACTTCTGGGATCAGTTGAGGGGTTGAACCTGTCCCCCTTAGAGGTGCCTTTTGGGTAAAGAACTGTGTTCTCTGCATGCTGTGTGATTATCTCGAGCCAGCTTTTACTGGGGCTTAGAGCTTGTTAGTATATTGCCTTAAATTAGTATTATATTTGCAGTCAGGTACAGTCACTGGCAATTCTCAAACCTTAAATTCCCACAGTTTCACTAATTAAGAGTCTTATTCTGTAAACCGTTAATGTGAGTCCTTCGAGGGTACTGGCCATCACTGACAGTGGGTAAAGGTGTGGAGACACAGAAGGGGGTTCTCTGTTTGGTGTGTGACCCTCACCAAGACATTTGAGCCGCCCTCTGATCCAGTGGGACTGTTGAGTGAAGGGTCCCCGTAATGGGATACTGACAGGCTGGTCGGGCACAAGGGTCTTGGCTTTCCTGGGGCACTGACAGACTGATCAAACACAAAGGGCTTGAGAAGATCTCTCCTTTTCCCGACACAGAGCCTAACAGAATAAAATATCAGGTAATTAAGAAGCAGGAAATGCAAATGACACGGGATTTTTATAAATCAGTAATATAAGTTTTTGTGTTAGAAAAAGGAAGTGTAATCTTTCTACATAACATTAAAAATTGTATTTTCAAATTCTTGCAATGCCACCATTAAAGAGATCAGTCGGAAGAATATCATACTACTATGTAGACTGCATTTTCATCAAACAAGTGTGCTTAAAAAAACTCCCGTTACAAGGGGAAAAAAAATTATCCACATCTGTAACAAATAATAAGTAAAAATACCTATTTATAGATAGGGCCGTAGTCAAGTGACTAATTATCCAAGTGAAATACATCTGTAGCTACAAGTGCTGAGGGGAGAACATAGGGTGAAAGAGATTAACAATGGAGGTATGGCAAATTATACAAGATTTGCCAACCCACAGACAACGGAAGATGGAAAACTATTCATTTTGTTAGGTGCTAGGTGCAGGTTTCTGCCATGGAAGTCTCCGCAGCCCTTCCTGAAATATATGCACACAGGGGCAGGAAAAGTGGTTTTTTCTGTGGCCTTGTCTCCTCATCTTGTAACTTATCTGTTGGCCTTGTGGGCTCTCTGGAAGGAATTTTTTGATCCTTGGGGCCTTGGCAAATTTTGTCACGATTTTATTTAAAGTTTTAATCAGCCTTGTTTAAATATTTCAGCTGTCATAAAATGTAGCTTCTCTCCTAGAATTTAGAATTACACTTGTATTTATGTCCTTGTCTCTCTTAATCTTGTTTGCATTTTCATTATATCTGTAGTTCAGTGCAGCTACAATTCCATTGTAGCTACACTGCAATTATCAGTCCAAATACTCTTGAAATACACAGAGGACTCCATATTTCCAGGTTCCAATTACAGCAGTGAAATGTCATCAATCAAGCTTTCTTCAGTTCATGCAAGCACTTCCTATTGGTCTTGACAGGCCTGGGTGAAATGTACCCTGAGAAATCTGAGAGTGCTGAATTTGCCAGGTTTGATCTTCTGTTATGGTCACAAACACAGCACAGATACCAACCTGCCTAACTCTTCACTGCAATGTACCTTATCCACAGTGTTAGATTAAATTAACCATTCTTGTAACTAGATAATTCTCCAAAAGGCTTAGTACTACAGTGAGACCACAGTGAACTACTGTTATGTTTGTCTCTAGTCTTTCCTGTCATAATCTGGACAAGTAAATATCCCTATTTAGCCTAGAGGAAATTTTATATTAAAGTACCTAGCAGGAACAAGATGATCTCTGTACATCATACACTGTGAAATGCCATCTGATATCCTGAGCAGGGGTAATTTTTCAAGTGGCAAGTCTCATTTAGTAGAGGAATTTTCAGGAGTTTACAGAAATTTTTGACAGTGTCTACTTTCACAGAATTATAGAATGATAGAATGGTTTAGGCTGGAAGGGACCTTAAAGATAACTTATTTCCAACCCCTCTGCCATAGGCAGGGGCACCTTCCACTAGACCAGATTGTTCTAAGTCCCATTCAACCTGGCCTTGAACACTTTCAGGGATGAGGTGTCCACAACTGCTCTGGGCAGCCTGTTCCAACTTCTCAGTAAGGAATTTCTTCCTCAACTAAGTCTTTTAAATACTCTTTCCTTTTAAAATTGCTACCCCCTGTTCCATCACTAAATTATTCAATTCAACATGTAACAGGTAAAGAAATATTTGAGCTACTTGCTTTGGGTCAGATCCTCAACTGGTTTAGAGTCATTAAGCTGTTGAAGTAAATAGGACTATGACAATTTGCATAAGTTAAAAAGGTTTGCACTCTGATGAAAAAACCTATGTATGTCAGGTCAAAAAGAGTTCACAGACGACTTTGGACACTTTTCTGTTGTAAACAAGCTTAGCTGCAATATATGAAGAGACATGACAAGCAGTAGTATTTGGGAAACCAGTTCTAAAGAAGAGAAGGATCTTCGAACAAAGGGGACATCAGCTTTCTTCTCTGGGTTACTAAAGTTACACTTTGCTGGGTTACCTGATTTCAGTGGAGGGCCATGACAGCACAGCCCTCTTAGACATAGCCCGGTTGCATACACGTCTGTATACTTTATCTAACTAATGTACTCTATTTAATATACCAAGAAAGAAAGAAAAAGAGATGGCTGAAGAAAGAAAGAAGAGAACATCAATGGGTTTGCCTTATTCTTACAAGAAAACTAAAGGAGCAGAAGAATCAGCTGGAGAGCTGCTCTAACAGAGCAAAAGAATTACCTCCAGCTGGGATATGAGAAAACAGTTCTGGGAGTGTGAGTGTTTCCTTTGGGTTGAGTAGGAGGAGTGTATACATTGATAGGAAACTAAACTGAAACTGGACTATTTTAACAATCTTTACCTGGAATAATCTGAGCTTCATTGTATGCTAATTAATGCTTAGTCAGCAATAGTAGGGAGGCATTTTGACAAACTTAACAAGAAGAGGAAACTGAAAACTTTCTGTAAATACCTTTCCTCAGAGATGGTGCAAGCAGCTATATGTGTGGTGATACATATGCATATGCATCATTATTTATATGTACATATTTGGCATTTTGGAGTTGTTCCTATTGAATATTTTCTAACATTCAGATTCAACACATTCAACAGCTGCTAAATTGCTTTCAGAAGAGACATGGTTACTGGATATTTTAAAAAAAAGATCAGATTTTTTCCATATAAAATATTACTGTGATTATTTAACAAGGTAAGACTTTTTCAGTACAAAGTGCCTATGTTCTTTGAACACAATCATGGCTGTAGAAGACTAACCTTTTTGTGATTTAATCCCATCCAGCAACTAAGCCCCACACAGCCACTTACCTTCTCTCGTGGTGGGATGGGGGAGAGAAGCAGAAGGTTGAAAATGAGAGAGCTTATGGGTTGCAATAACATCAGTTTGATATGGAAAGCAAAAGCAGCTCATGCAAGCAAAGAAAAGGAAGAAATTCATTCAACAGTTCCCATCAGCAGGCAGATGTTCAGTTATCCTCAGGAAAGCAGGGCTTCATCACATGTAACTGTGACTTGGAAAGACAAATTTGATCACTCTGAACACCCTTCCCTACCTCCTTCTTTGTCCAGGTTTATATGTTGAGTGCAATGCTAGATGCTATGGAATGTCCTTTTGGTCAGTTGGAGTCAGTTGTCCTGGCTGTGTCCCCTCTGAACTCCCTGTGCATTCCCAGCTTCCTCACTGGTGGGGTGGGGTGAGGAATAGAAAAGGGCTTGCTGTGTAAGCACTGCTCAGCATCAACAAAAACATCCTTACACTACCAACACTGGTTTCATCACAAATTCAAAATGTGCCCTATACCAGCTACCATGAATAAAAATAATTCTATCCAAGTCAAAACCAGCACAAGCTCTGTGAATAACTTGTTTGGAAACTATTGGGAGTATAGAAGCTCTTCTAATATGTGAAATACAACTGAGATAGAATTCATTCTGTTAGATAATATTCTTACAATGCTTTAAAATGGAAACCCCTTGATTTCGTATGGTAAAGTTCAACATAAATTTAAGCAACGATAGTATATATCTTTCCTGTTTCATTTCTCTAAATCTCTAAATTTCAATATTGGACTGTCATGTTCTGCCTCCTGAATTTAAAACTGAAATATTTCAACAGAGATAGACACTATGAAAATTATCCGCATTACTCTCTGGCTGATAGCTCCACCACAGCTTGAAACAGCTGAATTCCCACTGTGCCAGTTGTCACTTCTGTTATCAGCAGAGGCATTTATTTCTATACTCAGAGTGTAGCACATTTTAATGACTCTGAAATACAAGAAGACATGCAAAACTGATTTTGCATTCCATGCCCTTAAGCAAGCCTATTATCCATGTTGTGAAAACAGCAAGTTAGCATTTTTGTTGTAATTATTTGAGCTAATTATGTATTATGTTTCTACTCAGAGGCATTTTCTTCCAAAGCAGTTTATGCAACTACTGGCTGAGCAAAGGCGAAGCAGCTCTCCAGAGGCATCTGCCTTAAGATAGCCTCATGCAAGTTTCCCTTGACAAAGCTGGCATGCTTTATGATTGAAAAAAGCCCGCAATGTACCTATTGTATGTCTCAGATAAGAGTGATTCAGGAGTGCTTGTGAAAGAATGCTTTTTCAACATTTATACTAATGATTATAATAATTCTTAAACTTTGTATGTTTATGCTGAGCAGGACTATGATATTAGTGTCATCCAGAGATTTAAAAGGCAATGTTTTAATCAACCAGTAGGTTCCCTACAGTAATCCACATTTCCAAAAAAATGTATTTTGAGGAAACCAAAAAGAACCCCATGGGCATCATTTTCACAAAGAAAAGCTTCTGTAGCTGCTAGGAAGAGGTGAAGCCTACTCAAAGCTCATATTTACTTTTTCACCTAGTAAGATGTAAGACCTTTATCCTACTTTTCCTTCATACTGGTCTAAGTGCAGAAAAATACAGAGACATCAGCAGTGGAGCTGGCTTGCTGAAAAAATGAAACAAATGCACTGCTGACTGAAAAGCGCTACAAACCTGATGTCTGAGGTCATTGTAGCAAATGTCTGTATTTGGGCCTGGAGCATAGGGATGGGGGCTTCTGGTTTCCTTTCTCTTCCAAGGATCAGGAGAGGTTTCTCACTCTGCAGAAAGAAAAAGCCCTGATTACTGTTGTTAGGGAAGGGTAAGAGGACAATTTGGCTAGATGAGTCCACACAAGGAGCTGCCCCAGCTGTGTAGCTGGGAGAGCAGGATGGGACAATCAGGTGTTTGCTGCAGAGCCCTCTAATGACAACAAAGATTTGCAACCAGAACCAATGTCAAATCAGCCAGGACTCTGGAATTCCCATTCGAATGCAGAAGTGTTGTCTAAAGGAGTAAGGGGTCAGTAGCCACTGTGCTGTGGGAGTAGACAAAAGAGTAGAAAAGACCACAGGTAGAAACACTGAGATAGATCGATCTGTGCAGAGGTACAGGCACCCACAAACACAGCCAAGTCTTGTTGTTAGTGTAGTGAACAGACACACTATAAACAACCAGGCCTGAGGAGATTTATATATGGGGGTGCAATCATAATAAATACAGCATTAGCTTCAGTAAGGTGGCTCTCCGAAGAAGGGGAGTATATTCTGTTTATAATGTTAACTCTATTGTCTGGACCTCAAGGAGGAAGTGTGCAATAATGAATGTAAAGATTTGGAAAGGAATTCATAGAACTAATCAGGATGAACTACTCAGTTAATCTCCACTTGTCAGCTCATTCTCAAACCACAACAAGGATATTGAAGAAAACTATAAACAAAAGTTGCTCAAAATTGGTATTAAAAGTGTAATTACTAATGGGAGAATACACAATGAAACACTCTTCAAAATCCATAAGGAAAAATCTTGACTATTACAGCTTAAAATCAGTAATGGTGTCAAAACATTCTTAAGGTATTCCTTCTTCATTAGCCAGGCATATTCATATGTAGAACAGCTGGCCTAGAAAGTAGTTGCAAAGGTATTTTTTCTGCTCTGACAGAGTTTTTGTATGCGATAGACGCTCCTGATAGACTATTTTAAAATTAATTGTTGGCTCTGTCGACCTCTAATTACATGGCATGGAGGAAAAAAGGTAATGGAGTCCAATTAATAATGAAAAGACCTATTTGATTCTAAAACATGATAAGAAAATAACATATTCTGGGCTGTTATCAATGTATGAAATGTGTAGTGAAACTTTTTACATAATAGCTTTTTTTTTTTTAATTATTTGGGAAAAAATTGTACATAAAATTGGTTTTTATTGTATTATTTTAAAATTATTGGTATAGACAACTATCATTGTTTAAGACCACAAAAAAGTGAAAACTTCCAAAGAGAGTAGTATATTGAATGTCCAACAGTGATTTTAGGAAATTTAACTTTTCTTTGTAGGGTAAACAAATGGAATTGGGTTTGATAATTCCAATTCAAAAAAATATTCAATTTATTGTTCTCTGAAATATCTTTTTATTAGAAGTACCAAGTGCAGTTTTGAAAATACATCTTACACATCAACATATATGAATCAAAATACTGTTAGCATCCATTGCACCACTTAATCAATATACACTGTATAATAATGTAACTAGGTAAGATTTTTGAAGATAACTACTGGCTCAGATTTTGTTATTATTTGGGCTCTTAGTTTATTTTCTTTATGAGGAATTACCTTCAAAGTGTATTTGATCACTACATTATGAAAATTGACCTGTTTCATCTGTTTCTGCTTAATTTGGACATGACTTGGGATACATAAAAGCTTCACATTGCTTTTGAGTTCTTGAACATTGACATAGATTAAAGTTAACAAACAATGAAAGGAGAAAGGGAGAGAGATTATGATTAGAGCACAGAATAAAATAAAGTATTAGTCTTTAAAATAACTTTATAAGACAAAGAAGATTTATTCAGACCTACTGTTGAAAAAGATACGATTATATGATTGAATGAATTTTAAAATAAATTTTAAAAAATTGTAGATTCTTCTTTGACCAAGAATGCTAAGACAGTGATGATTCATTTTAGCAGATAATGTAACCCATTACTGGATAGCCCACAAACAGCAATGAACTACAAGGTGCATGGCATGGAAGAGGCAGTCTGTGTTGTGAAGGACTGAGGAGAATAAAGTTTCCACAACAGAACTGAAACCTGTTGGAAACATGAGAGAGACTGAATTGTATGCTGCACATAGGTTCATAACTGCAAACATGACATGAGAATGAGAACAAGGGGATAAAGAGGAGAAATTTGGCAACCAGGAGCATAGGGATTATTTAACAGTAGTGAAAGTTGACAATTTCCTTTAAAGCAATAAGAGAAACCAGGAGTGTACTGTTCATGTTCTCAGGACATCTCTATAGGTAAGGATGTATCCTTATACCAAAGTTTGTGTCTTAAAGAGAAGTTCTATAAGCCAATTAATGGTTGTTTTCAAAATGGAAAAGACCAAAACAAATTGAGAACATTTCTCTAATGTAATATCCGCAGCTTTTCAGATGGCTAGCTGTTCTGCTGGTTTTCTGTAATCGTGCATCATATCTCGAGAGAAGAGTGTGGGTGGTTAGAAGCAACATTTTTGCCTAAAACTACAGATTCTGTATTTCTAACATGCTATTCTATATTTGAATACTAGCAAAAAAAGTGTAACTTGCTAAATATTATGATGCTTTTCCTTACCCCAAAACTACAAAAAGCTGGAGTGGGGGAAAATTAATTCATTAGAAGCAGAAACTGAATATTCTGTCCCAGTATCTGTGTTTCTGATTGAACATGCAGTTTTAAAAATTTTATAACGTCAATATCCTAACAATATAAAATAAGTTGAGATATCTCTATGTCCAACTAAAAACTGTGTATTAGTTCAACCTCTAAATTACTTTGTGCTAGCATAATGAAGAAATGAGTATCATAAGGCCAGCTGGCTTAAGATTTTTTTACACAATGAGAGAAAGGTTTCAAATCTCTACTTAGAGTAATCTGTCTTTCTGTATCCCTCTCTCTTGGACAATGGGTCAGGAGACAGCATGTTTTTATTCATGCTTCATCATTATTTTAATTTGAACGGCCAAAAAAGCTCCAAAATTATTAGCTGCTTTCCTAATTTTTTAGGAAACCGTATTCTGACCAACAGATCAGAGGATCTGATGCTGATTTGGAGCATTTTATCTCCTCTGTAATCACATTTAGCTCTTTTTTCTCTATCGTCAAAAATATTCAGATCCAAAAATCATCCTTTTCATTTATGTGTGATTGTCATTTTTCTTTTTGAGAGTGAAAAGTGCAAAATTTTCCACAATTCCCTTCTGCCTGGCTTTTTTTGTCTTTTCTGTTGAAGATTTTCCTGTAGCACTTATGGTGCCTTTTTCCTTCATCTTTTTTTCAGAAATAAAGCAGCTAAGCAAAAAGACCGTTCAAAAACCTCCTCACACAAGAAGTACCAGAATTTGTTTTCAGATATAAAGTCATTCTAATAAGAATAGAACATTTAATGATGTAAGGTTTGACTATAAAAGAATAAAAGTTTAGAAACCTAGTCAGTGTTATTGCCATTAGATTGTAGTCAATCTGTGCAATACTAAATCCTGTAGCAACTTACTTGGAATCTTAAAAAATATCTGCATTGAAAAGAGGATTGAGATCACATCCTCAAAAACATTTGTGGATTTTGTTTCGTTGGTTTTTGGTCGCTTGCTTGCTTGCTTTTGACACATCTCAATGAGATTAATTACTTGTCAAACACCTAGTTCAGGATACAAAAAAAAATTTGTCCATACTGAATGTTTTAGGTAGTCTTCACTTATCTCCTAGTGAACAGGCAGCTCTATTATAAGAAAGAACCTAAATAAAATCTCTGGAGTAAAATGTTCAGAACCTGTGTCTGGCAGCACGTAATTCGCCAGTCACTGTATATTCTTCTCTAGAGCAACTTCAATACTATTTGTAAAGCTTATGAAAAAATTATAAGTAATCAAGTAAACTTTCATTAATAGGGAAAATATTCATCAAATCAGAACAAAAAACTTCTTATAATAGCCAGGTAGCTGTAAAATGCTGTTTGTTTTTTGTTTGTTGGTTTTTGTTTTTAATTTAAGGTACTACACTTTCTGGAATTAGAAAATTAAGAGATCAAAGGAAAGCCTCTCTCAGCAGATAAAAAAATGAGGAAAACATAAACAGAGAAATTGCTATTTTGTGGAGACATACCTGAGTGGAAGAAAAAAGGACAGAGAAAATAAAGAGCCCAAACACGTGAAAGAAAGAAGTAGATATAGGAATATGTTCACTCAAGTACTTTTGCCTTAGCCAAATGCAAATAAAGAAACAAACAAATGGTCGACTTAACTGTTTTGAGCAGTTAGACCTCTAAAACAAGAACACAAAGTCTGGTGACTCTGACTTTTCTATGTAATTTAATTTTATTTGTGTGATTTTTTTAATGTTGCCAGATGAACTCCTCAAGCTGGATTTTGTAATGTGTAAAATAACTTTAAAATGAAAGCATGTGTTTACTGCAAGCCTCTATTTTTAGAAGTTATTTTATTCTTTCATAAAAAATGGCTGATACTTTGCTTGTTTCGTTACTTTTGGTAATGTGAAAATTTTAATTAAGTATGGTATTGCAGCAATCAAGGGGAAGCTAGTAAGGTTTTATGTCACTTAATTTGTAACAAAGTCCAACAACTCACTTTGCCAAGCAGTGAAAATGTGGCTTGCTTTTACTTGAAAACACTTTACTAATTGGAAGTTAGAGGAATTATCAATAACAAATACTGTTGATTTCTGTGCACCACAGTATCTACATACAGAGCACTTCAAAATTCAGCTCAATTTTTTGAAAGCTTTTTGTACTAATAGAAAAGTCCAGTACATGAAAGCATTAATAGACTTGGATTGGCTGGTGAAGGAGAAATTTCTGAGCTCAGAATTTAATTTTTGTTATATGACCCCATTTTGGCCTTAGCTTAAATACTAAAAGCAGTAAATAATATGGCGTAATCAGATAGTACGAACAATAGTGAGAGCTGAGTTTGCTAATCCTAGACAAGCAAAACTGAAGTAGAGCTAAAGAGATGACATAAGCTCTGCTTTTGTCAGACAAACTCTATTGATTCTGCCACTCAAGAAGTTAATATCAGATATACAAGGCCATTTTAAAGTTTCTCCTTTTGAAGATGTAGTCATTTATGAAGAAAGAAAGGAAAGAAAGGTACTTGATAGAACTGTGCAAGTTCTTTCCTCTGCACTGGGCTTTCACTTAGTGCACTTGCCCATTCTGGAGAATTTATGCTTTAATATTTTCAACTTCCTTCCAGTATGTAGTTCTTGAGACAACAGCAGTGCTTCCTTTTTCCTATAATCTATTTTTGCATAATTGCGATGAAATTATTTTTCACCCCTGCAGCAACAACAGCTGCTTTGTGAGCATTCAAGCCTATGCATCTTTGAAGAATATAAACATAGGTGAGAAATTTTCTTTGGTGGTATTCAGATACTGGTTTTCCCTTGGTATTTAGGTTAGTGTGCACATGTTTATCTCATTGTAATAAATTAGGAATAGTCATCAAATCATTAATCTGAACAGATTCTTTACACTTTTTAAATTATGGACATTTCTGACTAACAGGTAAATAAGGCATGATTAGCAGTTCAAATGATTATGGAACCAGAACCTTTCTCAAAACTTTTAATGTCTTTTTTAGTCAAAAACAAAGAACAAAGAATGTATTGGTTTGGCACGGCCTGGTTTTGGGTAGCGGGGGGCCACTGAGTCGGCTCCTGTGAGGAAGCTGCTGGAAGCTTCCCACCATGTCTGGCAGAGCCAATGGCTGATGGTTCTGAAGATGGACATGCTGCTGGCCAAAACGGGGCCAATGAGAAAGGCTGGTAACACCTCTCTGATGACATATTTAAGAAGAAAGTCAAACCAAAGTCACAGGCTTTTGCTTCTAGTCAAAGAGGAGGAGGTGAGAACATGTGAGGGAAAACAACATGGTGACACCAAGGTCAGTGAAGAAGGAGGACGAGGAGGTGCTGCAGGTGCCAGAGCTGAGGTTCCTCTGCAGTCCATAGTGATGACCATGGTGAAGCAGCTGTGCCCCTGCAGCCCATGGGGATCCACGGGGGATGCAGAGATCCACCCGCAGCCCATGGGGGAGGTGCCCGTGCCGGAACAGGAGGATGCTTGGAGGAGGCTGTGCTCCAGTGGGAGACCCAGTGGAGAGAGAGGGCCCTTGCTTCCAGGCTGGAGCAGCCTGTCCTTGGAAGGCTGCACCCCGTGGGAAGAGACCCACGGCACAGCAGTTTTGGGAGGACTGTGTGCCTGTGGGAGGGGCTCACACTGCAGCAGGTGCGGTTTGGCTGCTGCTTGTGAGAGTGGACCCACGCCAGGAAGTTCACAGAGAACTGTCCCCTGTGGGAAGGACCCCACAGTCTCACAGGGGAAGGACTCTTCTCCTGGAGCAGCAGAAGAAAATCCTGGTGATGGACTGACCAAAACCCCCTGCCCTGTCTCCCTGTGTTGTCAGTGGGAAGGAAGGAGGGGCTGGGGGGGGGGAAGGTGTTTTAAGGGCTTATTTTATTTCTCATTACCCTCCTCTGATTCTGTTTGTAATAAATTTCACTTAGTAATCAAGGTTGAGCCTGTTTTGCCCTTGAAATATTTCTCTCGTTCCCCTTATCTTACCTATGAGGCCTCCATTAACGTTTTTTTCTCTCTTCCCTCCTTTTGCCCAGCTGTGGTAGGGGAGGGTGAGCGAGCAACTCTCATGGGTGCCTGGCGCTGGGCCAGTGTCAAACCATGACAAGTTCCCTTGATATAATTTCCGATTTCTTGCCTTTCTTCTGAGGAGAGGAAGTTTTGTAAAGCTGCATGGCTACATTTTCATTATTTGGCCAGCAAACATAAAGACGGAAGAAGTTTTAATATTGTTGGGTCATATTTGCATGGAGTTTTTATGGATCTGATAAGGCGTTTCTTGATACTGGAAACAAGAAATAATTAGAGTAAATGAAGAGGGGTATAAAAAAGAGTAAAAATATGTGAAAAAAAGGTGTCAAATAAGGACTTCGTAAGTTAGAGAAAATTCTGTTAAATTAAGATAGATACTAACACATTGTAAGGAAGATGAATGGTAAATGGAGACAAAAAAATGAATTACCAGGAAAAAATTGTAAACAAGTAACATAGATTCATAAATATCCATAGGTAGTTTTTACTGACAGTAAATATAAATGTAAAAATTGTAGTAAACCAAAATGGAAGTCATTTTACTTTGGCTGAAACTTCTGATGTGGTTAGCACAACTACAGATTCTTACATTAGAGCAGAAGTTTTACAGTGATAGTGCTATGAAACTTTTAATTTCTTTTTAAGAAAATACATCTGTTAGTAAGTTCAAGACTTTTGCGTAAGGGTTTATTTCAAGGAAAAATGAAACTTCCTGAGATTTATAAAACGGGAAATGTTTCAAGCATCTCTTTCTCAAAAATCGAAGAAATCAAGTGCACTGTGGACATGAAATAACAGATTTAAGTAGCACCATATGTTGTATGGCCACAAACCAAATCTCTGATAGACACAATTACAAAAGACCCAAAGTGAAAAAAGAATGTGGAAAGTTATTATATGCAGCCAAAGTCCCACCATTAAGAAACTGAAGAATAGTGCTTAATAGGTCAAACTTGGTCCCCATAAAGTAGCTTAAATATTTTAGGGAAGTTAGAAATCATTTAAAGGGAAGATAAAGCTTTGATTTGAAAAATTCATACATGACTCATCTGATATTATTCCAAAAAGACAGTCTTTGGAAATCAAAGTGAATAGATTCTTAGGTCTAGAAATAACAGCTGGAAAAATTACAAAATCATGCACAGAAAAAGTGGTGGATAATAAATTAATCATTTACATGTTTCTATAAAGATTTCCAGGGGTTTTAGGAATTAAGCACATTCAGAAATCAGCGACAATTTCATTAAGAGCTTGCATAAATATCATAAATGTATGTTTCAGAATCAATGTATTTAAATTCTCTTACAGGCTGTCCCAAGAGGTATCTTTTCAAACGTTCATATCTGTGTTCTTTGTTCTAGGTTCATTTCAATACAATATCTTTTGTCTTTCCCTCATGATACTTTTCTTCCCAAGTTTCTTCTTAGTCCACTTCTAAAAGAGTTATACCTGGTAAATTTTCTTTCAGAAGTATACAGAAATTGAACTAAGATGAAGATACCTCTTCTAATGGCGTAAAAATTTATAGTTCATCTCATAAGTGTGCTTTTATTCAGATATATATTCATACGTATTTTTCAATAAAAATCTTTTCTGTTTTATCCTGTTTTGTTTTATCTTATGGATTCAATGACACATCACCTTCTGAACCTTTTTTGCATATAAGGACAGCTATTTGATCTCATTACAGTGTTTGGGGGGCATTACTGCTTTCCACTGCTTCATTTTTTCAGACCATCAGTCCAACCCCCGGTATGATGACAATCTTTCATATGGAGACAACTCCTGTAAAGCACACACAGCACTGTTGCCAGCCAGTGGTGATGTTGCATTTCATCTCAGCCAGGCTTCTTGTTGCCCCCAGGTCAATGCAGCTGCACAATTGCGTTTACACATGTCAATTCTTCTAGGCCATACTACTGAATTTTTTTTGACTAATGTTGTGGATAACATCTCTGTGAAGACTTAAAATTACACTGTGTCTTCTCTTGGGATTTGATGCTAACTGGAATGCTAGATGATCAGGAGCAGACTCTGCCACAGATATTAACATGAGAAACTTGTGCAAACATTAATGGAAGTCTCCTATCACTTTTGCTTGCCATTTCAAGTCAGAATCTCAATATTCAGAGGTTATTTATTAGCTTATGTATAACTTGCTTTTCTCAAGGAAACCAATCCTTCTGATGCTCAGAGGAAATGGATTTAGAAATGAAAGTTATGCATATAGACATCAAGATTTAATGCAGTTCTGAATCAAATCAGACTGGTACTTCTGCGTACCTACACAAACTTAAAAAAAAATGTATTAGATAATTAATTTCAAAGTAAAGAAGTGTAGACTTATTTCATATTATATTCAAGACAGGGTAAGAAGTACAAAAGTCTGTCTCCTTTATTGTTGGAAACAATAATCTTAATCATTCTGTCACTTTCAGATTTCAAGATTGATCTCACTGTGTTGTAAATTACGAATACTAGGTCAAGCAGAAAGAGTGCTAGTAAGAATCATATACTGACACTTTCCACGTTTTCTGATGTTATTAACGGGTAAACCCTGACAAAAGGTCTGTGCAAGCCAGTAAAGAAGTAAATGCAACTTCTAAGGCTATGCACTTGAGACATAAAATGTTAGAACCATGTATCATGTGGTAGGCAGCAAATGGCTATGTCATGAATTAAAAATAATGAAGATGTAGAAGTATAGTCACAGGTACAGCCAACTTTCTAGGTATGCGGTAATTTCAAGTAACAGTAATGAAAAGCTATTACCCACAGAATTATCTTTTTTTGTTTAAAACTTTTCATATGTTCTCTTCACAAATTTGGGATGCTAATATCCATTAACTAAAATATTTCCTGTTGTGAGACTTCTCAACTCTCAAGTCAGGTCCAAAATATTTGGCAGAAGTTTTATTAAGGAGGGTTTTTCTGGGGACATTTTCGAAGTGACTGTTTCAAAGTCAATAGCCAAAATGTCTTGATACAATTATGAAGAGCAAAATGAAGAAGAAAATGCTTTAAGGGAAATTCCCCTTGTCATCACAGGCATTGGTGTTAGGGTTTTTTCAGTGTATATGCTTCATGTTACATACTTTCATATTTAGCATAATTGCATAAATACTTGTGTCAATGTAGTGTTTTCACTGACTTGACCAGGCTACTCAAGTTAAGCATGATTATCTGTTTATACAGTAAGGTACCTCTTTTTTCCAGTGATTGCTGTGAAGTTCTAAAATTCATGGTGTATTATATACTTACTTCTGAAATAAAAGGTAAGATCAAGACTGGTTTGTTAGGTCCAGGATCACTTCTCAGCAAGGTACATGGGTTAATGTGACTATGGTACATTAGCAAATAGAACATAGCAAAACAGAGCATAGCAAAAGCAGGTCTGTGTAGTGAAAAAATTGAAAGCGGACTCCCTGTTTCCACTGTGCATATTTGGTGAGAATGGAAGAAAGGTGTGGACTTTACACCCAGGACTGAATGTTCATAGGTGATTGAAGAACATTAAGTGGGCTCCTGGGGCACATTTTAAAATTTATTTTCATCTGGAATAAATCCAGTTTGTGCAGTCTGCAACCACTCTGTGATATAAATCAAGGCACGAGAAGTGGGAGCATTTAGGAGTTTTACTCAAAAAGCACATTCCTGGTGCAAATTTACAGCACTAGTGTACACATACTCTGTTTCAGCTTTAGAGTATGACTAAATCCACCGAACAAAATGGAACTGGGAAGGGAAGGGGATGAGGCAGGGGAAGTATTAAAAGGCATTTCTACCATGAGGATATGAAGTATCCCAATTTATTTCTGTGCAAGAAATGCACAGAAACATGAGGACCTAGATGTCTGGTGCAGAATTGTGAATAAATTGTGTCTGTCTTCATTTCTTCTAAACAGATAATGAAAGCTGTAGATGGCCAAGTCTAGAAACACTTTGCCCTAGTGTCTGTAAGTTATACACAAGTTCCAGATATTCATCCCATGAGAACAGAAATGTTTCCAAAAAATTGCATAAATTATTATCTTCACACCATGAAGAAGAATAGAAGGTTTCATGACAATATGGTTAATTATTGCCGAATCTTTTTCTTTCTGGTTATTGTTTCTTCAATACCTCTTTCTTTGCTTGCTACAATATTGCATTTCTTCCAACACTTGATGAAAAGAGTCTTATATAGGTTTTTTTTAGCCAAGGGAAATTATTAACTTTGCTCTTAATGAGAATCTTGGCTCTTCTGGGGGTTCTCTTGCCTATTGCATGAACAGTGATTTTTCACTTTCAGTGTGCTTTAGTATGTTTAACTACTCCATGTACTTTATTCAATCAACTTCAAAAATTCAACCAGATTTTGTCTCATTACACTGACGATGATGATAGAATACAGCAAGAAAATAAATGAACAAAGCACAAAAACTTTTAGCCACATTCCTTGGATCTCCTATAATACCAAACTGAAAGATTAGGTTTCACGCTGCTTTTTACCATTTTTGCTTTATAGTACATGGTATCTCTTTCGTCTGTTTTGTGCCACTTTCATTTGTCTGTGATGTACACTTTTGAATGTAACTATCCTCATGGTACATGCTAAAGTTCCCAAGTAAATGGATATCTGATTTGTTAGTGGGCAACTAAAATTTATCTTCTTCTTCAAGTAAATGTACAAAAAGATTTAAAACCAGTCATCATTCTGAATATTTCTGAACAGTCCTAATGAGTTAAAATTTAAAGGAGTAGTCATGCAAGTTTTATTTCAATGCATTTGATTTTTTCCTGCCCCGAAATGATTAATTCACTTGCAGTTATATTCTGCCTAGTGAAGATTTATTTAAAAAACAACCTGTGTTCAAAGAACTGTTGGTATGGTAATTTATTCTCATTTAAAATCCAAATTATAGCTCATTAGGGATCCCATATTCTGGGGGGAATGCCCATCATTGGTTTTGTTAATGATTCTCTAATACTATAATTCTGTATGAGTACATGCATTAATTTACATGTAAAACTACCAGTATGATTAAGCTAGATTTGCTGTAATGTCGCAACCTCTAGAACTAAATTTAGATGAAGACAGAAAGAATTCTGTCTTCAATATGTAAAAAGATTAAAATCTTAAGTGACATTAGCTTGAACTGAGCTGTTTTTACTCAAAATCTGGAGGTCAAAACCTAATTCATGTATTACTTTGAAAACTTTCTATGGTAATATAATAGATAATATATAAATTACTGCAAAACATATTATTCAGCTATTAATTTTAATTATTATTTTACCTAGGTGAGTGGATTTTTTTTTTAACCCTTTCTTTAGCAATTACTGAGAACAGCTATGACTGATTGTATTTTTAAGGTCATTTTGTGACTCGAAATTCAAGCTGGTAACAAAAAAGTTTAACTCGTTTCATCTTAAGATATTTTAGAAGTAAAAGTCAGGGTAGTTTTTCCGTAAGTGACAATCCTTCACAAGTGTTGGTGTTGTGAAAGTCATCAAAGCGTTAATGAAAAGAAATTACTCAGACATTTATAAAAAAATCAGGCGATATAATTCTTGGGACATTTTATTAAAAGAACAAGGATGCAGAATTAAACATTTCACCATTACGCCACTCCTTTGACACTTTCTCCCTCTTGTACAGGGAGGTTGTAAAATGCTAGTAATTCTGATTTCTTTTATTTGATGCCCGGTTTGACAATTTCCATTTCTGATTTCTTTTATTTGATGCCCAGTTTGACAATTTCCATTTAGAGCTTTAACTTATAAGCAAGTACTAGGGGTTTGGTAAACTACTGCTTTATAAAAGTATTTGTTTTATTTTGCTTTTATGTTACGCAAAGGTGAAAGATGCACCATTTTGTCATAAGGTCTGTCTAATAGGCCATCTGACTTACAAGTGAAGGCATAGTGGTTGTCATGAGATTTCATAATAGAAAACTATATGTTATTGTTAAATTAAGATAAGTCTGATGGGCAGTTCCCAAAAAAATTTAATTAACACACTGATATCAAAATTTAATATTAGTTTAAAAAGTTTTGTATGCATCCGTCATGTCTCTACAAATGATGTAGTTTTTAAAAATGCAGCTCCTGTGTAACCTTCTGTTGGGTGGCTGCCTGCTTCAGACATGCTGCAAGTATTTCTTCTGGCATAGGACTAAAGGGCAGGGGGAAATTAGCTGTATTCTAACAGGCCTTAAATGATTTTGTTGGGTATCTCTACACAAGGCTCAAATGTAAAAAAAGCATATTTTAAACTAATGAGCTATGCAGTGATCTGCAAGCTGAGAACTACTTATTCTTTCCTGTTCTACAGTAACATTTTGACCTGATCCTATAATTACCAGTATAGATAAGAAATAGGTAGAAGCCATCCACAATTAGACGTAATACTTCAAACAGGAAAGGTGGAGCAGTGTCCAGTAGATGTGAAGTGATTTAAAGGAAATTAAAATAAAGCACAGCTTTGTAATTGTGAGGGTAAGTTACCATAAGAACTTTATACGTACTTAATCCTCTGAATCAGATGAGAAATATTTCTAAAACTTTACATTTTTAACTAAAAATTGCTGTGCTAGCCTGAGTAATATGCTATGTGAAATCTCTAGCTTTATGGAGGATTTTTAATTCCTAAGTCTCATTTCTATTTCTTAACTTTGTGTAGCTACTAAGTTTGTCTAACATTGTATCAACAGGTTGTAGATATTCTGAAAGGGCAAGACTTCAAATTCTATAGGACTTATTCAGACATTCTTTTTAGAAATAAGAATACTGTGGGCATACTTAGTGACAAAATATATTCAGTAATACAATGCATGCAGGTTTCTTTATATGTGTGATCAAAAGATAGCTTTAAGTTTTTGCACACTGTAAAGTTCTTTCAGTCAAAACTGTATGCAAAAACTAATGTTTCATGGTAACATGAGGATTTGCAGGCATCGTTTAGTGTGATCCTCAGTTCGATTGAATTCATGGTTAAAATTAAAATGACCGATACTGGAACATAAAATCCGACCTGCAAAGGATCATTGCTAACTGCTTTTCTTTTGCAGCTGTATGATTTGAATTTGTCCTACATCATACAAGAATAATAATGACTGGGTATACTGCAGTGAATTCTTATCCAAACCACTCAGCTTCGGGGTTCACTTTATTAAAATGGTTTAAAAACAGTAAACTCTGCATGCCTTCAGAGCATGGCATGTGGGAAAATTGTCCAGACATTTTCAAAGTTGCAGATCTCTGAACTATCTACTTATTTTTAATCCTTTTGAAAGACAAGTCTTCTGAACTTGTTCTTTTTCCCCTGAATGATAATCATGTACCTGGCACACACAGCCTATGTGTATGTGTATGTGTGACACACACACTCACAGCTGTTTTAAAACACTAAATCATTTAGCTATGTTTCGTTTTATACATAAAGAGGTATAATTTGTGCAAATGCAATTTAATAAGCAGACTAATTATAATTTACACATTTAGAAATACACTAAATTTTGTTTCTGTTTCAATTAAGCAATTGCCTAATTATTCTATAAACAGAATTAGCTAACATAGAGGGAACCGAAAATGCAAACAGGAATTAAATCATTCACTAAATGGTTCAGCAAAGTGAAAGGCACTGCATGGTCTCTTTTACTATTTCCAGCAAAGTGTTCTTGTTAATGCCCGGGTTCATCAATGCATTTATGTGCCTGAGCAATTTTCAGGCCCCAAGGGCACTGCCAGCTCTGCCCGGCCATGTCCAGCCCCCGGGGTTCCTCACCTTGCCCACAGCCCAGGACCCCATGTCAGAGCCCCAGGGCTGGCAGCCCCTGCCCCAGTGACCCCACTGTGACCCCAGTGACCCCGCAGCAGCAGGGCTGGTGTCCAGCTCCCCACAGACCTGCCCTGCCTGGCCACAGGCCCACATCTGAGCCACGTCTCAGCCTGTCCAGAGCTCGGGCAGCCCCCATCCCCCCGGCTGCCCTGCTCCTGGCTGGGGCAGTGGGACAGTTCCTGGCTGCCACACCCTGCCTGGATATGCTCAAGGGAGCCCTGTTGGACCAGCACACAGCCCTGGGTCACTGCCAGCCCCTGAGCTGCCCTGCAGCATTCTCCATGGGTTCATGGCTGTCATCGAGCACTCCACGGGCAAAGTCACCTTGCGTGTCCCTAGTGAAATTTGAGAGAGGTCCCATACGTAGCAATGTAACTTATCAGGAAACAGTCTGCAGCATGATGGAAAAGGGTGTCAAGTAGATGAAAGGCAGACTAGCAAGAGTCATGGTTTCAGTGTCTGGAATCTTGTAAAAAGTCCACACGGTACTACAATCGCTCATAAAATTGGAGAGCTGTATTACAGTGTTGAAATTTGGGAAAGGCAACTCTTGTGAGGATGCATGTGGACCTTCTCTGCCACGGTTTCTGAACTGGCACCAGCCTGCCTCCCACCAGCTCAGAAAAAATGTAGAAAGACAATATGTCTGACTTCATAATATGCCCACATGCCTCACCTGAGCATTCAGCATGTTTTTGCCCTCTTAAGCTCTGGAAAATGTTGATTCTGCCAGAACTTTGAGGTCAATGAAGTTGGATCTCTGCCTTTATATGAGTTCCCAAGAAAGACTAAGATAATTTTAAAGTAAGAAAAAAAAAGGAAAAAATCCTCATAACTATATATACATCAAATACGTTGTTCAAGACTTAAAATGTGTTTTCACTTTCCTAATTACATGAAGATCTACCTCTTCATAGGCTGCTCCCACATACCTTTTGTTGATTTTTTTCTATTTGCTCAAATAAATATGGAATGTTTTCTTATATTTAATAAATCAGGAGTTGCAGACTAGTAATGGTACCTGTAGGTGCTTTTGTTGAAACCAATGGTAGAAAAAAAATCTACTTAATTCAGGGGACTGAATAATTTGGTATAATATGTTTTCTAAACACTCTTAGAGTATTCTGCTTCTGAAACAGAATTTTGTCTTTATTTTTTTTTAACCAAATTGTTAAAAAACAGTTGGACAGGCTGAATATTGATAATAAAAGTCCTGTTGGATACGTTTTATACAGTTCGAGTATTGCTAAAAGAAAACTTGGTAATCAAAGATATCCTCAGCTTGGATTCCAGTTAATATTTTCTTAAGCTTAAAAAGTAAGATAATTTAGATAGAAATCTAGGTGATGAAATTGGATTTTTGACTGAGACATTATTCAGGGACAGTGTACAGTCCTGGGATAAAATGTACTGCAGAAGTTCTGTTAAACATTTTGGCCTTAGAATAGCATGATCCATTTCAAGACAGAAATGAAATATGGAAGTTGTATACAAATAATATGAACTCTTGCTGTCACAGGCAAATTTGAATCTTGTTTTAAGGTCAGTTGAAGGGGTACTAAGTTGGGGCAGGAGAGGTTTGATTCTGTGCACTGGTTTTGTGTTGGGATTTTGGTTTACTTTTGTCTCACAATTAGTGGTCATACTTTGCAGGAATGTAAATCGTCTGCATCTGTAAATCACTTAGTGTATTAACTAAAGCCTGAGAGTTATAACCCCACCAGAAAACAAAATTGTGCATTTACACCACTTATAAAGTTGTTTAAGCTATGTAAGCTTTTAATAAAGTGGATTTTCAGAGTTTTCACATTCCTCTAGAAACACAGATTCAAGCTACCAAAAAAAGAAAATTAGTATACTGGTCTCTCAAGCGCATCATATCCTTCCTACTTCTTTCCTTTGAAATATTCCTTCAAAAATCCTAGAAACTAGTAATATTTAACAGCTTTGTTTCAATCCTTCTGTTGCCTTTGCATGCCTTAATGTGTGTTTTTAATAACATTTTTCAGATCCTTCACTCCCAAAAATTTATTCTTGTAACTGAGACGTGGATATTGCTTTTGAAACCTGTAATTTAAATGGTTTTCATATATTGTTTGTAATGTTATTTTCTTGACTATAGAAATATTAAATAGTAGAGAATACAGCCCAAAAAAACAATGAAAAAGAAAGGTAGGTGTGAAAAAAACCCAAAACAACAAAAAATGGATAGACTCCAAACAGGAAACTCAGCAGTTAAGTATAGAATGAGAAATGGTGCATTACATTATGTTTAAGTAGCCCTGTTGAAGTAAATTGGATTACTCACCTTAGTAAAGCAACACAATTTAGTTCTTTTAAGTATAAATTGCTTTGGTCTAATTTGGAATGAAAATCTGACATGGATGAAACAGGAGGAGGTGAATACCGTTGACTTTTTTCCACACCTGTTCTGCATTTTATATGGATGAACTTCAAAATACATTCTCAGCCTGTAATTACAGGGAAATGGGATTGTCTGTTAAAAAAGTATCTCTAAAGCTGCCGCATTTTGTAAAAAATAATTAAATTTAAGATTCTTCATGTTTCTGATTATTAGGTAATAAATATAAGTAGTATAAATAAATATTTTTTATTTTTCAAAGATTTGTTTATAAATACACCTTTCAGTAACTTAAGAGCTGGTTGAACAACACACTTGAATATATGTTTAATTGCTTTGACAAATTGAAGACTTTGATACAAACAAGTTATCATAAGAAAATTAAGTCACCCGATCAAGGTCTTGATTGTTTACAAATTCAGATTAAAGGCAAAATTAAACGTAGGGGAATAAGAATTTCTGCCCAATAAGAGGAATGGATTTTTGTTTTTCAGTTTTGTGAGACATTGTGCACTTCTAGAAGAAAGTGGTACTGGATGGCATGGTCATTTTACAGCTTTTATCCTGACTCCATAAGTTTTTCACATCCATTCTCTGCACTTTTTACCCTGTATTACACAGCTACAGGTATTCCCAGAAATTGCACTTTCAAACAGGAGCTAGATTCATGTCCTCAATGGGCATTTTCTGGAAGCTCTCAAATTTAGGAATTCATGTATTTCAAAGTAGTTTCAAACTTTCTGTTTGTCTGTTTCTTTCTGGTAAGAAAATAAGGATTAATCAAGACACAATAAATAATTTTTTAGATTACATTTTTTTCTCTCCCCAGTGTTTCTAAACTGGAAAAAAAGTGTTCTGCTTAGTTTCTCTTCAGTGACAGAATGACGGTCCTTGGAATCTCTTGGTAGACTTCTAAAAATTTTTGTATTAACTCAAATAAAATATAAATGTGGAAAATAATGAATACAGAAGTTTCCCTTTCAATTCTAGCCTTATTTTACAAAAATTCTCTGCTGCTCTGCTGTTGGACCTTCTTTGTCAGCCTCAACTTTCTGTCCTATTTAACTGCCAATAAAATCAATTTGTCTCAGACAAAAGTTAATTTGATATTTTCAGTCCTCCTAAACTTAACTAATCAGTTCAAGGGGCACAAGAGTGCTGTCATGCTACTCTATTCAAGTTAAATACCAATTTTTATTTTAATATATCACACTAACAAAATATTACATAACACAACTAGGTAACATCTGTAAAAATGGAAATGCTTTGGTACATTCATATGTTCTTAAATGTAATATGTGGGATAATTTCTGGTATTTCTTATACTATTCAATGCTGTTGATCTTCCGTAGCTACCATAAGGAACTTCTATGTGTACTAATCCTTGCTCTGAAATATAACTGCATTTTTTTTCAGCTGTTTGAAAGAAATTGATTAAAAAAAATCTAAATCACCCAAGACCAAATTTCAAGAATACAGTGCAAGATTGATCTGTATGATTTCTCTTACTTCTCTCTAATTTTGAATAATTGAGTAGATATCAGTGGTTAAATTTGGTTGTATTCAAATTGTAATGGTTTAGCTTTGCATAACACATAACTTTGCACAACTTTGTCTGAACTCTGTTAGAGCCACTCTACCTATATTTTGCTGTGATAATACCAAGGTTTCTATTGGGTAATAGAAAGATGTGGCTGCAGGGGTGAGGAAAGAAACAAAATAAAAATCAAGCTTCTTTTTAATGAGTATTATTCATTGTAGAATATAACACTAAGCCACTATAGTGAAGTCATACGAATGTCAGCTCAGAATCTAACGTGCAGGAAAGCAAAGATAAATCTTACGGACTGCTTCCCACTAAGCAGCAATGGAAGGAACAAAAAAACCCTAAAGAAATTGTCTATGTGGAGTTACAGGTCAAACTTAAAGACATCTGGATTTGACGAGCAAACAAAAGAAGATCACAAGTATGGAAGCAATCTCTTGAGATGCCAAAACTCTGTTTTAAGGAAAATTTTAGTAATATTATTTCAGACTATTTAATTTCACTGCTGTGGAGAATGTAACTGATCTCTCATCTTTGGTGTCTATTTGGTAGAAAGATTATCCTGCATTTGTATCTTACCACAGCATTTATAGCATTTATGCTTGTTTATGATGGATCACACAAAACATAAAATCATTTTCTCAGACAAACATCTGTATCATAAACACTTTCCAAACTTTTCACAGTTTTTACAGGTAGATTGTTATTAGGGGCTATTCTAGTAACAATGGAGAGGCTTTTGGGGAATCATAAAAACTTGCAGCAAGAGCAAAAAACTTTTGACCTCCAAATTAAAACAAATGCGTCTTTGGGAAGAAGTCTAATGCTTTATGTGTTGAAATGAACTTCAAGAGATCTGTTCTCAGGATTTTATACAAATGATGGCTTCTTGCTGTATTAGTCTACATTTTCTTTCCCTAAATGAGAATTATTTTGCCTGTTTTATATCAGTGGATATATTTTCTAATGCATGTCAGGTGCTCTGATTCTGCTCTGGGGAACAGGAAAGAAAAATCTATAAATAAGCAGTTAAATGCAATTTGTTAGACTATACAAGCTGTTAATCAGAAATGGGCATTTAAAAAACACTAATTCCTTTTTATGCTTTAAATATTTTGTTGTTAACTGAGACAGGAGAGTAATTGAATAATGGGGGTGTAAACATAATTAACACAAATTAGACATCTAATGAGCTATTATTTGAAAAAGATGCTGTAGCTGGATCTGGTTTAGCTTCAGCAAAATGAAGATATCTGATTATATTGATGCATATAAGTAATGGAAATATGAAATATTTTTCATTGAAAATCTACATGTAGCTATGGCATAAGCAGGAGAAATTTCAACCAATAACTCACATGCTATTCTGGATCATGATCTTGGATATGAGGAGGAAGATACTTGGTTTGTTTTGCTTGTCAAACATCCTGCTTTCTAGTTATATTTTCATTAAAATGTTCTACAAGTTAGAGGTAGTTAAAAAATGCATTATTCCATAAAATGTATTTCTCTAGTAATTCTAAATTTTAATCTCCTTGCAATGATTTTAAACATCCCAGTTAAATTTTAAGATATAAGTAATAGGTTTTTTCACTGTTCATAATTGTGAATGCTGTGGTATCTATATATATAGATAATTTACCAATGCCTGTAAATAGCAAAAATATATTTTATCTTTTGTTAACACATCCGTAACAGATGAACCTTATTTCTCAACAGTGCCAATATAGTTTTCAAATGAAAGAACAAAGACAGGTTATGCAATTTAACTGAGATTTATAATAGAAGATTTTTGTTTTTTCTTTTTACCAGACACAAATGAAAGATGGCAAAATGTTTACAACTCATACATGCAGGACAGCTCTTTCAGTAGATCCCTCAACTTTTTAACAAAATAAGCACAGAAACTCCCTCTTTCCATCTTTCTTTCCATGTGATGATTCACAGTCGTGAAAACAGGGAACGTAAAATGAAAATGCTCTCTTAGATTGCCATTCTGAAATAAAATATAATGTCATTTCAAAGTAAAGCAAAATATCCCTCTATTCTTTAACAAACTGAGCCTGTCCTCAATATCTCGTCAGGAAAAGTCAAGTCATTATAACCCCTGGACTGTCACTACACTCACTCTCTAATCCTTGTGACAGGTGTCACGGAAATGCAATCCGCTACAACCATGCCATATGGCTTTTGGAGTTTAGACTAAAAATAGATGTAAGAAAGGGCTAATTAGAATCACAGATACTTCCTTGAGGTCCAGCACACAGGAAAAACTTGGATGATAGCCTTTCTTTTAGAGAGGGCCCTTTGTATGCACTGTCATTTTTTTTCCTGTGCTGTACCTTTATAAGTAAGTTGAAAGGCAATTAGTGAAATGTCCATGATGGAGGAGACTAGGAATCCTTAAAAAGCAAGACTGTATTTAGAAAGAAAATACTTATAAAAATTTATTTTTTCCACTCTTGTGTAATCTTTAATTTAGGTAATAGGTAGTTCAGGAAAAGAGTTCACCTGAATGAGAAATAAAAACTCAGATCAGTGACTGTGAAAGAAAGCTTGGCCTCCAGCTATTCCTCAGTTGCTTTAGGTTGTATAATATAGGCCAGAGAGGAAAAGAAAATGGGAGGGGAGGGTGGGGAGTCTATATAGATATTGTATAGCATTCTTTATTATCTTAAAGTTTGATGAAGTTTTATGGAGACTGAGAGAAAGGAGTATGTTCTGTCTGAGACTCTTGTATAGAGATTAACAGAAAACTACCAGAGAAACCATCAGTCATCATCATAGTAGAACTGTAATGGAATACTAAGTTGGCAGGGACCTCAAGCATCACTTGGTCCAAAATTTCTTGACAAACGCACAGTCTAGACGAGATGACCCAGCACCTCTTCCAGCTGCATCTTGCAAGTGTCCAATGTTGGGGAATATGCCACTTCTGTGGGGAGATTATTCCAATGGTTGATTGTTCTCATTGTGAAAAATTTTTCTTTTGTGTCCAACTGGAAGCTCTCCAGGAGTAGCTGGTAGCCATTACCCCTTGTCTTTTCTATGTGAGTCCTGGTAAAAATGAGGTCTCCATCTGCTTTGTAGCCACCCTTTAAATATTTGAACATGGTGGCAATGTTTTACCTAAGCTCCAGGCTGAACAAACACAGTTCTCTCAGTCTTTCCTCATATGGCCCGCTGCGCAGTCCTTTGATCATCCTTGTGGCCCTTTAGGGACCATTAGGAATTGTTGAGAGAAAAAGACAGTCTTGCAGAATGAAAATGTCTGGGGTTTGCTGCATGGCAGTTTGAATAAAGTAAAATGTAACTGAATTGATGATATAAAAAAGGAAATTAATTTTCGTATTCCAGTGATAGTTGTTTTCATTTTCCCCATTCCATAAAATTGGTAAATTTTAAATGTCATTTCTTCTTCTGTTGGGGGAGTGTAATGTCATTTGAGATGAAGTCTTGAATACAAGAGGTGTGATAAAATATTTATTTGAACTTGTTTGATTGGAACCATTCTTTTTTTCATTGTGAGATAGACCATGAGAAAAGCTGTAATGCATTATAATATTTATTAACTCCTAGGAAAATTTATTTTAGGCAGAGAGAGTCCTCTGATGCTTCAGAGTAAATGATATGCTTACATAAGGAGCTCACATGAAAAGTAAAGAAGAAATCTACAGGCTTAGGTGGTAGATGCAATATCTCTAAGAATGAGGATTCCATTTTCCTAAGTACTGATGATTCAAAACTTAAATTTTCTTTTTCTCAGTAATGGCTTATAGGAAACAAGAATTTTGAAGTATACCATCTATATGCCTCAGTCCTACTTGAAATGTACACCATAACTGCAAATAACTTATTTTTAAATGGTTGTTCACTTACATCTTACATGCTTTAGATGGGAGTATTTTGGCTAGCTTCATCACAAATAAGTAGTAATTGTTTTCCATTCTAATAAAGACTAGTAAAAATCAGATGCCATTCTGCTAGGCATAAAAATATGGAAGTGGAACATTCAGATTCTGGTCCAAAAAAAGCTTCACTTCAAAATATATAAGGCACAGATAATACAGCAAAGGTGAATTCATAGAATAAGTATCTTTAGTTAAAAGCTTTGGAGTTTAGAGCTAGTAATAAAGAGATCAGCTAAGAAAGGGAAACAAAGAAAATAAGGAGTAGAACTTCCCAGATCACCATAGAGGGTGTTTAAACTATTATCCATTAGTCCATGACAGAAATTATAAGAACAAAAAATTAGCCGGAGTCAGTCAGACTGTATGAGCACTTCCTAGTGCCAGAGGTGCATCTTGTCAACTGTGTGCTCATTCACTGAGCAAAAACTCTTGTTTCTATTAAGTATTTTCTCTTTGCCATGACACATCTGTTGCGATCCAATTGTTATTAAGGTTCTTTGGAAATTCCTCTGCCCCAATAAAGGTGCAAATGAGACCATATGCCAGTGACAATAGTAAGGGTTTTATTTGATAGTAAATATGAGAGAGAGAGAGAGAGAGAGAGAAAGAAAGAAAGAAAGAGGTAGAAAATAGGTGGGGGGGATGGAGAGTGACAGAGAGAGAATAAAAGGAGTATCACTGCTCCGTGGGTCCCACTGGTGCCTCGATGAATCTCTTCAGCAGGTCCTGGTGGTGTAGGTCCCCCTGACTAAACGTAGAATCCGATGGGTATATATGCTCAGGCCAGGTAGGCATGTCTGGGCATGGCCCCCTGGGGGAGTGGGGTTAAGCCTCTCACGTGAATGTCCCGTGGATGTGGTTTGTGGGGTTGGGGGTTTCCACAGCTGGGCCAGTTTGTGTAACCAGAGGACAGGTGTTTATTGCCTCTCACAAGAGGTTGCACCCAAAACCTCCTCTTATCCCCTCGGTTGGGAGAAGAATCGGTGTAAAACCCGGCTTCTGTGAGCTGAGTGCTCCCCCCACCCCAAACTCAGCTGGGGACATGCATACCTTTCTCTTGGCCTGAGATGGTTGAACAATGCATTTCCCTTTATCTAATCAGCAGTTCCAGTTTCAGTTCGAAGTCCCACTCGTCAGGGAAGCTTCTTTGGTTGTAGTTTTTATAAGGAGCAAAACTTTATATCAATGTTTGAGGCATGAAATATTTTCAGTCTCTGACAACATCTCAGAAACTTATTTAAGGACTAAAAGAAATGCAAAAAAAATTGCATTTATTTTAAATACAAAATTAAAAATAAACAAGCCATTAGAATTAGGTCTTATGTTTATTACCATTGCCCTTTGAGTTTGTTCTTCTTCTAGACGCTAAGATGCAGTCATGCATGGCTCCTTCAGAGACTGGTGGAAAGGTTGAATGCTAGCAGTATTGCAGGCAATGCAAGAGGAAAAAAAAAGCTAAGGCAAGGAAGGCTGAGTGACATAGGAAAAGACACAACATGAAGACTGATTAGGTTGACTTAAGTACCACCACCAGGAGAAGAGCAGCTGAGTGGCAGTGAAGCAGAACTAAGCGCATAAACAGAAAAGTAGCCTTTTAATGCTTAGCGGTTCTGATCAAAAATGGTTTGGTGAATGGAAAAGTACAAATATGATGCACAAACAAAAGAAATTTTGGCTTTCATTTGATACTGAAACTCCATTTTCTTTCTTTCCCATCCTTAGAAGTCTGCTTCTGTAAGTAGGAAATAAGATGTCTTAGAGAAGATACAGAAAGGAAGTGTCTGATATAATGATGCTGACATGTATGTGACCAGTTCCAAAAGAAGTTCTTTAAGACGTAGAAGATTAAAAGAAGTCTTCTTGCTATCAACTGTTAGGATGAACTGTTTATGTGATGTTTTTAATAGTGGAACCTCCACAGATGCTTAAAATGACCAGGAAAGGAGACATGGGAAATATACAACTGCTTAAGAAATAAATTTTTATGAGAAATTCAGATGCCTTACAAATACTCATGAAATGTACCAAGTTTTTAAGGAAATTGTGTTGAGATTCTTGTCTAAAACTAAAGACATGAAGAGGCAAATGGCACAGTTATGCTGTTAGGTTATTCCAGAATGAAATAACGGGCTAATATAAAGAACCATTTACCTGATGTTTATGCCTGCTTTTTGCTCATCATAGAAGTTCCCTTTAGGAATCAATTCTGTTGTGGACCATTAGAGTTTTACTAAATCCAAATGCATTTTCTTCAGGTTAACTTAATAATACAGCAAGAATGTCAAATGTAAACTCTGCCTTCAGATCCCCTCAGAGAGTTGCTGAGAATCCTAACCTTATGTACTCATTCGAGTTTTAGTTTGCCTAGCTGCTAGTAGGAACTCAACTCACCGTTGTGCACAATCCATGGAACAGGTACATGTGTTTTGTGTGTCATGCACTGATATCTCTTTGGGCCTTATAGATTGCTGGTGGTCTTTCCCTTTTATCTTTCCCGATATTCTGAAACTCAAGAGACAGTTTTATGTCTATGCCTTAGTTCTCTAGGGATTTCTTCAATGGCTATTTCTTGGTATGCTTTTTGAAGGCAGAGAGCACCTTTAGCCACGGTTTCATTTGGGTGTTGGAATGCTACTACAGAAAGTTTTGTGGGTTTTTTTGGCTTGACAGTACCATCAACACAGAAAGGCCTGTTAAATCCACAGAAATATAAAAAGTACTGTAGCAACCGATGTTCAGGAAAAGAGACACAAATTAAATATATGTCAAGAAACTCACTAACAGAAAATATAGTGCTTAAAAGTAATGGAAAAGTCACTATTATGGCTTTCCTCAGGGGCATAAATCAGGCCAACATGTGGTTGGGAGTAAAAAAGCATTCAAGTTATACAATGGAACATTTTTTTTTATAACATAATATACAGAAACAACATAGAGAAACATTTTGGTTAGGCATAAATAGATATGGAGCATTCACAGACAACACTGAGGAAATGTTTTTATTTTTTGCAAATACATAATTCATAAGAAAACCAATGTTGGACCCTTTCCAATTTATGGAAACAACTGAAATATAAATATAGCACTGCACACACATTGTCTAGCATAGCATGATGAGTTTACTGTATATACTGTGGAAGTTAATGGCATGGATGTGGAAAAGCCTGCAGTATTTTTTGGGGTTGTTTGGCCACAAATCAAGCCATAACATCTATTTTGAAGAAATGTCTTCGTCAGAGCAAGCAACATATTGTATAGATTTCAACCATCATTAGCCTGGCATTCAAAAATAACTGCAACAGTTGCCAGAAAACATTTATTTGAATTGTAAATTCTGTTTGTTAAAGAATATGCAGGTAGGGCGTATAATGCTGGATTATTGCCCAATGTTTTGCTTTCTGATGATGTCACTGATCTGAACTGATGGCTTGTAGGCTGATCCATTCTTGGGAAAAAAAACCCCAGGATTATTCAATGGGCTGGGGAAATAAGGCTTCAGCCATGAAAAAAAAGTAATTCTTCAGTCATGGCCTGATGATGGTGACTGGGTTTTTTTAATACAAAGAAAATGACATAGAAATTGCCTTCTTTCTTGGATGATTAGCATAGTGATAGATACAGATGATGTTTGTTCTTCTAAAGAAAAACACATAGAAAAGTGGAGGAGCCCTGGTGTCCTCTGAAATGTCAGCCCTACTGTAACTCTCTTTCTTGGTAAAGAAAGAGAGGAAATTTGGGACTGGATGCATGACTGCTATGACAAGAAAGAAAACACAGGAGAAAATGAGTTGGTAGAATTTTTCTTTCTTAAAAAGCTTTATGTGGCAGATAGAAGACAGACTTTTGAGTATTTGGAGCTACAGTTTCAGGTATGAATTTTTATCCACTGTTGGAAAAGCATATCAGAACTTTTTGTCATTTTTACTAGATAAAAAGCCAATATAAATGAGAACCCTTCTCCCCCAACCTTTTCTTTTCAGTATTTCTCCATCTCTGTTGCTGGTTATCTGACCACATGGGAAAGGGAGTCCTGAGTCCTACTGTAGGTTTTTATAATATGTATAAAATATCTTCCTCAGTATTGCAGGAGGCAGTACTGGCCGGAAAATAGTTCTCCCACTGTGGTAGAAGAAAGTAATCAGTGCTTGATTAAGATTTTATTACAAATCAGCTTAGTTTGCTGGCCTTGTTAAGAAAATAAGTTTTCCTCAGGAGAACTTAATTATTTTGTGTGTTATTTTGAACTATGCTGGCTTTTTGAAGATTTTTTTATGCCATTGAAGTTAAAAGTATGACATAGTATTTAATCCTTCTTCTATTCATATATACAAGTGCTTTTCCCAAATGATTTAACAAAAGGATAGTACAGATGTAAACAGGGACTCTTTGAATTATTCCACAGGGGAAGTTTTCAATATGCACATATCCTATTTTCACTGTAAATGAGATTGAACAGAACATATGTCTTACGTATCTACAAACCTTCCTATATCTATTTGCTTCTATTTCTATCATAATATAGGAAGAACCAGAGGAGGAAAAGAGGAAAAAAAAAAGAGTTTTTATCAAGCTTTCACCAACCAAGAAATATTCTTTGCAAAAATTCAACCTTTGAACAAGATGCATAGCAATATTTAATGGGAATAGTCTGTTAACAATGAATTGCAGGTATTGTTTTCAGGGAAAATGCATCAAAAGACAGTCACAGGCATCTTTTCTCCCTAGCTGTGGGAAAACCTTTGGAACCACATGCTGCGAAAAGAAGGTCTAAAATTGAACACTAATCAACATATATAAAAGATACTTAAATTTGCTTAGTGTTTCACTGATAAATTGATTTAGTAAACACATCTCTCTTTTTTTCTGACATTACTGAAGAATAACTGTTCCCTTATGCCTTAATCTTTCAGTTCTTAAAACTTGATAAGCATTTTTAGAATTGAGACCGATATCTTGCATATCGTTCTGCAAAAGTGTTATGTGGACACATGGGAATACACTAGTTTGTGTGCAGTTGTGATGGATCATTTGATAAACTGCTCAGAAGTGATGGAGAGTCTACTGTAAGTATAGAAATCGCAGAAGTCTACCTTGACATCAGCAAGGCTTTTGACACTGTCTCTCATAACATCCTCAGAGGTAAACTCAGGAAATATATATTAGATGAATGAATACTGAGGTGGATCAAGAACTGGCTCAATGGCAGAACTCAGAGGGTTGTGATCAGTGGAGAAGAATCCAGTAGGTGGCCTGAAGTCAGTGGCATTCCCTGGGGATCAATACTTATTGGGTCCATTTTTATTCAACTTTTTTATCAACAACGTGGCCAAAGGGATAGAATGCACCCTGACCAAGTTTGCTGATGACACGAAACTGAGGAGGGTGGCTGATACACCTGAAGGCTGGCTGTGCTGACATTCATCAGGACCTTGATAGGCTGGAGAGCTGGGTGGAGAGAAACCTGATGAGGTCCTGCACTTGGAGATGAATAACCCCAAGAACCAATACAAGTTGGGGCTGACCTTCTGGAGAGCAGCTCTGTGGAGAAGGACCTGGTAGTCTTGGTGGATGAGCATGACCCTGCAGTGCCCTTGTGGCCAGGAGGGCCGATGATATCCTGGGGTGCATCAGGAAGAGTGTGGCCAGCAGGTCAAGGGAGGCAATCCTGACCCTTTAGGTGACCTGTCTGGAATACTGTGTTCGGTTCTGGTCTCCACAGTTCAAGAAACACAAGGAGCTACTGGAGAGGATGCAGTGGAGGCTACAAAGATGGTTTGGGGTCTGGAGCCTCCCTCATATGAGGAGAGACTGAGGGAGCTGGGCCTGTTCAGTCTGAAGAAGACAAGACTGAGAGGAGATCTCTTCAACACATAAAATATCTCAAAGGCAGCTGTCAGGAAGGTGATGCCAGACTCTGCAGTGATGCCCAGTGACAGGACGAGGAGCAATGGCCATAAACTAAAACCCAAGAAATCAATGTGAGGAAGACCTTCTTTACGTTGAGGGTGGCAGAGCACTGGAACAGGCTGCCCAGGGAGGTCATGGATTCTCCCTCTCTGGAGACATTCAAAACTCAACATGGTCCTGTATAACCCACCCTAAGTGACCCTGTCTTGGCAGTGGGGGTTGGACTAGATGATTTCCAAAGGTCCCTTCCAATCCTTAGAGTTCTGTGAATCTGTGAAGTCTGATTAGGTAGTAAGTATAGGCGTATTTGGAAGAACGAATTTTCAAACTTTTTAGTTTCTTTGTGATTACCAATTACAGTTTTGTAGCAGAAGCGGCATGTAAGTATGAAATAATTGTAGTGTTTCTTCAAAACACAGCCTTTTACTTTACTGGCAATAAGAGAAAAATAGGGGTTTTTTTTAGATTAGTCATGTCTGGACTGTTAAAAACTATTGCTTATGACACATACATGTCTTCTAACTCCTTTTCTCATCATATCTGGATTATCTGAGAGAAGTGAATTATTTGATTATTATTGAACTGCTCTGGTAGGGACCTTCAGCTTGTCCTGGTAGATAAATTGGTTTACTGCATCTTCAGGAGTTAAGTTCTTTTTCCTTATAGTTTTTGCTGTGGTTTCCTGTGATGAAATGTTATTCAATTACAATGTAAATGATGTAATTTTAAAATATATGTACAGGATATGTATTAAAAGAAATTAAGTAGTTGTGTTTTTAAGAGAATGTTTGATGGTGAATCATTATGTCCTCTTTAAAAGAACTAAAATTATAATTCTGGCTGTCAGGAATTACAGCTCACAGCAAAGGTATAGAAGGTTTTTAGATCAAACAAAAAAAAAGTAGCAATAATTGCAGGAAGATACAATTTCAAACCTGAGGCTTTTTCCTATGAACTAATAGGCGAAGCAAACGGAATATGGAATTTCCAGGTGAATTTAGACTTCAAAGAAATGCTTGATCTCAGTAAGATATCATCACATTCCCCCCTCAGTCTGACTCGTTGTTGCTTGGAAGCTGTTGTCATTGGTAGGGATTCTCTGACTGTTTGCATGTATATGTGGGGTTTAGGGGTTTCGTGCAGGTGTTTGAAGACCCTTGAGTAATCTGCAATGAGTCAGGATAGGCAAAACAGTTATGTATCGTATTAAATTTCTACGTATTGGCTTCGTCTCAGAAAAAGTAAATTTTCTTCTTAGTACCTGATACAGTGCTGCATTTTGGATTGAGTATGAGAACAATGTTGATAACACGCTGACGTTTTAGTCGTTGCTGAGCAGTGCTTACCTTGAGTCAAGGACTTTTCAGTTTGATATGCTCTGCCAGTGAGCAGGTGCACAGGAAGCTGGGAGGGAGCATGGCCAGGACAGCTGACCCAAACTGGCCAAAGGGATATCCCATACCAGAGAATGTCGTGCCAACACATGTAAACTGGGCTGTTGGCTTGAGCTGCTGGTTGCTGCTTGGGGATGGGCTGGGCGTCAGCCAGCATATGGTGAGCGATGGTATTGTGCATTGCTTGTTTGTCCTCAGGTGTTATTTCTATCTCTCTTTTCATTAAAATTATTATTATTTTAAATATTATCTTTAGCACTTGCTATTATTATTGTTGTTATATTATCATTGGTGGTGGTGGTGGTGTGTTTTTTGTTTCCATTATTGATCTGTTCTTATCTCAAGGTTTACTTTTTTTTCACTTTGATTCTCTTCCCCACTGAGGTCAGGGGGAAGATGTGAAAGAGCAGCTGCATGGTACGTATTTGTTGGCTGGGTTGAACTGCAACAACCTGATAGGACCAGACATGAAAAGTAGGAAGGAATTCTCTTGCTCTAACCAGACCTAGGAAAAGAAAATGAAACGTATCAAAACTGTAATCAGTGCTGCACTTCTAGAGATTTTTTAAAAGACATAGGAAATAACTCAAAAAGAAGAGAAAAATCTCAAACTACCCCTTACAACAACAACAGCTGTTGATAGATCTGGCTGCTTTGGGTGAACTGATGAATCTGCTTAGGGTCGGTGAAACATTACTGAATTATATAACCATAACAATGGCAAATGAAGTAATATTTGCCCATTTCTGCACTCAGATCTAATGCAAATGGATGAAATCCTTTAAAGACAATACAGCAAGTGACATGTCTAAATGAAACTGGTACTTAGCACCACTGAAATGGCAGCATGCTCCAGGTACCGCAGACTAAGTCCTTCATAGTTATTTATGGAACAAGACAAATAATTTTGCACTTTTTGACTTACTGTCACACTTTTAATAAAAGTCGTTTTAAAGTTCTTCTAAAAGTACATAACTTTTTAAGCTCTCGTTTATAGCTAGAACTTTGCACTTTAATAGAGAATTTCTAGCTTAGTTCTTCCCTGGCATGACACAACTGTTACTGTAGAGCATTTTTTCTGCAGTGGAACAGTTTAGTTTAATGTTAAATCATTCTTGAAACACCCGCAGGGTACTCTATTCCCAAGGGGGTTTTTTAAGAGTTTATGTGAGCAGAAACTTTGCCCTTCTCAGCTTCTTGGGTAAAAAAAATTAGAGCCTATGGCTTTTGCCTTTCCCATGATGTTCCACGGCCCCACTGGAGCAAGCCTGAACTTTGAAGGTGATGGGCATTAACTAAAAGTAAAGTTGTTGTAAAAGCCCTCGATGACGTTAAAATACTTTCCTTTCCTTGTACACAAAGAAAGATGTTTTAAAATTAAAAAATGGTCTCGATCTTTTTATTTCTAATACACAAGGGCAACAACTTTAAATTTTGTAGACAAATGTGCACTGCTGTGTACTTAGTTTATATTTTTCATGACTGTGATCCCCCATGTTGAGGGTCAGTGAATATTGCATAGTAAAATATTCATTACTACATATTCTTGCTATTTTTATTTTTTTTCATTAAGTGACTTGCTATTCAGTGACAATGCTGGGAATGCCAAGCACTGGTTTGTAGGAAAATAGCACAATAGCCTTTCTTGTCATTTGCAACTAAGAAGTCATGTTGGAAAAGAAACACCTCCAATGGTTAGATAGGTCTAGATGGCCTTTTTTGGACCTTTTCTATTACTGTACACGTCTGGAATTACCCAGTGTTCTTCACTGGTTACATTTTTCATAAGACACTAAGTGTAAGTACTTCCTGGGTTTGATTTTCTTTCTTTTTTTTCTGTTTTTCTCCCCTCAAAAGACTTTATTGTGCAGTCAGTCTGGATCCTCAAAATGATATTTCTCTTTTCTCAATTTCTTCTTAATTCCTTTTAAAATAGGTTTTCTTTTTCTGCCATGTAGGAATGTTTGATTTTTTAAATTTTTTTCCTATCTAATATATTATATAAAAGTGTATTTCTCCTACCCAAGTCAAGTTACTTAACTGAAGGGGCTTTGTTTATTCTATTTATAATTCTTTATTTGGGATTGTAGTCAACTCTTTTATATGGTGCCTTGATCATGGAATGTCAGGACACTTTAAAATTCTAAAGAAGAAACCTTTGCAGTACTCAAAAAGGGATGATTAAACTCTATTCACTGTGCTGTCAGGGAATTGAGAAGCCAGAACTTTGATATGTAGCAATGGACATTATGCCCTGTTCTGAATGGTGCTCTAAAGCCATCCCAATCATTACTTTAATACAGGATAATTTTGTAAGAAAAAGAGGAGGAAAAATGTACAGGAAAAATGTGGGCAAAATCAAAGAAATTATGTCCCTGAATATGCATTAGGGTGAATTTAACCTGTCCATTTGAAAAAACTCCTATAAACTGCATAACATTTCAAAGTCTTAAACAAAACCTAAATGATTTTTAACTTTTTGTTATGGCTCATTGCCTAAGGGTGAATTTTATCCTTGCAAATCTAGCTGTTCATTTGTGTCTGTGAAAAGCATTTTGAGACTATATATTCATTGACTAGTGCAGTAAGACACAGATGGATGCATAATTGAAAGTTCTCATTCCTGAAATGCTAAAAAAGGTTTAAAAGCATAGGTTCAAATCCTCTAATCACTATATTAATCACTATATGATTTTATCAGGATATCCAAATGACATGGACACACTGCTGCAGGCATGTTTTCTTGATATTTCTGGAATTTTATCAGAATGATGTTTACGCTTTATGTCACGTTTCTAGGTGAATTCTTTGTAGTGTATGCACCTTGAATGTAATTGCTCCAGTTTGCTTTTCTGGAGCACCATTTCTTTTTCTCTTGTCTGTTTACATCAATTCAGATGTTGAATCCCCACAGGCAAGGAACCAGACTTCCTACATGATTATTACTTAGTGTTATATAGATTAGTTTTTTCACAGGTATTGTGCATTTTCTATATATGTTACCGGGAAGGTTTCCAAAAATCTGATAAACTGTGTTTGGGGAGTTAGCTGGAAGATGGATATTTATTTTCAAAGGTAATGAAGATCTTAGATTTTCATGGAAACAAATTTATGTCAGGGGAAATTGAATACAGCTGATAGGGTTTTGCCAACATTTACCAAAGTGCCTCGTCTTTATTTCTAACTTTGTAGATGTGTAGCAAAAGTCTTTGGCAGCTTATATTCTGGCATGGCACCCATCCTCTCTGGTTCCAGCAGCTTGCAAGATCCAATCTTTCATTAGACATAACAATACAAAATCTTTCAAAGTGAATAGCCTACATGCTTGTGTCCTACTGTATGAGGCAGTAAGTTTTCCCTTGATGCTGTAATCCCTGCCTACTGCTGCTCAGTGCCTGCACTGTAAAGAAGCAGCACAGCCATTTCCATTTCAGTACTGCCAAGCAGCCTGCTGAGTCAGAGCACACTGCTGATTATTCTCACTGCATAGAGATTTTTCTTCCGTGCCTGTTTAGATTTCAGTGCCTTCTGTGAACACTCACTTCAATCTTATGTCACCAGCAAGGTCACTTTTCATTTTCCAATTCATGTCCCTGTGTTTCATAGTTTCTTGGAGAGGGTCACATGCCTGCAAAGTTTAACAGCTGCCTCTGCCTCAAATCCTCTCAAATGAAAGCAAAAGTGAAAACTTAGCTTCTGGAGATCCATGCTCAAGCAATAGAAGAAGCCTTTGACTGAGTTTGACTCTTCCAAACGACCCTAATATCCTTGGGAACATCAGATCTGGGGTCCTTGGCAAAAGACATTTAGCTCTTGCCTTCTCCAGATATCACCAGTAATAATGAGACTTCCTGTCACTCTGCAGCTGTCTTTAAGTCTTCTTAGCTGTTCAAGCTCAGCCTGAAATCCTTTCTGTTGCTACTGTACTTTGCTAAATTTTAGATTATGTTCTGCAAAATCAGAGCCTTGCAGCTCTCCACCAGCACCAGCTCATCAAGGAGCAGCTTTGGCTTTTTTGGCATAATTTTTGAGAAGAATGCTCACTTTGTGCATATCTGTGTCGATTACACATGCAGGAGAGCACAGATAGAAGAAACTTGGTCATCAAACTGAAACAGAGTGGCTACTGAGGCCACCAGAATGCTGTGTTTTACTTTGCAGCTAACTAAAGTGATGTGTTTTTCCCTCTTACCATAGGTAAGACAGCTTGCAGCGGACAAGTATCAGCACGTAAACATTTATATGAATTACATGAAAAAAAAGTTAACTACTGAGCAAATGTGAATAACCAATAACTTCTTGCAGGGAACAATGGTGTATTTTAGCATTAAAGTCTGCACTGGTAATGTTGAATGCACGTACCTATTCTTTAAAAATTAATGAATTTGACTCCTGTATACCTAACATAAAGTCATGTTTTACTTCATCACCATGGCAGCCTGGAAACCGTTTTCTTTGTTCTGGGCTGACAATTATTATTTTGAGTGGTGCAAAACTTTCCATGAAATATTTATTTCTCTTTCTCTGGGAGGGCAGGGTAAGGTCTGAATTTTGGTTTCTATCATTCTTCTGAAGTTTTCAACACACCTGTCTTTTTTCTGCTTTCAATCTTTCTATTCCTTTTTTTATTAAACAGCACTATTTCTTAAAGTTAACAGGGAAGAACTGGTTTTTGTAGTGACAAACACATATACTCCAAATACTTTCTCTTTCGAGCAATAATATAAGCAATAAATGTCCAGAGTTTTTATACATAAAAACTAACAAAATATAAATTCCTAACTGTTGATGACCAATTTCAAAGCAGAAGATCAATACATGTTTATGCAAAAAAGCAATTACAGAATGAAAGAATGAAAAGTTCTTGTGATAAACAAAGTATTGGGATGACAAAGATTCCGTTTCATTGATACAATGTTTAAAATTGTTCTCATGTGCATTTTGGTTATATTCAGGGGAAGTGAGTAACTGCTTTGCAGTTTAGCATAAGGAGCTATCTTAGCAGTCTTGTAAAATAAGTATGTGTCTCTTTTATACATGCAGAAAAGACTTGCAACATGAAGAGAGTGCTTATCTGAGGTTTGATACCTTGACATCATCTCAAGCATCATCTCAGAAATTTAAACTAATTTAGCCATAAACTTAAAATTATACTTTTCAGTGGGGATTGGAAAAAATTCTTAACTGAGTAAATGGTCCTCTATTGTTAAAACAATTGATGATAAAATTGCATTTGGAAAGTTAATTAATTAAAGTCCTAGGAGAGAATAAAAATATATCTTGGTGTATCTGATGCAAATCTAGTGATAATGCTGTTGAAGGAATAAGTAAAATAGTATTTGAAGACCCATTTAAAAATATGTTTAAACAAGGAGGAATGTAAACAAGATAGTCAAATAAAACAGAAAAAGGCGTTTTACAAAAAATAAATCTAAGATGAGGATTACAAACCCTCCATCAAATCATTGTAAATCAAGGATTAATAGACTGTTCATCTGGTCCAGGTGAAGATTCTTCCACCAAGAGAAGTTTCGAGAGGAACTCACACACCTGCTACAATGCTGTGATAAACCTGTTCCTGGTGTAACTCATGAACCTGTGACATGTGAGTAAAGGACCAGAAAGTGATCTCTAAAGTCCCTTTTTTTTTTTTTTTTTTTTTTTTTTTTTTTTTTTTTTTTTTTTTGTTGGACAAGATTATGAAGAAAGCAATTAAACTTCCTTAATGCATGTGCATCTTTATCCAGGAATGACGGCAGGACTTATTAAGATAGAAAATGATATAAACAATTTTCAAAAGAAGTATTAATATATTATGTCGCATACATTCTTGTATATGTTTACGAAACTAGCCATAATTCTCTTGGCCTTTCTTTTGTTTGTGATTTGGCAGATAAAGTTAAGCAATAAATTGTAATGTTTCTAAAGTTGGGAGTGAATGAACTGGAGTATCTTAAACAGTTAACAGTTAAATGATCTGACATGGAATGTGACCCAATACAATTCCTATCAATGGACAGCAGAGAGCTAGCAGACACAAGTAAATTGAGTGGAAACAAACATGACAATGGCATCTTATATCTCTCCAAACTCACGTTCATAGTGTCATCACATGCGTACTCTGAGTGCACAAAGAGAACATTCCTAGTGAAGAGATGAAACTGACTTCATATCTGTAATACTGAACAATTGGTGACAGACAGACTGTCAAATGTGTCCGATCGGTCTTTGGAAATATTCGATGCTCAACAGCTGAAGGTGAACATCAAAAAACCAATTCAATCAATGTATGTCTTCATACTGAGTGGTAGTAATAAATGGTTTCACCTGCAGATTGGTTCACAACATAGATTCTGACTCAGCAATTTTTCATCAGTGTCTTCTACTTCAAGCAGAAAATGTCTGGGACTAGGAACTTAAGTGGAGGCTTCAGCTCATCTCATAAAAACTCGACAACCTTGAATTGTACTCAATTGTCCAGCGGTGAGATATTGAGATATTTCCTCATTGACCTAACAGTTATGTGCATATTCATTGCCATTTCTGCTGCTTGCTCTGTTACTTAGGGTTACCTGGATAGTTTTCCCCGGATGTCCTGCCTACTCCTTTTGGTGTCTGACACAAAATGGGCCTAATCTTGTGCAAATAGGGAGCATCAAAAATATTTTTACATGGACTACAGTTTATATCCATCCTGAGGTAAAACTTTACTGCCAATTTGAGGCACTTTTAAGTAAAAGAGGAAGCAAATTTCACAGAACTCTGGAACTAAGTAAGGATAGATAGTTGATTTCATTGCTATTTTAACAAGCATTCTGGTAGCTAAAGCTGGTACTGAAGAGCTACAGGAAACTCAAACTCTATTTTTATTTCCCTATCTGAGCAGACTTCAGTATATAGACTCCTGGGGACAGACTTGAAGGAAGTGCCTGATCTTTTTTTTCTGTTAAAGCTGTTGCAACTTTCATGAATATTTGGATTTTAACTCAAAAGAAGAACAGGAAAGTCATCCTGTAATATCATGATTAGGCACTCACTTTCTCCAGATTTTCAAACTTATCTCAGTATAATTCTGCACTCTCAAGAGACCAGAGAAAGGAAATGAAATTAGATGCACTGAACTCCAGCAACAAGGTTTTGCTTTCAACAGCCATAAACTCTTTTTTGATTGTTAATGTTAATCTCCTTCTTTCTCATTTAGTAAGAATTAACTTAAATTGCACAAGTGATTTTTGGTACACTGCAGAAAAAATTTATCTTCATCAATCATTCACAAACTGGTTGCTAAAAAGCCATTGATAAGGCATAAGACAGTTAGAATATTTATAAGCAGGTAATTTTATTTCCCAAATTATTAATTTGTGGTAGGAGGGAAGAATATGGATATAACTTCTAACTTTTCTCTTGGCTTAAAGAATTCTATATGCCAAAAATAAATGTACACACATACATATATATACATAAAGTATAAACACATATATGTGTGTGTACGAGTGTATTGGTAAATCTTGTGGAGTTCCCGGTGAGGCAGTGTCAGGTCATTAGAACACACACTATTATTGATTCATCCAGAGCTTTAGTCATTGTTCATTTTCTTAGCAGACATGTAATCAACTGCCTGCTAATTGTCTGTTAACTCATCACTACTTAAACCTCTGTCTGCAAAAGTATTTTCATTTTTCTGGATTGGGAAGCAAATTTTCAGAACTAACAAGTGTCATAGATGTTACTAGTTTCCAGTTCATTTCTTACCTTCATAAATATAAAATTATATTTAAGAAAAGAAAAAACAAAAGTAGCAAAATCTTTAACAAATTCCAACTTTCCAAGCAGTTCAGACTGCATCTTATATTAAGCAATATACTCTTCAATGCAGTGTTTGAAGATGCTTGAACATTACAGAGATGAATGAAAAAACAAAGATTTTAGAAAAACTCCACAATTTAACTTTAACTGAGACCCAGATTTATGTTTTATATGATTTAACCTGTTGGGGTTTTTTTGAAAAAGTGTACTTGAAACAAATAAAAACTTTTAACTTTGGAAAGCAAAAGCGAAAAAAGTCTAAGCAATATCACAACGTCCTATTTTTGCACAAACATTTTTCTACATTCTCTGCAGAAGTATTACAAATATAATATAACACACGTTTTTCTAGTTGCTTCACTTCTGAAATGATATATCTATTTTATTCTCAGATGATGCATTCTTTCTCCTTAAGGGTATTTAAATAAGAACATCCTCCCCTTTTTTTTTTTTTTTTTTTTTAAACAGAGCATCTGTGCTTAAAAAGAAGAAAAAAAAGGGGTCAAATTGCAAGATGACTTGTTCTCAGAAGGACCTGAGCTGGCCTGGGTGGCAAGAGGGCTGCTCCTTGGTGGATCTTTTAGCAGTTGTTGAAGAACTGCTGCTCCTTCCTCATCTCTTCCAGCTGCCTCCCTTTCCTTTCTAGGAATAACTCTCCGGTCCTGTCTACCAGTGACACAGTAGCTTTTGGTCCTGGACAATTACTGGTCTTCACATTATGGCAATGAATATCCTTTTTTTCAAAGATAGAGTTTCATGACTAGTCAAAACCATTCTAAAACCTTGATGCTTTCATGAGAGGCAGCCCCTCTATTGCAGAAGCTCTGGTGCTGTTACTGCAGAAGTGAATCTTACAGGCTTGTTGGTCTAAGGACTCTACCTAAGTCTACCAGAGAAGAAAGAAACCAGCAACAGTTTTCAGGTGGATCACTAGAACAATCCAAACCTTCATGCAACTTACATTTGCATTTATCTGCAGATGATTAAATAAAAGGCACGTTCTAAAAATCTCTTTTATGATTCAAAATATTCTCAGTACTTAATTGTCATTGAAACTGCACTTCCGTTTAAAAAACAAAATATAAACAGGAAATAAGTACACCTCTTAAGCAAAAATTCATTTTGGAGGTTAGCTCTTCTGTATATTCAGTTACAATTGGGATACCTGAAACAGTAATGAATAGCTTAAAAAGTGTTCCTCTAACAAGGAAAATGCATAATTTAAAACTAAATTCTCTTATAAATCTTTTACATCTACTCAGTAGAGTTAAGTCTTTAGTAATATAGAATAGTATTTAGAACTGGTCTTCCAGTTTGAGCCCTAACTTACAACTCAGGAACATATTTTTAAATCCTTCTGAGAGTTTTTGGGGAAACATTTTGTTTTCTAGAAAAAAATATTAGTCCCACATCACCAATTGCCTTCAAACAAGGCTGATTTTGACATTCTGAAGAAAATGCAGACACAGAATTATTTGTAAATAGAAAACTCTTCTCTATTCTTTTTTTGAAAAAAAAAATTTCCATAAAACTGTTGAGAACATGAGCACAATTTTAAAATTGCATTCTTCAGGAAGCATCATTTTAATTTGATTTCATGTTTACCAAAATGAAATGGTATTGTACGTAAATTCATCTAATCATAGCTTTTAAGTCTGATCTCATCTGGCAAGGAATTCCACATGCTCTCAAAGGAAACATTTTCTAAATGCAGACACATCAGGAAAGCATTTTAATTATGTGTCTGAGATTACTCATTTTCCCAGTATAGTATAATAAATCCGATTTACTCAAATCTATAGTTAGCAAATGTCACTGTCATTACATGAGAAATATGTAGAAATACGGTGACTACGTTTCTGATTTAGGCCTAGACAGTGTTTTAAAAAATTCGATTTCTCATTTTCCTTCTCCTTAATATCTCTTCCTAAGTAAGTGTCTGATAAGTCAAAATAAGATTTGATCTTGCTCTGTAGAATCATAGAATGGCATGGGCTGGGAGGCATTTTAAAGCTCACCTGGTTCCAGCTGCCCCTAGGGACACCTTCCACTAAACCGGGTTGCTCAAAGCACCATCCAACCTGGCCTTGATCACTTCCAGGGGTGGTGTGGCAACAACTTCTCTGGGAAACCTCTTCCAGTATCTCACCACCACCACAGTGAAGAATTTCTTTCTAATAGCTAATCTAAACCTACCTTCTTTCAGCTTAAAACCATTAAATCCTATCACTACATACCCTTGTGAAAAATCCCTCTTCAGCTCTCTTGAAGGCCCCCTTTAGGTACTGGAAGGCTGCTATGAGGTCTCCCAAAGCCTTCTCTTCTCCAGACTGAGCAGCCTTTCCTCACAGGAGAGGTACTTCAGCTCTCTGACCATTTTTGTGGCCCTTCTCTGGACTCACTCCAACACATCCACGTCTTTCTTGTGCTGAGGACCCCAGAGGTGGATGCAGCATTCCAGATAGAGTCTCACAAGAACAGAGTGGAAGGAAAGAACCCCCTCTCTCACCCTGCTGGCCACGCTGCTTTTCATGCAGTGCAGGACAAGGTTGGCTGCAAGGGCACATTGCCAAGTGCTGTCCAGGTTTTTGTCCACCAGAGCCCCAAAGTCCTTCTCTTCAGGTCTGCTCTCAATCCATTCTCTGCCCAGTCTGTATTCCTGCTTGACCTGGTGCAGGTGCAAAACCTTTCATTTAGCCTTGTTGAACCTCATGAGGATCACCCAGGCCCACCTCTCAAGCCTGTCATGGTGCCTCTGGATGACATTCCCTTCCCTCCAGTATGTTGACTGCACTACACAACTTGGTGTATACATCAAATTGGGGGATGTTAAGAATAATACGGGAGTTCAAGAAGTCTTCGTGTTCAAAAGCTCATTAATGCCTGCTCAAAACTGTGAATCTGCCTTGTGACGTCTGCATAGGTGTGCATGTTACTATTAGTCAGAGAATGCACTTCTTGGCTCTATTCCATGGGTGTTTGGGGTTTTTTTAATGGAATGTATTTAAGATCCTACTATGGGACTCCACTATCAAAGAGTTTCTATTGCTACTGGGAGCTACTTTGGATCTAGCTTAAAGTCTTAGTGACTATGGTTTATGGTTCCTGAAGAGTTAATGAGAGAATACCAGAACTATTCTCCTCTCTTGTTTAGATAACAACTTGACACCTTTACAAATTCATGAGCTGAAATTGCTGTGCACACATGCACAATATCTTATTTTTCATTCAGCACTGTTTCCATTTTCTAGTGCCCTGTCTGACTTTGCTCACAGGTTGGAAAGTAGTGTGATGCATCATTTATACTGCCTTCCACCTTTATTGACTGATGGCCTCCTTTGCTGTCAATCATTCCACTGAATTTTGTCAAAAAGAATGGGAAAAATTTTGTTGCTGATATGACTGAAGTGCCTTCACTTGCAAACAAATGCTTGAGACAGAAGTCAGAACAAATGGTTACCTAAGGTCATTTCAGATATTGCAAAGACCTAATGGAAGTCAAATGCTGGTATCCAATTGACAAAGTGACAAACATAGTTTCCTTGTTTGATTGGAAAAGAAAAACACATTATCAATAATTATCAAGAAGTTTTTTTAATTTTGAAAGTGGTTCAGTTTGACAGCATGTGATCCACAGCCCCATGCAAAAGATACTCACGTAAGGTTGTTACAGGACACGACCAGAGAACTACCCGATTGCCCATCTCTTGCTCAAACCCAAAAGTGCTGTATTCGAACACCAACTAGCCCATAACAGATACATGTCGAGAGCAGCAAGTTCACCAGGGTTCACCAGGGAGGCAGGGCCAAAAACAGGACTGGAGATGGCACATTCACAAGTCAGGCCAAAACTGGGAGCCTGGGTCCATGGGCAAAAAGAGACGAATGAAGGCTCTCATGCAAGGCTGGTCAGGGCTTTTGAGAAAGAGAGTTTATACATTGAGAACTAATATAATTTGAACCATATTATTGAGTGTTTTGTGTGTTTTATAGCATTAAAATTACCAAGAGTGAAAGCCAAATTTTAAAATCATTAAGTTTAGCATCACTGCATTATAAGAATCATGAAATGCTAGAAGTGGGAATGTCAGTATTTGGTATTGTTTTGTAGAAGCTGTTTATGGGTAGTATCAAAATATTAAAACAAACAGAATGAGGTATTAATACATAACCTCAAATATTTTTATCCCCAATTATTAATAAAAATAAAGAACTTGCATGTGAACTGGCCTAACCCTGTGTCCTCACCACTTACAGTCTCTTACAGCAATGTTGATCTCTGTCGAACTCATAAATTTTTGAAGAACATATATGTAGGGTCCAAATTCTTTGATGTTTTCCTGAGGAAAAGGATCCAACAGTATGTTTTGAAAGCACATAAAATCTCTTGCATTGCATGATAAAAATTAATTCACAAAATATTCCAGCTCCACATATTGCATTAAAGTGTGAAGCATTTCAGTTTTACTAGAAAAAGTGTAACTTTGTTCATAACCGAACAGCACAGTACCTTAAAAAAGAGAGAGTTTCTATGATAATTTAAAATAAAGAAATATCCAATGCTGAATTTTTAAAAAAACTTAGGATTCTATTTCTCCTGCATATCTGACCGCTTTTTCTGAAGATTTTTCTTCAAGCAGCTTTTCCTTCCTCTCACTCAATAACCCCACAATCTGCTTCCAAATATTGTCAGGTTTTGTGTATTCAAATGCGTTTTCTTCCAATAAATTCAGATGGATTTTCTTAGAGAACTTGGAGATAAGAGCCTTTAACACTTTTTTTTCCCCTTTTTTCCTTTTCTTTTCCTTCTTTTTTTTTTTTAAGAATTCAGCATTGGATATTTCTTTATTTTAAATCATCATAGAAACTCTCTCTTAATATTTCCTCATTCTTTACTGCTATTTCTTCATATCTTCTCAAAGAATCTGCGATTTGACAGATGATTTAATGAAAACTGAAGAAGATACTGAAGAAACTGGAGTTTCTACCAATTTGTAGTCCAATGTGGATTTTTATACAATATTTCAGAAAAGCTTTATAATTAGATGACTTCAGAAATGGTCATGTATTTGTCAAAAACCCGTATATGACATGCATAATGCAATCTTATACCTGGGAAGGGTCAGATACAACCTGAGCATCTTTTAACTCAGCTAAACAAAAGGCTCTCTTGAGGATGAGAGAGGTGGGGGAAGCCAGTAGCAGACTAAATTTTTCTGCTCACCCTTCCCTGGAGATAATGAAAAGCAGGTACAGGAACATTATCAAGATGTTGATATGATTTTTGGTGAGTTGTATAAGAATACATTATAGACAATCCACTATTTCAGCTTAATGTAAGATTTCTTGTGAAAAATTGACAGACTGGAATAACAGGAGCTGTTGCAATGCAAAACTGCCTAGGCTTATGTCTCCTCAGCAAGGGTTCTAGTGGTACATGAGGAAATTGGTGATTTTCTCAGGTTGCCACAGGCCTCCCTTATTCCTTTTTCCCTGCTGAGAGGACTGGTTTTATACCATATTCATCTGTATTTTCACAATCAATCACCATCTTTTTCTGCTTTTCAAGAGCAATCACACTACCATAGATGGTGCTCCATTAGGCAGCCCTTCTCATTACATTTCCCTGTAGACATGCTGGGCTCTCATCTTGAAATGACATCTGCCATCAGCTATGCCAAGATGCCAACAAAAAAGAGGGGGAGATCACAAAGAGGTAACATTTTAAAAAGACACAAAATGCAAACCTCAAATAATTCCTAGTACTTGAGACTGACTTTTGATCTCCTATCTTGGTGTAGATGAACATACAGAAGAAAAACTATCATTTTGAAGCTGAAACACTTGTGAATATACTGCTTAAGGGCTAATTCAGAAAACAAAGGAACAACATGAACAACTGAATGATGTCTGTGTGTCAGACAAAGAAATGTGAAGAAGAAGAGGTGACCACAGCAAGACATCAGAACCATCTGTTCCTTTTGTTCTGAGTAAAGACTTCTGGATGAGCAAGCACACCTGAGATCCTTCACAGTAAAAGAGGCTGTGTGTTAACAAATGGCAAAGGTGGCCTTTGCTTGCAGCTGACTGGTGACAAAGGTATGCTACCTCAATATTCAGGATGCATCCAGACAAATAAACTCTGTATTACTAGGCAAGAACTGAAACTGCCCAGGCTTAAAAGCTTATCACTGTTGCTGACTGTAACAACAATTTTTTTTCCTTTTGCTGGCTGGTAATTATTGTGTCTGTTTCTCTTCCACAGGCAACTTTTCAATTGTTTTCACTGTAATGCTGATGTTCTTTTACCAAGCCAGAATAGTAATGAGAAGGGCATAACCACTCTTCCAGCTTTTGTTATGTTCTCATATAATAAGTACTGGTCCTTGGACTATCGGACAGGGATTAACAGAATTGTTAAAAAAAATAGATTCACATCAATTATGGAAAATCTAGATTTAACCCCTCATTTCCAGACAAGTTTACAATAAAACAAAGGAACAAAATTTCAGTACTTCACATGTAAAGTTGTGCTGCTTTAGTTTGACAGAAAATGAATATTGTCTTTTTTTTTACTACACCTACCCATAGAAAGTAGATATACTTCCCATAGGAGAGAACTGTGATTATATCACTATCCTTAAATTTACCCTCAAATCACTTCCTTTTCATCAATCTAAAAATTGCTTTTCCTCTTAATGTTTCATTCCCAATCTGTAAAATGGGAAGAGTAATATTTTACAATGCAGGTCTTCATGTCAAATGCTCATCTAAAAAGACAATATAGGTGATATAATCATCTTGTAGGGAAAATCATCTTATGATGGGCAGAAAAGATATAAATATGTGTAGTTTGGAGACACAGTTCTCTGTGCACAACATCTGAGAAAAAAAAATTTCTCCCTGGAAATTTTCAGCATTCTAATCAGCATTTAAATCCTGATGATATGCAATGTAATTTTTTCCCTTTGTTTGATGTAACTGGTTACAGTAAATAATGTGGGCCTTTTCTTTAACTAATATTCATTGAAACTATTTATGATTTACAAAAACAATGGAAAAGCATCTATAATAAACTAAAATCTTAATGGCTAGAATCCTAATTTATATAGTAAGCATTATATGAGTTTCCTACAGTTCTTCACAAACAAATCATACATAACTACAGGAAGGAAAAGTAATCCGTCTCAAAGAAAGCCATTTTGAAAAGACTTTTTGTCACTGTGCTTGTAAAAATATTCCAAAAATGAACAAAATTAATATTTGCAGGAAGCAAGTGATACATCTAGGGTACCAGAAGAGAAATGCTGTTTCAAATATTTTCTTTATTCAGTGGCTGAAGTAGTAAATCACACAGTACATGAATTGAGATAAAAATAAATAATAAACATTACTGAAAACAAAATAGTAGTGAAATAAAATATGAACATATTGCAAGCAGCATTTGGCATTGTGTGAAAATAACAGGGTCTCTTTTGTTTTCTTATCAGCTCTGAAAAGTGTGTTGTCTGGCTTCATGTAATCGCAGCTTCATTTTTTGGCGGTAGATGAATATGCTTTTGTTTTAAACCTCAGTATCTTTAACACTGAACAGAAGTACAGGTATGTGAGGCAGAGAAGATACAGTTTAGATACTGTGTGTTTCATGAAACATGGTAAGCTGACTATTCTATCGACATTCAAATTAAAATTTAAAATTAAATTCTCTATTTTCCATTGTATTGGAATTTTTTAATTTGAATTTGACCAAAATATGGCTGTATTATTAAAAGTTTAAAAATTCATTACATTTTACAAAAATGATCAAGATTTCAGGGAAAATACTTGAGTGAACTCCGTATACAGTGTCTGTGCTGGTGCAGAGGTCCAGAATTTATTTTTGGTTTAGTCTATTATGTGAAGATTTTGTATTGAAAAATAGTTATAGTTAGGATGAAACTGTGAAAAAACACATATAAACATATGGGAACATTAAAGGTTAATTGGTTTTTTTTAAGCTAATTGTTAAATCAGACTTGCATACTGATATTAGGAATCAATTTCTCATCCTTTCAGAAAGAAACAGAGGTGGTGTTCTCCAGCATGAAGATGGAGGGGAGGGATCATTTTACTGTGTCAAGTATCATATGACTATGTTCTCAGGGCAAGCAGCAGATGTGTGTACTGTAGGTAGTTTGCAACTCTAACCTTAAAAAACCCCAAAACTGTTCTGAGGCTAGAGCGGGTAATCTGAATTATCTCAGAGTCTGGAGAGATTCTTCAAGAGCTTTTACAGGTGTTTAATCACTTTTTCTTCAAGGCAGCAAACCCAGTACTGCTGAGAAACAGCACAGATGCACAGAGAGGATCATATTTGCACTTCAGATTGGCATAGAGGGACTGAGACCAAAGAAGAGGTCCCAGCTGGGGGCTGGTAGCAGGGTGGGAGGCATCAGGTGGGTGAAGGGTAAAGGATCCCAGTCAGGAGTCTGCCTTGCTGAAAGTTGCTCATCTGCCATGCTGTGCCAAGGAAATGCCTCTTTAAGCAGAGGCTCTGCTGAAAGCAAAAGGCAGATTGCAGTGGTGGGCAATTGGTACCAGAAAAATAGCAAGCTGGGCTTGTGACTGCAGAGAGAATTTCATGGTGACTTGCTTGCCAAGTGCACAAATGTGTCAGACCTTGCGAAATATCTCTACCAACTGCTAGGAAACAACAGAGGGGGTCTGTAGCTGCTGTGCATGGGAATAAAAATAGCAGAGTGAAAGGCAGGAGAGAGATGGAGTAGATTTTAGGGGTTTAAGAATGTTTTAAGAGTACAAAACCAACTAAACTAGGGTTCTTCGTAATGCTCTCTGCAATTTCTGTGACACTGAAGAAGGGAGAAGAGAGGCAAACTTTTAATACTGGGCTGAGAAGTCGGTAGCAAGGATTAAGAAGCATGAGAATCTTCTAGCATAATGGATGCTGATGCAGGAGAGATGTACTTCCTCTGAATGACAAATGGGTCAAGCTGCTACCATTTAATACCAAGGAAATTGAGAGTGAACTTTTAAATGAAAGAATAAGAGTAAGCTGATGAGTCCAGAACACAACAGAGGTAGAGATGACATATCTCTTATGGATGACGTTATGGAAAATTTTTTAGTCTCTGTAAAGGCTAGAACACAGAATGGAATTAGTCAGACTGAGTATGATTTAAATTGGATGCTGGGAAGAGAAGCAAACCCATACAGTAACAATATAAAGTGTAAGATGTCAAATGAAGGAACATGAATAACAAAACAGCAGACATACCAGAAACTTAGTGGAAAGAGAACAATCTGCTAAGCATCATACAGTGGAATAAAATTAGCGACAATGATCAAAAGAACACTGACTATTTGGCAGGATCAAATGATACGCACCCAAAATTTACTTAATATTCTCCTGGTACTTGAAGTACTTGGCAGATAGGAAGGTACCTTTTAAACTGATCCCAGGTGAGATTCCAAGAAATTCAGGGTACATAAGCTTGATATCTCAAAAAGGCAAATTAGTATAGCCTATGATAAGGCAAAAAGTTGTAATCACATGCATCAACCTGACCAATACTGGGGAAGATACAATGTAAATTCTTGAAGTGAAATCCTGTGTCATAAACATACATAGTATTTGAAAGTTAAGCATATGAGTAAGGGTATTCTGCCTGATATGTCCTACCTGGAGTCCCACTAAGTTTCTGCCATAATTTTTCATCCAAAGCTTTAAAGAACTTAAGCAGTTACAGCCCAAGAGATAAAGTCCTTCACTTTATCTCATAATTTGGTTAAATGATGAAACAGAGAGTAGAAATGAATACTTTTTGCAGTGTAATCAACAGTGAATTCCACATAGATCTGTGCTGGGACTTGTGCAGTTCAAGATAGTAATAGATGACCTGGAACTGAAAGCCATTAGTGAAATGGCAAAGTTTACTGCTGATAACAAGTTATTCAAGGGAGTAAAAAAGAAGGCAGACCATGAAGAATTGCAGAAGGACCTGAGGAAGACGAATGAGTAGCCAATAAAATGGCAGATGAAATTCGGTGTCGATAAATGTCAAGCCATGAGAGGTCTACACATACAACACAATGGGCCCTGAACTGGTCGTTATCACTCGGGAACAAAATCTTGAGTCATAATAAATGGCTCTATGAAAATGTCAGCTCAATATTGGTAAGACGGGCAAATCAAAGGTAAGAATAATTTTAAAAAGGAATAAAGAATATAAAAGGGAACATCATATCTCATTGGATAATTCTTTGGAATCACCCCTTTCTCCTCCCTTTTAAATAGAATCTATGAAAACTGGAAAAGATTCAGGAAAGGAGAACAAGGATTATCAAATGTATGGAACTGCACTGCTTCTTTGTTTAAAATAATGAAATAAGAGAAGACTGTAAAGCTTGGGGAAAAAATGACCAAAAAAAAAGAGATTAGGGTAGACCTCTTTAAAAAAGAGTGTCTGGGAGCAGTTGGGTAAGGATTGATAGTCCACCGGGAATATAAATTTGTCCAAAATAAAAAGAAGGATAGATCAATTTAGTAGGCGTTAGTTTCAAAACAAATTTAGGGAATTAGTTCTTCAGACAGTAGCTTAAGGCTAGTGGAACTGCTCCAAAGAATGTTGGAAATACCGAAAAGAACATGGACTGAAGGAGAGACAGGGAAAACTCATGGAAGAGGAGTCCAAGGATACCTACTTAATGCATACATACAATTTCTGACTCCAGAACCAAAAACATTGGAAAGCACAAGGCAGAACTGTCACAGACACTTCTCAATTTTTCATCCTTCCCTAGATTTCCATTTATGACATATTTTACTTTAGAAACAACAGTAACAAGTATTTGGTGTGACTCAGAAAGCCTTTACTATACAGATCCATTGTTATTGATTCTCCTAATGACAGATACTGCCTACTTCATTAGTGACAAACAAACCAAACTGAGCATAGGGAACGAGGCATGCCCTCACTGTTTATACATGCAATTTTCCTTTTCTTTTCAACGTTCATGCCAGTTGTTTCATAGGCTGTCCGAGTCTTGTTTTCACTGAGTGAATTGAAAAGGTGCCTGTACGTCCTCACTTATGATGCAAGTGTGTTGAGGAGTGTTTTAAGGTGTGAAGCCTGGTGAGGATAGTACTGAAGGAGTGTGGGAGGTGGGGACTGCCACACCTGGTGCAGTGTGGATCATCCTGCCTGTTAGAGTCAGTTCCAAGGATGCACAGTACAGCACCATTCATACAAGACATTTCAGACACTTGCAGGCGAGGAGTGCAGCAAGCATAGGAGGCAGGCAGCAACAGCCTGGCACTTGAGCACCAGCCTTCTCTCAGCACAAAGACAGATGATGTGTGGTCTAATAGAAACAGACAGTGGTAGGCACACTGCCTTTTTCTGAAACCGAGCCTATAATTGAATGATAAGGAATTTGGGGCTGCCCCAACGAGGAATCTGATCACTCGGACAATTTTGTTCCTTTTTTTTTTTT